>VUYV01000373.1:20745-92757 GCA_008711295.1 Anarhynchus alexandrinus | reverse complement strand
TTACTGTAGTATCTTGACAGCTCCTCGTATCTTGCTTGGAGCCCCGACTCCCCATCAAGTCTGATGGCAAGTGAGAAAACAGAGGTCCTGGCTTGAGATCTGAGAGCTGGGTACAAACACAGCCTCAACAATCACTGCCAACTGCTGTGAAATTGCCCTCTATTCACGTTCCGTGATCACATTCTTGCTTCTCTGCTCAGACACCCCACTTCTAAACCCTTTTTCTCTTGGTTTACATTCATGCGAATTAAACAAAATAAACCGAAGCAAATCAGCCCTGACGAGCTTTGGGTTTGCTCCTTCTGCAAGACACACACCCGGGCTTTGCTTACAGCATAGCCAAAACCAAAGGGCAATTAGACTCCAGGTTCCCTTTTAAACGAAACGTTCCCATCAAGGTCGTGGGTTCTGCTCCAAACCAGACAGCGAATCCACCAAAATGTACGCAAAAGAGTTCAGCGTTGTGGCACAGCTCCTTGCCAATCACCAGTATGCTACAGACTTCAGGGATGCTGACCTGACGAACTTCTGGTTCAGGATCTGAGCATCTTTTTCACCTAGGTCTGCAGGCAGGGAAAGCATGTTTGTTATTCTTGAGGACAGATTATTATTTTTTCCTGGATTCACAACAGCTAGCAAGGAGCAAAAGGGGTTGGAGGAGCTCATTGCCTTGCTAATGTGTGGTTTGCAACGGGAGCTGCGGAAAAGCTTCTTGAAGGAAAACCAAACTGGCTCCAGGAATGAGCCAAACCCAAGTGTTTGGGAGGGATCCAGGGGAGAGGATGAAGAGTGGGGAGGGGGAAGAGGTAAAGGAGGGTAATAAGAGCTGTGTGTGGTACTTCCACTTAGAGAAAAAACATCTCGAGGAACGGATTTGAGATTCCTCCCTTTGGAAGGAGTTGAAAAAGGAGCAGAAGCCTACATTTAAGAAGAGGTTAGAAATGTTTAAAAAACAAATAGACCAAAAGAACCCAAAACCATGTCCTTGAGGGTTTCTCTCTCATCAGCACTCCAGTTCCAGGGGAGCACACTGGGTAAGGCTACGTGACCAATGAATGCATCCTGACCCCAAACGCACCACAAGAATAATAGGTCTTATATTGTTCTTTCCTTTAGTAGAGCTCAGAACACTTTATGCGAAAAGTTGCGTTTTTTACAAAAAAAAAAAAAGTTTTCCAACAGGAACTGGAATCAGGAAAAAAAAAAAAACACCACCACAAAACCAAAACCCCAAAACAAAGCCCAAACCAACCCAACTTTTAGAAATTTTCCATCTAAAATATAAAATCTAGAGGGAAAAACCATTTGGGGGTGGGGGAGGAAATTTTTCTTTAATACCAAAACATTTCACTTCTGAGAGGAAAGCCAAAGCATGGGGAGGTTGAAGTGGCTTGTCCAGAAACCCATTTGGGACTTGCACCTAGATCTCCTAAGCCGCAAGCCAGTCTGCCTTCAGTTAAACTGTAACATCAACAGAGATTTCAGGCAAACATCGAAAAAAAGAGTGCGGTATTACTGGTAAAGTCGCCGGGCTATAAACCAGCCTCTTTAGAGACCTCCGTGCCCACACACGTACTATTCATCGCTGGTGTGTAACAGAAAAGCGAGGCAGGCTGTTCCCAGAGAGACCATTTACCCCTCTTATCCCCCTGTAATAACCAACCCGCTAAAAGCGCGTAAAGCATTCCTTGCGCAATCTGCTCATCTGCTGTGCATAATATCACACGTACTATGTACATAAGGTCAAGCTGTACATGCGCAAGCCATTCCCAAGGCTCTGAAATTCCTGCGTGCTCCACTCGGGCAACTTCTGCGAGCGAATTCCCCTGAACGACACTGAGTTTCAGCCCCTCCAAGACCTCAAGATTTTCTCCTAAGCAAACAGCACGTTAATCCTGCATGGAGTTTTTACAGAGCACACGGATCATGTCACGTATGGAGACTCTCAAGATGTCATCTGCCACTTAAGAGGTACTAAGAGAGCCAAGAATAGCAGAAACCCAGAGCAGCGCATACCCTTGGGTGCTCTACAGCTGTGCTTGAGTCTGGAAGACATGTAATTTTCACACCATTTCTCACCAACCTACATTCAGTCCACTCCATTTTCCCAGCTCTGTGGTCGAAACACACAGATCTCCAGTTTTCACTTTGTCTTCTCATTCAAAAGAGCTGGCAGTGCCTGTAGGCAAAACGCTTTCAGTCCACTTTGTTTCTGTGCTCTGATTTACATTGACTTCTGGAATTGGCTCCCCTATTAAAGAACTAGTTCATTAAGCAGAGAGCAGTGGTAAAAAAATAAACGACCAAACCTACCTGGATGGATTGATCAACATTGGTTGATGGCTTTCCTGCACAGCATCTGGGAGGGAGCATGAGGTGCGACACCAAGAACTGGAGATGAAAAATACCACAGCGAGGTCATAGAATGGTTTAGGTTGGAAGGGACCTTGAAGATCATCGAGTTCCAACCCTGCTGCCATGGGCAGGGACACCTTCCACTGGACCAGGTTGCTCAAAGCCCCATCCAGCCTGGCCTTGAACACTTCCAGGGATGGGGCCGGTATATGGTGGAGCAGAAAAATATGCCACTTTACCTCCTTCCCACCTCTTCCTTTTATGGGTGAAGAAGTCTCTGCAACTTTCAGCCCTAGCTTTACCTATCTCTTCAAGCTAACCATACGCACTCCTCTAACTAAGAGAGGTAGAGAGGCAATGACCAACGAGGTCATTCAAGTCATCAAAAAAAAAGGAGGAATTCATTATTTGGGAGGCAAATTTGTAAATTGGCTATTGTCAGTCATTAGCCACCATGTGCACGGTGACGAGTAATAGGCTCTTCTCTCAGCTGGAAGCTGTCACATGGCATCAATACCCTCTCCATAAATCAAGCAAATCTGTTCCAGATGAATGGAGAGATTTTCATGAATTTTACACCTAAAACCAGCATTAGGTGTAACCAATCTAAACTATCACCAAACCTGACAGTAGAGGATACAGAAAAACACTGAGTAAGGAGGATTTCTTTTATTGACTTTGTGGGCATTGAAACAGAAATGCTGGACCTGCAATAAGACCCAGACACAAACCCAAGATTTGCGGAGACAGAAGCATATTATTGCGTTGAGGGTGTATTGTACAGCCATACCCCTATTGTGTCATGCTGCCAGGAGGTCCAGTCTCCAAGGCTTTCAAACCAAACCGGGCTCAGATATTTAGGCTTGATTTTTTTGCTTGGGATCTAAGTGAGTTAGGCACCAACAGGTCACTGAATTCCATTTCTACACCTCTTGTGAGCCTCTGAAGCCCTACTTTGCTGCTGCTGCTGTACTCCCCAACCAGTTACAGTCCAGTAACAATACAGCCTGACAACAAAAGGGTTAACATAATACCTAAGGCGTGCTTTCAACGTACAAAGAGATTAAAAGTTAGACTTCTGTGTGATTTACTGGCAGATGCAGCACTCGGAGAAATATCATCCTTTACCAGTCCCAGCGGCCAATAACTCATTACACTCAAATCCTCTCGGGTTCAAGAATTTCATAGATCAGATTCTTGGTGCATTTATCTGCTTTTTTTTAAAGGACGGGCCTATAATATAAGCCTTAAAACAAACTCCACATGGGGAAGAAACTTGTCAGCAACTGACAGCAAGGAGATAAACTGCAGATCAGTCCTTGACAGTCACCATGCCTGTCAGACATGCCTTCTTCAAAGACCAGGTGATCAAGGTCAAGAGAACCTCTATCTCCCATGATACCACTGGCTCACAACAGAGAGGCCCATCCAAACCCATCTGGCTAACAGCCCCTGTGAGGCATGAGGGATGAAAGTCAAGTCCAAGGAGGACTTTAAGAGGAGGAACATGTTGATGCCACTCTGGCAGCTAAAATCCTTACTGCTGCTGGAGCCCTCTGTACAGACATGGGGCGGGGATCTGTTGTGCATCTGTTGACTCCTGCCGTTCTCCTACTTCTGGAGTAGAAGAGCTGGCTGAGGAGGACTGCCCATCCAGCCTTTTGTCCATCTCAGCAAAGCACTTCACAAAAGGGCTCTTGCCTGCCACCCCAAAGATGCCCATTGAAGTCAGTGGAAGAGCATCTGCTGGGTCAATAGATGTTGGGTCAAGATCTAAAAAAAATGGACTTCAGCCTTCAAGATCCATAAAGCGCTACAGCATGTGTTGGCTACCAACCGAATACTCGGGGCAGATGTGAAGAATAACATCTCGTGAGAGAGGGTCTCAGTGATTGGAATAAAAAAAAATTGCACTAATTTAAATTGGGACCAGACTTGCTAAGGAAAATCAAAGAAACCACAAAATCAACTAATCCACGTATGTACTTTTCTCTAAATTTTAAAAAAAAAAAAAAAAAGAAAAAAAAATCCCGGTTTGGCTTGGATTGAACAGAGTTGAGTATGAAGACCAAAACCAGTCACTAATTAATTGTGTCTGGTTTTCTGGTATTTATGCACCATAAAAATTAATAAGGGACTTCTCTGGGAAAATAAATGGTTTGCTGGAAAGCCAGTTTTGGCCTTTGTTTTCTTCTGTTAGTCATAGCCTCTCGGTGAGATTCCTTGAAACTTCAAGCTGGTTACTTCCCAGGAACTTTTAGTGATTTCCAAAAGCCAACATTTCAAATGAGGAATTGATGTCGTCTCCCTGATATCAGCATACAAGGGACGGGGATGTAAAATTTAACTGTTCATGCTGATTCCCAGACCTCATATTCTCAAGGCACACAGATGCAGGAAGAGCAGGCACAACGTTTTCAAAAGCTGCATGTATTTTAAATGCATCTATATATATAATTTCCTGGGTATCAAGATTTAGGCACCGAAGGCTCTATTCTTAACAGTGGTAACCACCTGTAGTGCTCATACGGAGGTCAGCAGGTTTTTCCTTTTCTACATAAGAGGCTCCAAAGCCGGGGAGCATTTTTGACTGAGCAGTGGAGTGTGGTGAGGAATGCTGCACTAAATTCCAGCTGGTCTCCTCATATAATCCAGTCTGGCACCATGTGGAGATGCCAGCCTTGTCCTTTAAACGATATAATGTGTGAGTATGGTATTAAATATTGTACCTGAGCTGAAAAATTCTGCGTTCCAGTAGGTTTAGCTGGTGCAGAGCTGTGGAAGTGATAGGAGAAAGCTACTCAGGCAGCAAAGAGCAGATTTAGAACACAAGCAAATTCTGCTTGGGCCTCACCAAAGTCTCAGATATCTGATATTACCCGCCTTCCTGGTGGGGTTCCCATACTCCTTATCAGCCTCTCGGTCTCTCAAGAGGCAAATCCATTGCACCACCACCATCCCCACCCGTGGAAGCAACGTATAGCAGCCTGGGTGGGCTGGCAGAGGGAGAGCGAGCGCATTGCTTTCTGCTGAGCAGACCTTGGTGCAGATCAGCAGAGCTCAGTGGACAAGGGGAAAATGAACCCAGGAGCCCACTTTTAGGTCTTCATGAGAAAAAGCAGCGCTGACACCACATCCTTGCACAGCAACTGGGAGCCTCAGACTGAAGATCCCCGGCCAAATCTTCAGCTGGAGTAAATCAAGATAGCTTTTGACATTGACAGAGCCCTCCTAATTGACATCAGCTGAGGATCTGGCCCTCCTCTTTGTTTTTTATTGTGGGGTGGTTTTTTTTGTTTTCATCTTTGCAATTTTCCTGGAATCTGTGACTTGAGCTTTTCCCCTTAATGAATCCACTCCTTGCAGCAGCACAGAGTTGGAGAAGGAGTCCTGTATGGGTATTTCTAGGCAGCAAGGTCTTCTTTGAGGCCTGTGGAGAGCTGCAGGTGTTTGGCTTTGGATGAAAGGAGGAACTAACAATGCTGGTTTATTCCCGACATTAGTCCTGATATTTTGCTGAAGTATTTCAGTGATGTCAGAGCCAAACCTTAGGAAAAAAATATATATGTAGTACACAGGGCTGGGACCAGTGGATGGATTAAAAGAACATGATTATTTTGATTACCTTGATTTAGAGCACCAGCGCTGCTGAATCATGTTCAGCCAAAGAAGTATCATGGACAAAATTTACTTCTCTACACGCAGAAAAGCAGAAGAGGAGGAAGGCAGGGAGGAGGGAGGAAAGAAAAATTACTCTGAATCAAAAGATGAAAATATACACCGGTTCAACATTTTCTTCTTGTAATGATTTTCTTTCTTAAGAAGGCAACCACAAAACACAGAGATGTTTAATCCATTAAAAGTGTAGTTTTTCTGGACAGAATAATCTGAGTTTTGTCAACCCACCAGCCTGCTTCTCGCTGGGTGGGCTCTGGCTGGGAAGGGGATAGGCTTTCACTTGATTCCCTCAGAACAGGTCAATGTGCCACCGGCATTATGGATGGTATCTAATAACCTTTGCTGGCAGATTGTCAACATGAGCACTATGGGAACATGGATTTTCATCGGAGAGTAGCACAGATCTGAACGTCATCTGGTACCGTGGTGGCAAGGGGGAGGATGAATTTTGGTGAGAGCATGTACATTGGGGAAGAATTAAATTTTGGTTCTCTTTTGACGGTTGCCTTCACCACACATTCAGCTCTTCCCATTTTCCTCAAAGGTTGAAAAGGCAGAAAGATCCCCTGCTTTTTGAAAGGCATGGGTGGGTGGATGCGTGGATGGGTGGGTGAATGGAGAGGTTTTGAAAGTCTGGCTTGAGCCAGAGCAATGTAAAGCATTGCTTTAAGCATTAAGAATTTCCTTAAGCATTAGCACAGGCAAAGGCAATGAAAGAAGCAGATGTCTCCTGTCACTTGCTCCTCTCCTCTGAAACAGGGAGAACAACACCAAGACCATTAAGTTACAGCAATGACATACAACCACTGAGGACCTGTTTGGAAGATAACGTGGGCAGATGAAGCAAAAAGCAAAGCTTAGCTGTCATGGCATGAGCACCATCAGACTGTCACCCTCCCTCCAGCAGCTGTCACGTGTGGGGTTGCACCTTGTCTTGGACATGGGAGGTCTAAATTTAAATTTCAATATATCTTTGGTCGCTCTTAAATGTACCAGGTCTTTGGATGTTCTGCCACGGGCCTCCGTGTGTCTCTCATTTTGTGCCAAGCTCTCAGGGAGCTCAGCTTTGTCTTGATGCAGAGTGAAAAAAAAATACATGAAAGCTCACAAACGAAATAGCACATCTATGGTACTTGAAAGAGAAATGGTTTCCTGCTCGTATTATTTATATTCACTCTGCTTTCACTTAGACACAGGCTCACACAAACATGCAGGTCAGGTCTTGATGGCACAGAGCTGTGTCTGTGGTCCTCTTTCTGCTGAGTTTTCTGTGCACAGAGCAGAACTCCATCTGTACAGGGTATTTTTACATTAGAAAGCTGAGCGACTGTAGTACCATTGACAAAGCACAAGCAAATCTAGCTGTGATAAAATGGCAGGTCTAAATACCTTCTTTCTTAAACTTTTGTTTGCTTGCTTGTTTTAATGAAAAGAACAGGCGAGACAGTCACAGGAAAAATACACAAAGACTCTTCTTAATTCGCTCAGTGAAAGAAATGTTGGGACTGGGTCTTTACAAAAGCAAAAGAGGTTTTGCCCCTCTCTGCTCTGGCAAAAAAAAAAAAAAAAAAAAAAAAAAGGAAATACACTTTTTATCCCTTCAATTAACACTTCACTTAAAGATGACTTACCCATTAAAATGATTTTGTTTTCACCAAAAAGATCATTTGTATTCAAACAAAAAGCAAAAACAACCCTTATATCCAACAAGCCCTGAACACGGCAGATGATAAGTGAGGAAATGTGTTTCCATATAGAAATGCTTTATCTATAGGTCCCAAGAGGTCTCCACACTGAATCCAGTCCTGACACCCTCACACCTCTGGAGTGAGCAGACACCCAGCAAAACCCCTGCATGCTGCATCCCGCTTCAGCAAGGATGATGTGGTAAGGGGGAAAGGAGGAAGGATCAACTGACAGAGGCTGAAGGCTGGGATTCCCTGGAAGGAAAACTCAAGGCAAGTCTCTGGCCTGAAGCTCACCCTGGTCCCAGCCATCTGGCTGCAGGTTCTTCCTCACCAAAGTCATCCTAACCTTCTGCCCTGTGTTTCTGCTTGTCTTTGACCATGGGAGGGACCAGGCTTGCACCACCCTGGAAGAAGTACAGAAAACCAGCCAGTTGCTCCTGTTTTCAAGGGCTATTTGAGGTTGAGCATTGCCCCTCACCTTAACTGCAATAATGCTGCGAATAACTGGACACCTTACTGGACTTAGTAAGCCATTAATGATGGGTAAAAATACATGCAGGCTTAGGACCACCATGTACAAGCACAAACCTTGTGAGGTGGTCCCAAAACCACACCTGAACACGGGGCATTTCAGAGATAGAGCATATCTTGCAGTGCCCATTAGATACCATGGGAAAGAGGTCTTCTTCACTGAGGGTTTTCCCAGAAAGGCTACAGCTGCCCCAAAAGCCCCATGCATTACCCAGGCACTAAACCACACGCAAACTGAGCCCCAGAGGACACAGAGTTAACTGGTCATTTCCCAGAACCCTCAGGCAGCGTGTCACAGGCTAATAAAAAGAATAATGGATCATGGGGGAAAATCATAATTAGGCTTACCAAACGTACCCTAGGCTTCTGGGTTTGTTTCAAATATCAGTCCCACCAAAGGAGGAGTATTTTGTGTTGCTGCGGTTTCCTGAGTAAAATTGGGAGGAAATTGTAAAATGAAAAAAAACACCCACAAATGAAAAGTCCTTATCTTGACATGAAAATATTATTCAGAATCTCTGTGGATTGTTTTGCTAATTTCCAAAATGGATGATCAAATACTGACTGATCCTCCTTTGACTGCCAATATTTTTAATAGGCATCTTAGTCAATGTTAGTACAGCTGTCCTTTCAAATCAACTCTTCTGATGACTCACACTTGGATTCAGAGATTTCCCGAGGTTTTATCTGCTCTCCTAATGCTCTTGGTGGACCCGTCCTTGAATCCCGTCACATGAGAGAGCAGGAGGTGCCTCCTCATCCAAAACACACAACCCACTGGGCAATGGAAAGGACACACACAATTAAAAGAGGCAGGAAAGGAAAGGAAGGGAAGGGAAAAAAGAAAAAAGACCAGCAGAGTCATTTCATGCTCCAGCAGATCAGCATTTATATATAAAGTTCTTGGAACGCCGTACTTCTGCAGCCACCCTCCAGCCTTACTCATGGCGAGTTCACATCACCTGTTTCCCCTTTGAGTCGACATTTCCAAGGACTTTGGCTTCCTGACATGCAGTTGGAAAACTGAAAGGCAAGAAAGTCTTCACATTCTGAAGAAAACACGGCTGCTTGCGAAGACCCAGGGAAATGTCAACAGCCAACGGCAACGAAGAAGAGGAAGCCATGAGACACTATCCCTACTGTAGAAAACAACCGATGAATTAATATTCATTTGAGGAATTTTATTTCTCCCTGATTAAACTTTTCCCATGTCAATTTGACTGCAGGTTGAAGGATATTCAACAGTGCGGTTGCGGAGGGGAGAAAACATTCTGCTATAGAAGCTCGTTCTTCAGGTGGAAAAGTGCTTTGTGGCCTCAAGTGTAACATGAGAAAGGTTTTGCATAGATAACTGTAGTTTTGTTACTGCCCAGATTGCTCTTGGTCCTTCTGAAAAAGAAAAATTAAAAAATGGAGAAGTCTCTGGGCTGAATACTTTAATTTTGAAGCCTCCAGTAGCTTGAAATATCTCCAAACCTATTAAAACCCGAAACCAAAATAAACATTTTGTCCTCCCTTCATGGAAGCATAAAGAATGTCTTAAATCAACCCATCCACTTGCCTGCCAATACCAAATCGCCCTCAAGAACATATTCTCCAGGGCTTTGTCAAATCAACTTTAGCATTCCTCAAGCAACAGGGGGTTCTACCACGTTCCTGGAAAGTCTATTCCACACTCTGTTCCCGTATCCTTTCTAAAAAGCACCATAAAGCGCCCGCTACCTGCAAGCACTGTAGCTGGAGAGGAATCACATTTTCCATCCTGTGGTAAATCCCATGCTTTCAAATATATTTCCAGCCTGGATCCAAAGGAAAGCAAAATATTTTCAAAATTTCCCACTAAACACAACTCTGACAGAAAAGGACATTTGCAGTTGATAAAACTGTTCATATCAATAAAGACAAATTTTTACACTGAGTTTGAGGTTTATTGCTTCAGGAGAACCAATATGCTACAGCACCTCAAATTAAAATAGAAATGAAAAGACATTCTGAAACTGAAAACCAAAACTTTTTTTAAAAAATAAAAGTTCATCAGAATTTACATTTGCAAACCATTTCAGTTTTATCAAATTGGCTTTTTCCAACAGGAAAACATTCCTTCAGCAAATTTCCCATTGGCTCTCAGACAGGTCTTTGCAATATGAAGGTCAGAAAGAGTGCTTTTCATTTCTGCTCTCCAAGAATTTAAACAGCCCAACTATTCCTTTCCCAGAAGATGCATTTCACAGAAAATTATTATAGTGCAACTGAAGGATTCCTTTTAAATTGAAGGAATTTCAATATTTTAATCAGTGCATTCAGGAGCAATACAGGACCTATGGCTAAATTCAAACAGTGCTTAGGTAGAGCCAATTATTTTTATTTACTCAGAATTTTAATTTTGGTACCCTCTGTTTTCTAAATATGTTTATCCAGTTAAGAACTTAAATGTTCCTTAAATTAAGGAAAGTGTCCATGTACAACTTGAGTTACTTCAGAACTGAAAATTAATTCTGGGCTTGATGTGGATTGTCAAATATTTGGAGAAGGAGGAAAAAAAGAAGAAAACCAATAAAACAAAATGAAAGAAAACAAACCAAAAAAAAAAAAATCAGAAGGAATCTTTCCCATTCAAATGACATCAGGTCCCGGGTACCAACACGGGGCAGCGTTCACCCCTCTGCTCTCGAGATTGTGTGAGCGTACACCTGACGATCACGCGCCCCTCCTCCGCCGGAACCCAATTCATGCCACCTCCCATTCGCTCCCACCTTAAAGACTCACCGCAAACCCTTCGCCACCAAAGCCCCCCAGCATTGATTAATAATTGTTTGCAGAGGGGAGCTGCTTGCGCTGTCAGCTGTTTCGTATTGATTGAGAAGCACTCTGCGAGGAAGGACTGGGTGGCTCCGGCTCTGGAAAGTGCCAAGGAAAATAAAGCTGGTATTAGTGGTCCTCGGCTTCTTTGCTGGGGCTGAGAAAAAGGCAGTATTGTGGGCTGGGATACTGCTCACCGAGAAGTCGATCTTTGGAGTTACTTAACAACAATAATAAGCACTGGATAAATAGGTGGGATACTCACAAGGGGAACCAACAGAGGGAATTTTAGAAATGAATAAAGAAGGAGAGGTAAAAAAGGAAGGCGTTAGACTTTCCAGCGTTCTGAGAGAACAAGGTTTTATCCTCAGTCGGGGGGAAAAACAGATTTACTAAACACGGTGACCTCACTTGTTTGCATAACATTCGGTAACGTGTATTTTATTACCTCCATGCTACCTCCATGCTAGCTTGCAAAGCCTTTCCAATGGCCCTGCGAAGGATGCCGAGCGTATGGAAAAGAAATAAACCAGCTTGAGGAAGGAATGGCACAGCTGGGTGAAAAAAAAANAAAAAAAAAAAAAAAAAAAAAAGCAGGCTAGAAACACACTGGTTGGGTGTAAAGAAAACTGAGTGAGTGAATAACCTGGGAGAAAACGTTTCGCTCCTCTGCCCGGCGTCAGCTCACCAGCGAGGGTCATTTGAACTGGTGATGGGAAGGTGCAGACCATGAGGAGAAGAGACCTGTCACTTCTCCTCCTTTGCAATTTATGCACCGCAGTCTTGTTGGGCATTGGCAGATGGAGGACACGTGTTAACGGGAAGGGCCTGCAGGGTGTGAAGGTCCCATCTGCAGAGGTTCCTCTGAGGGATCAGCCTCTGCCTGCAGCACAACTTCTGCTCCAGGAGCAATCACGCCAGGCACTGCCAGTACTGGGCGTGGGTGAAGGTGATCAGCACTGCTTGATGCGTGAGCACCAAAACATCAGGGGTGAGGCCATTGCACTGCACTGCAAATGTGAAGCCGCTCACGTGAAATATGCTGGTTATTTTTGGTGAAGGAAGTACCATCCTTATATGCAACCAGAGGAGAGAGTGCCCCAAAAGTGATTTAGTTGAAATCAAAGTTGAGTGTTTTCATTACTTATAAATTTGGACCCTTGGCTGTGGCCACAAGGTACGACCATAATGTGTGAAACAGGAAAACTGGTGGTCTGCAGCCCAGAAAAGCCCCAACAGCCATTTCCTAGAGCCCAGCTCTACCTTAGAGGTCTCCTGCTCCATCTCTTTGCACTAAGAGCATCTGTGAGCTGGAAGGAAGCAAAGGAGAGCCTGTGAACTGAATACTAAAGTTCAACAGCACTGAAAAATATAACAAAAGGAAAGCAAATCCCACTGGAATAAGAAGAAGAAGAAAAAAAAAAACAGGGAGGGGAACAGACTAGTATGAGGTAAAGTCAAGAGATCTCAGGGTCAGTCCGGTTTAAGCACATAAAAACAAGCCATCAAATGACTTGTCTCCTTCCATGCGTTACAAGAGCAGAGGCTCTGCCTACTCCTGGAGCAAAGATCACACAGGAATCAGTTCAGGCAAGAAATCACCTACGCAGTTATTTCTTATTGAGCCCAAAGTAAGAACAGGAGATGCAGATGAGCAGCAGGTGGGTTGTTGGTCCCTGTGTGCCAGACAAATGGCATTTGGTCAGGGTGAGGTCTCCCCTGTCTGAGAACAGGGCACCAAATTATCCAGGAGCTGTGCAGACCAGACCTACGCAACTGTCTGTGCATCACTTCTCCATCAGCTGATGAACCTGCCTCTGCTTTACCCAGACAGGAACGGAGGTTTGCCTGGGCAAAATGTGGGTAAGAGAAGAGTGGGTCTTCAAATGATGTCCTACACCTGACCTTACTTCAGCCATGCTTGCTCCATTTCCTAGTCCTGACCTTGTATAACGTATTTTCTGACCTTTGGTCTGTCCCAGGACCACGCTTTTTCTTTGCCTTCCCCTTTATTAACTCCTTCCCTTATTTCTTGGGGTTTAGTTTAACGTGAGGGCTGTCCTCCTGCCCTGAACCTTAGTTTGGTCTCACCCTCAGTATCTCTGGCTCCTGACCATGAATGGCCTCAACCACAGCACCACAATCCTGGCTCCAAATGGCAATCCAACCTGCTGACCTGCTTGCCCTCATCCATCCAACGAACCCCTAACAGCACATACAAGCAATGGACCCGTGTTCTGACCTGCGGCAGGTGAATCAGGTCCTTTCTGGACCCCAAATTGTCACGTTACAGCAGATATGACTCTGATGGGATGAGCCCGGTAGATGTTAGCACAGATACAGCATTATGTTCACCTGTCCAAATGGCTTTCAGCTCGCAGCCCATTACCATCTGGCTTCCCCAGCGTGTTTCTGGGGTTGGCAGATGTGAACTGACTTCATCTGTGGAGACCTGGCAAACCTCGTGCGATAGATCTCCGCTGCTGATAATGCACATTAAGTCTCATCAAGGTTCCTCAACACCAAGGTGAAAGTCACAAAGCAGCAGCTTACAACAGTGAACGAGGCCAACAGAGAATGGCTGCATCCGATTTTATCCATGTAAATTTGGCCTCTGTGTGACCATCAGACTGGGCACCGGCACCGTGGTGGGGGTGGAGGGCAAAATACACAGCCTAGAGAAAGGAGAGGCATGGCAGGGTGCTTCAAGTGGCTCCTATAAGCTATTAAGGGGGAGAAGTTGTCTCAGTGTCTCCTGTGGTTAAGAGCCTCTTATAGATGGGAGAAGTGCGTCAGCAGACCATTTCCACGTACTTTGGCTCAGGGCTGAAACAACAGAAGCCGTCAGCAACACCGTAGCCGTCCCCCACGCAGCTACCCAGGGATGAGGGTAGAAGGTCCATGAGACTAGCTGGAACCCAGCCTTGTTCCCAGCAAGCCTGGGCGAGCAGTCCCAAGCTGCAAGGTGACCACAGGCAGGAGCGAGGAGCTGACCTGGTGATTGCGCATAGGATAAACAGCAACGACAGGGTTGCATTAGTTATTCCTCCCAGCCAATGGTCAGCCATGCCAAGGTCTAGTTGCAATGGCCAGATTTACATCTCGGCGGGAGTTCATTCTTTAAAAATGAAACCACACCTAATTCCCGCTTCTTTGATTTTCAGGAGGAAATTTCTCAGTAAGAAAGACATGAATTTCCTGGGCTGGGAGGGAGGGGGATGTGGAAAACAACCAAACAACCAAACAAAAATTCCTCTTTTCGGTCAGCCACAGGGGTTGTGCAATCGTCCCAGGGTGTTGTCAGCTGGCCTGTTCCAAGGAGCTCTCTCCCAGCTCCACCTGGTGGCAAAAAGGACGTTCAGGCTATTGCTGTGGGTATCAGCCTGGGCTCCAAGGGGACAGGGATTCGGTTTCTGCTGCTGCCATTTTGCATGAGTGGTCCCCCGTTCTGCGTGCCATTGGTTTCCCTCCACTCATGAAGTGGGAACAGCCCTTCACCCCATAGGTAAGTAAAGGCGCTCTCCTGCACGCTCGCGTGGTGAGTGTGGTCTGGTGGGGAAATCCCGGCTGGGAAGAAGGCACTTACCAAGAAAGCAAAAGGAGCATTGGGCTGGCAGCCAGGCAGAGCTGACAGCTGTTTGCAGTATTTGCCGTGGGGCTGAGTCACTTCTGACTGTCAAAAATCATGAAAGACAGTCAAGAGTCTTCTCTGAGGGTGGTTAGATCAGTCACGTCTTCTAGCTTGGCATTTAGGAGGTCCAAGGCTGAACTCGATTGCTCAGACACAGGCATCTCACGTCCTTTGAGATGACCTGAAGTGTCTCACCTGTCCTGCTTTCCTTCTCCCATGAAGGAGTGGAAGTTGTACTGCTACCTCACGCTGGGGAAGATATCTTCAGCTTCATCAGTGCATTTGGCATGACCATAATGATAAGGAGATAAGGTACTGATATAGACATCCCCAGACAGCACAGTATTAGCTCAGGACTCTTCAAGATCTTGATCCTTTGGATGAATCAGACACCAAATTTTGATCAAGATAGCTCCAGGATTTGGACACCTCCTGGTCCAAAATACATCTCAGGCCAAGCCTTAACACAAATTCCTCCAGCTACAAAAATCAGAATAGCAACAGTAAATTCATTGTCTGATTTGGTTTCTTGCTATGTTACCTTCTGAGAGAAGAAAAGAAAAAGGGAACAAGAAAGAGAAAGAAAGAAACCAAGAAGAAACCAAGAAGAAACCAAGAAGAAACCAAGAAGAAACCAAGAAGAAACCAAGAAGAAACCAAGAAGAAACCAAGAAGAAACCAAGAAGAAACCAAAGAAAATGCTAGTAGCTCCAGACCAAAAGCAGAGCAAACCTCCCCTAAAAGCAGGAATTAATTTAATCTCTTTTTCAAATGGCAGAAATTTGATATTTTAAAACATATATTTCTTGAGAAAACATAGAGAAAAAAAGACCTATGAAAAAGTCTCCTTTTTTTCCTTAAATAATAAATATCTAATTTCTAAATGCCAAAAATTATCAAAAATCATAAACTGGCAAAAAGTCCTGGGACTGGCTCATAGCTAATTTAGATGCTACAGACCCAAGGATGTAATACTTTGACTTTTAACGTAGAGCTGATTACAAACGCTATTACTGTTATATATGGTTGCAGCAAATGCTTTTGGGAAGGCTGCGTCTATCCTTTGGGGATCTTCCCCTAGCTTACAAGTAACAGGCATGGCTTAAACATGCCAGGAGCTGAGGTCACCGGTATGAGAAACATCAGGGTGTGAGAAGCGAAGCCTTTGTAGGAAGGTATAGGAGCCATAGAGGGTTAACGCCGGGTTCAGGAGTGCTGATGAAGCTGTTTGGAGACTACACAGCATAAGGAAGGGCAGGGGGAAAAAGGGGAGGCAAAGCCATGGTGCCAACGCTTCCGACAAGGCTGTGTCCCACTGGAATCCCACTTATTCCGTCAACCACCCCAGTATATATTAAGCTAAGGCCACATGGAGACCAGCAAAGCAGATGTCCCAATCTAACCTCCGCCCATCGGGATCTCCAGGGCAGTGTGTTGCGGCTCCGTGTCCTCCACCCACTCGGGCAGATCCCTTTGGGAAGGGAGAGGTGCCGATGTGAGCAGCGGCGAGGCACCGAGGACGCAACACGAAATCCACATGAGGCTCTCTCATGAGGACAGCGTGGAGGGCATTTCCAACCCAAAAACAGGCAGTACGAGAGCCACGCTTTCTCCCCTAAATCCAGAATCAGCCAGTATGCACAGAAGTAACCAAGGTGAAGTCAGTAATTGCTCATTAATTCCAAAGCAAGTTCGACAGCAGTCATAATAATTCCCATGAGCTCTGGTTGAATTACAGCTCAGGTGGGAGGTGGGTTTGACAGAGCACTTAGCGGGGAGCAACAAAAAGGTTGCATTTTTTTACCCACTCAGATTTTATGTTTTTTGCAAGGGCGGTATTTTTCCCCCTCAAACTGATTAAGACTAACTGTGTATCATAGCATCTGTCTCCTTCCATTAACAATTCCTACAATGAATGTACCAGACTATAGTGAATTTATAAATATAATATAAATATATATTATATATATAATAATATAAGTATAAATATATAATATATAAATAGTGAACTAAAAGCCCTCTGTAAAGCAAGAATGTTCCAAAATGCTTATTTGGGAAGAAAAGAAGGAGGGGGGGACACCCAAAAACTTATATCTGATTAAAAACAAATAATTCCTAAAGTATGGAATATATCTTCAGTTCAGTAACTCTTGAATACTTAAATTATAAGGCTTTCCACACAGCTGTTTGGTTTGCATTTAAAGTGAGTATAACCTGATAGAATGGGCTCTGGATTTCTGTCAGGATTCAAGAATAAAGAATCCCAAAATATAACAGAAATACGAATTCACACAGAAACAACCTTCTCTTTCTGAGAGTGCCCTGGCACACCCCCTACATCAAGTGATATCAGGTGAGTGAGACGTAAAACTGAGGTGGTGTGGGCAAGGTTGGCCTTGGGTTGATCTTGGCAAAAGGAGCCAAGAGATGGAATCAGGAGACTTCAGTATTATACTGATGATCTGCTCTGAGGATCCTCTTATCTGCAGATAACCATGGGTAAAACATTCCCATAAATACTTACTTTCAGTGGAGGTTTTTTATTTCAATTCAGTTCAAATATGCTCTGATTTCCATGGAAAATATTGCATTTTTCATCAAATTTCCTCCCTGGCATCCCTCCCTTTGTACCTTCATGCACAGAAAATGCCATTTTTCCCCCATGCTAGCCTGTAAGACTTATAGCTCAAATGCCTCCAGTCCCTGCTATGACATGCAGACTGAGCTCCCCGGCAAATTTGTCTCCCACAGTGCCCGTGGAGGGGACACGCTGTGCATCAGGGGACTCTGGTGTGACCAGCAGGCCAGTCTATAGGGGAGAGTGGGAGTAGAAGCAGTTGAACTTTGATTTTCACAAGGCATCACAGCAGCATTTTCTCATTTAAAAAAATGATCCTTTTTCAGTTTTCCCGACAAAAAATTGCTTTTTGCACAGATGGAAAAGAAACAAAACAAAACGTTATCCAATCAGCTGCAGTCACTAGCACCAGTGGCCTCTTTATGACACTGAAATAACACATTCCAGCTCATTTTCTGTCACCAAACCTTGCTGAAACTTCAGAAAACTTCGCGTGTGCCTTTTTCTCCCCACCTTTGTGGCTTTAAGCCAAGTCTGAAAGTGGAAACCTTCCCTCTACCAGGTAATGCAAAACTTGCTTGGTACCACCAGCTTCTCCACAGCAAAGCCCCCACGCTGCAGGAATTTAAATTCAAAATGCAATTTACTGCCACAATGAAACAACAGCTGACTTCCCTGTGTGGAACCAGCCAGATCTGTACAAAACATCTGTTTGCCGTCTTTTCTTTCACTTATCCAGTATTTGCAATCATTTCCGTTTCACTCAGAGGCACCACTATCTATCCTTGAGGGAACCAACAGCATGAGACGCCCACTGGAGTTCACAGGATTGCTTGATTGAAGATTTCCACCACCCCTAACGTGTTGCCCCATGAAGCAGAAGTGATTTAGGACAAGCACCTTCATGCCAAGTCCATCCTCTGTGCTGTTATGGGCTCTATACAGCCTCCATGCACACTTTGCTGTGACCTGGAAATTAGGAAACAAATGATTTGACTGTCTGTAAAGTCATTTCACTTGATGGTAGATCACTAATTACATTTCAGGGCCATTACAGCTGTAGTAACTGGGATGAGCCAGCCCAGCAAGGAGAAGGAATCATGGAAGAGTCAATGAAGCATGGTTTGGGCAAGACCGCAATCAGCCCAGGGCTTTGGGATGGGCTGCCCAGAGCATCCGAAAAAGCTAAGAATGGCCTCTTCATGTTTTTTTACCAAATGTCAGCTGATAGAAGTATGGTTTTTAAAAGAGAGCAAATTCAAAGTTAATAGCCAATGCAATCCAGAAATAAAACTCAGTTATAAATCTACCTCCTCCTCACTATGTCCTTGTACAGCCAGCCTGTGCTTCTGAGCTGGGTACATATCCCAGTGACCTGTCACGAGGAATAAAGAAAGGCCAACAGGCATAAGTGAGCTCATTCACAACCTGGGGAAAGGAAAACTTTGGTTTTGTTGAGGTTTCCTTGCCTCAGGAGACAATAAACAGAAGAACAAGAGAGAGGTAGCTCATGGAAAACACGATAGCAGACCAGCCTTGATGCTTGGGTCATTTTGCTAGTCTATAAAATTAACCAAGGCAACAAATCAGATAAAGGACACTCACTAGTGCCTCAAAAGTCTCCTTTATGCTTTTTTTTTTTCTTTAAGCTGTATCCAATACTTCAGCTTCAGTGCTACCTTATTAGTAGTAATCAACCCCATTTTTTCATCTTTAATCCTTGCAAAAGGCAGCGAAATCTCAAACACACAGAGCCTTCTGAATCATCAAGTAGGGTTAGCTGGTAGACTCCCAGCAGATGTTGGGGGATTCCCTAGGGCTGGAGGTCCCTCCAGTTTACACCTCAGTGCCCAACCACCTTTGTTTTCCTTTTATTCCCTCAGCCCTCCCAGCAGGCTGCCCAGTTCTCCTGGGACATGGATCACAGAGAGCTTGGTCCTGCTTTAACGAGCGTAATCCCTTGAGGGATTCTTCCGTGCAAGTGAGGGGGAGAAATGAGTGATAATTTATGATGAGTGCCCTTGCAATTAGCACCTTGGAAAATAACGCTGCCTGGGGAAGCTGAGAAGGCCGTAAATGAAAGCGTAGCCGGGGCAGAAGTGCCATTCTGATGCTAAGTCTAAATTCTTATTAAAGTCAGCGGGAGCTGGAGGTGGTGGAAGACAGGGATAGCATAGCCTAGAGATGGGGGCACAGCCCCAGGAAACCCAAGCTCAGAAACTCTTCCCCCCCTTTATCTTACCTGATGCAATATCAAGCTCGTTAAGGAAGGAGCTATTAGCCAGAATGCACTTAGCAAACTGGGGCTGCTATCAGAGACTTTGTACGGGTAGTTCATCATCGAAGGAGAGGCAGAAAGTGGACTGAAACATACTCTCCAGGCTTGAATTCTAATAATTATAACTGATATTCTAATATCAGTTACGTGCACGTGGGATTTCACACTCTGATCAGAGCCCATTAGGGTCTTTCTATTGACTCCTGGGTTTGGCATTCTCGCAGTGAATGCTCCCAGACATTAAGTTTATAGGATATGGGAATGTAAATCTATGAGCAGAAACACACACACACACACACATAACCCAAGGCACGAACAGTCAACAGAGAAAGAGGCATATGAGAGGCACCACTTACCCTCTCTGCTCTTCCCTAGGTTTGATTACCTCTCCATTAACTACAGGTGGAGGTTCCATTACCTGCATTCCTTATATAGGTATCCCAGTTAAATAATTAAAGGAAACTGTGGCTGTTTGGTCCTTGAGCATGTTGAATGAAGCGGTGAAAGGCTATGCAGGGCCTACAAACAGTGATAAGCACACAATTGTTTTGTCCTCACTTTGGTTGTCTTCTGGCATAAGCCCTTTTTTAAGGTCTGGCCACACCTTAACCAAAAAGGGATGAGTTTTATGAGGTCTAGTTATAGTTACTCACCATTACAGAAATGACTTCAGTGGTACCTGGAGGATGATGTGCTGGAGCAGCTGTGATGGACTTGTTTCTTGCTTTAGTCCTGGCCAACCAGGAAGGCCAGCCTTCCCTGAGATGTGGTTTCCTCGCCAGCAGAATGAGAGAACTGACCAACAAATACTTCAGGCTTGGTGTGGGAGGATTATTTGTAAAGCACTTGAATTTCTGCATCTCTTTTAGCAGATCTAAAGAGTGGCAAGGAACATTCCTGGGCACTGGAACTTGGTCGAATATATTGTTAAAATATTAGAAAATCCCCAGTGTGCTTTTGGCTCGGGTAACAGCACACTCCCAAGCAATTCCTGGGCATGGTTCAAGAGTTAGCATGGGCCAACGGCCATTCCCAGGAGACATTTTGCATAGAGCCACCTTGTTCTGGAAGGCAGGAATATTTAATAGGTTGGATGTGGGCTGTTTTATGCCAGGTGGCATCAGCACAAGAGTTAGGTTTAATTAACTAGTGGAGATGTAGCCAGAAAGTCTAATCCGCTCCCTCTACTGACACTGTGACTCTTGGAAGTAAGAGAAGAGATGACCTGGGAGAGGATGTAGAAAATGAAATGGCTCCTCTTCTTTTCCAAGCAACTGGTAGCATCTCCACTCGCTATCTTTATATCCCAGGTCCTGAGGGAAATGCTCCATTTTGCATTTGACAGCAGCTATACCCTTTATTAGCCTGGCTACAGCCCACCAGTACTGTAGCCAACAGCGCACAAGGGAGCCGTATGTTTAGCGTCATCTCCAGCCAACTTCGATTCCTACTGCAAGACTGGTAATTGGCAGAAGTGGAGGAGACAGCTTCTAGCATAAGCCTGGAGAGCCAGGCTTGAAGCAAATCCATAGGGAAACACATGAATCATGCCACTATCCCGTCTGCTTCCCATCGCAGAAAGGCAGGATGTGAATGCTGAAGTGCAGCATGATTTGTGTCTCTTTCCCGGCCACCAGTGGTACCCCCACATCTTGAATAGCATTGAGGACACCCACCACTACCTGGTTCTAGGCCCAGTTCTCAAAATGACCAAGGCAGGAGTTTGGGCAAGTCATGTCTCCTTTCTAGCCCTCTTTCATGTCTCTGAATGTGTATCTGTACTACTATTTAGACTGAAAAAGAGTAGGCATAGCATCTGCCTCTTAAATAACTCAGTTAGGACCTCTACAATGAGATGTTCAAAAGCACCTGCAGAGCTTGAGCTATGTTAATAATGAAGATGAATCAACATCTGGGACCTGACTCCCCCATCTCATCTCTTGGTGATTAGATTTAATTTTTTTTTGGCCAAGTAACACTCAGATTTTCATCTTTCGTGCCTATTTAAGAGGAGCTCTGTATAAAATTTGTCCCCTCCTTATTTTTTTTCTCTCTCTTCCTCCTCATTCTATTTTTTTGCTCAATAATGCACATGCTCTTCTACATTCATCTGTGCTCAGTCATCAGTTTCCTAGCTGGATTACACACGCAGTTCCACACAAAGCACATCCCTCAGATGTGTAGCTAGAAGCTTGTAAGAGGTTCAGTGAGTCCTTACTTCTTTCTAAACTACAGGCACCTCTGTTGTTTATTGGATTTTACTTAGTTCTCTTGCTCCCCTGCTGCTCAGCACATCCACAGATGCAGGCTGAAACCACCTTCCTGCAAAGACCTAGCAGTGGCCCTAAGGAAAGCAATAGGAGAAAAAGGGGGAAAGAAACCCATTTTACATTTCTGGAGGTGAAGTCTCTCATTTGATACTCTTCCTTTTTTTTTTTTTTTTTTAATCCCAAATTCTTACAATAACCATTCTAGCTTCACCCACTTCCTCTGCGGGAACAGCTGTCAAAACGCTGTTACATCCGAGGCTACTGCGGCTTTACGACTCACATTAGCAGCTCTTTAAGGGTCTGGCGGAGGCTGGCTGTGAGGTTTCAAGCCTGTGATTTCTCATTACCCAACTGCCAGGAAGTATAAGGCAAGGTCAGATGGGAAGCTGAAGAAGGCAGGGAGGTATGCTGCAGGGTTGGACAGGAGGTAGACCAGAGGTAGCTCCATGGATCCCTCATCTCCAATCCCATCCCCTCCAATCATCCACTCTTCTTGCTTAAAACTACCCGGACCAAACATCAGCCAAAGTATCTGCCTGGTTCCTCAGAGCTTGGTGCCGCTCATTCTCATCACAACAAGGGGCAAAGCAAAACAAAAAGCAGAAGGAGCATTGGCTGTGTGTGGTTCTCACTGATTTAGTAAACATTTCCTTGGGTGGATGCTGTGGACAATAAGCTGCCGGGAGTGCAGCAATGCAATGCAATACCAACATCATCATGATACTGGATAAATATACCCTCATCTCTGTTTGAGGATGGACAGTGCTGATTCTCTGTAAAGTACTTTTAAAGGGTTGGTTAAAGGCCTGGATGGGATTGCTGCACAACAGCCGAAAATGAGATTGGAAGGTAAAATAAGTGCAAGAATTGTTCATGCATGGGAGGGAGAGAAATGGATAACCAACTCTGACTTTGTGATGCACTTTGGAGACACAAGGCAGAGTTTTCAAAGTCCTCCAGCACACCATCAAGAACATGGTAGCCCTTGTTTCATAGTCTGACCTGTGATGTACAGAAGTCTATCAAGGGTACACTGAAAGGACAGCTGTGGCTAAAGCTCTTTCCAAGCTCAGTTTTTCTATCGCGTGCCCGGTCAGCCTGCCAAGCAACTTGGGTTGGCAGTCTACTCGTTTGAATCATCTGGACCACACTTAGCTGCCTCAGCAGGGTGCCAAACCGTTGAGAACGCGTACCTGGACACATGCACTAAAGCCATTAAGTTACTGCAGGGTAGTAAGTTACCTCCTGCCAGCTGAACTACCATCACTGGTTATGGGCTTTTTCTTACCCCACTCCATGCAGATGCTTTATGTTAACACGCTTACTTGACCATTTGAGGGACATGGCAAGCACGCCTGTGCCTGGTTTCCTGCCTTGACAGTAGCCCAGTAATCCAAAGAGCTTCTTACTTAACAGCCCACCACCTGCCATCTCACTAAAATCTTTTCTGCCACAATTTATGTCTAATTCAGGGGTAGGTTTTGGGTTGGGTTGTTTGTTTGTTTGTTTTAAACATCTTGAGCAGTTGGACCCCAGGTGGCTGCTGGTTGGTTTCTCCTCATCCACATGAAAAAGCAGCATCTGTGAACCATCCCACAGCTGTGGTCCAGAGAATCATAAAATTGCTGAGGTTGGAAGGGACCTTTAAGATCATCAAGTCCAACCATTACCTAACCTGACAAAACCACTTCTAAACCATGTCCCCAAGTACCACATCTACCCTTTTTTTAAGCACCTCCAGGGATGGCGAATCCACCCCCTCCCTGGGCAGCCTATTCCAATGTTTAATAGCCCTTTCAGTGAAAAAAAAAAAATCCTAATATCCAATCTAAGCCTCGTCTGACATAACTTGAACACATTTCCTCTCGTCCTATCCCTTGTCACCAGGGAGAAGAGGTCAACCCCCACCTCTCTACACCCTCCTTTCAGGCAGTTGTAGAGAGTGATAAGGTCTCCCCTCAGCCTCCTCTTCTCCAGGCTAAACAACCCCAGTTCCCTCAGTCATTCCTCATAAGACTTGTCCTCCAGACCCCTCACCAGCTTTGTAGCCCTTATGAGGGCTACAGCCCTCAGAGGGAAGCAGCACCTCATCGCATGCACGCACGTATGGGAGCACCATGTTGTTTCTCAGAGGCTTTGCAAACCCAAATCACCCATGTGCAAGTCATTAGTAGGTTGGGAGATGAACAGCTACAGGCTCTGGTTATTTAAAGCTCAGCTGAAAAGAGTTTTAGGTACCAAATAGCTCCAGGAGGCCTTTGTGAAGACAGACATTTGATCAGGCAAGACACTACATAGCCTGGGATAATGGCAATTTTTTTAATTGTTGTCATTCAACCAGACTAAATTTGGCCACGTCCCCCTTATTTTGAGCTCCTGCCAGATACTCGATCAGAGTAACTTTGCAATCACTTCACGACAGTGATATTGTGCCAAGGTATCATGACTTCTCCAGCAAAGTATGGTGACTAATGCAATCCCATGAAGAGCTGATGGGAGTCCATCAACCTCCTGAGCTTGTTTAACTTTGTATTGCTCAAAACACCAGCACAGAGACTGGCCCAACCCAGAGCACTCTGTGACAGTCCTGAATCAGATCGTAATTTGTGAGCTGTTTCACTGGGATAGTAGAAGATGTCAGGGGGAGGGCAGGAATCTGGGGGTTTTGGCCTTGCTGTAGACAGGTCAAAACCACGGTCACGCAAAATTGGCACAGAAGCATTTCTCCAGCTCATGGTAATACTATGAGGACAACTACATTGAAACTTCTGAGGCACTACGTTGGCTGTGATCGGAGAGTGAGCTCAAGGACCTAAGATGGACAGATCTCAGAGTTCACTTGGTGAGGGTCAATTGTTGCCAAGGTCCTCGTTAAGGACCTGTTTTTTGGGCTGTTGACTCTGTGTTCTGTGGGCATAATTACTGCAGAGAGAAAAGGAGAACACTTTCTCCTATGAAGGTTGTGAGTATCCCTTCCCCTGAAAGCCTGGGGGCTTTCAAAGGGGGGAAGACTTCAATAGGTCCAAAAAGATGAGGATCTCCACCACCCAACCAACTCATGGGCATCATTTCACCGCTCTACTAGGTTTTATGGTCTTTTGAGGCTTACATTAGCCACAGGGACAGGCTAGCTCCAGGACCAAAGGTCAGGAGTAAGACCACTTATCTAGGAGTAAGNGGCTAGCTCCAGGACCAAAGGTCAGGAGTAGTGCTGAGGGAGGCACAGGGGCTCCCACAACCACTGATCATAGATGCGAAGAAAGAAGAGCAGGCTTCAAGTATAATTTAAAATACATTTATTGTTTCATTTGTTCTGGCTTTTTTTTGTTATACAAAGATGTTAAATAACTTAAATACATTCTCAACAGTCACTCAGAATCAGATTTATACCTACAAGCTGTACATATGAGGTAGAGAAAAATAACTTAGGCTCCCATAAGACATTGGAAAAAAAAACAAAACAAAACAAAACAAAACAAAACAAAACAAACAAAAAAAAAAACAAAACCAAAAAATAAAAGAAAAATAGTAATCCTTCATGTTAGTATTCCCACCTCCCTTTAAAAGGAAATGCCATCCCAAGTGTGCAAAACAAATCCTAGACTTTACATTCAGGCCTCAAAGGGCATTGTTAGAGACTGGGGTGGGGTGGAACAAGGGAAAACTCCTGTGTGAGTTTGGTGATCGCTGTTTCAGATGGGTCCGTGCCCAAGGGTAGCTGGCAGGGTTATCCCCACATAACCTCGCTTGCTCCTGAACTCATCCCCACCTCTATTAACCTAGGTGCCCGTGTCTTTGTCCCCTTCTATTGTCAGCAGGGAGAAACTGCCACCTCCGCATGGGCCAAAACACCTTCTAGAGGTGCCTACACTGGTTGCAGACAGAGCCTGGGCAAGCGCGCCTGCACCACGGGCTCCTTATCCAAGTGGGGATGACTCCAGGCACATTGCAAATGCCCCACTATGCCAAGCATGTCAGCACCTCTCCCAACTTTCCTGAGCAACCCCGTGATGAAAGGGAGGACTGGGTGAGAGAGAGGAATCTCCTGTCCTTTTGGGTCACCTGGCCAAACGTCGCTGAGAAGGGTTTTGCCCATTTCTGAAAACATTCAGCAACAACTGAGAAACGTGTGTTGTTCAGCTGTGTCCCCTGGAATTTTCGTTTGTCTGAATCATTTATGGTCTTAAATTACACCCTACTCACTCCCTGCCCCTGAAGAAACATAGTTATGGGAAGCCTACAGTGATGCTAGAGCGGAGCTGTGCTTGCAATATCCATTTTCTTGTCCTTACAATATCCGTTTTCTTGCCCTTCCCCACCCACAAATACTAGAGATTCCCCCCTTTTTTTTTGTTCAGAAATATTCTGTTTCCTGGGGTTTCCTGGAACCTGTAAATAACTTGGTCAAATCCAATATTCATCAGTGAAAAACAGATTTAAAAGCTATTCAGTGGTAATACCCACGGCCCTAAGCTTAACTGCTTTAGCAAGGACCAGATTTCTACTGGCCTGATCCTGTGCCACACTGAGCCTCTTTCAAGTTACTCGGGCAGTAATGGTCGTAAAAGGCACTATTTCTCCTGCAGGAAAATGTTGCTCTCCAAAAGTCATCACCTACTTAGCATCCTGAAAACCGAAAGCCAGGACGGGCTGATCATGGAAGCCAGGCTCAACCCAACAGATGTGCACAGAGCTGAATAAACCAGGAACGAAGAGCTTTGCTGCACCTGTTTTATCGAGTACAGAACAGACCTAATTTTACTGCGACATCAACTGAGGAATTTTTCACAGGCACTATAATCCACCAGAAAATTACCTTAAGCAGCGTCTATTCCATGAAAGTACCCTTGAGAAATCTGTCCCTGCATCTGGGTTCTCATCCAACCCTACTACAGCCAAACCAACCTAATTTCTCCTCATGTGCTGGCTAAAACAGGGCAGCTGAAAAACGATTAACAAAGAAATTCAAGACCTGGGCTGAAGGAAGGCAGATGTGTACGAGCTGGCCAGCCACAAAAGATCCTCAGAAATTACTTCGCCCCTGCTCAGGTCTCCAAACCAGCAACCCCAAAAGCTCTTTTGAAAACAGATGGTCCATAACTCATGCCCTGCTTCCAAAGGTGAACGACAAGCTTCCTGAACTGCAGCAGACCAAGGTCCCGGCTCCCCAGTTTTACATTGCCCCACTCAAATTGATAAAAATTGCTTGTGTTAGATCAAGCCTGGAATTTGGTCCTCTTTATTTAACTTTCCCATGTGCTCAGATTATTTCTTTTTTCCCCAACCACCTTTTTAAGAGTCATTCTTCCCAGGCCAACTAAGATCAATGGCAAATATCTGGTTATTGTAAATAGGTTTCGGTTTTCTTCCATCCAGAGCCATCTCAAGACCAGGATGCACAACTGAAAAAGGGTAAGCTTGAAGTTTTGGGGTATTTTTTTGTATTTTAATTACAAGCTACGCATTCTTCATAACTCATTTTTAGTGTTAAAAATCAAAAAAAAAAAAAAAGAAAAGCCCCCTTTGATTAAACACTGCTGATTTCACCAACTGGAGTCTTTTGAGAGCTGGAAGACAATGAGAATGTAATGTTTAGGACTTGTTTTGCATGTCTCCACATCCGGCATATATGAGTCAGTCACACAGAATAGAAGCTTGTTAAAAAACAGATGACGGGTGCAACAATTATTTGTGTGGGTTTTTATTTCTTTTAATAGAAAATTCTAATATAAAACAGCAAACATTTTCAGTTTGCCTTGTTTACAAAAATATTATATATATTTTTTTATATTTCTGACATAACTAAATGCACTATTCAATAAAAATATTCTTCCATCAGCTAACTTCTCTTTTAAAAAAAATTAATAAAAAAGTTATATAAATAATGGTTGCACCCCCTCCCCACCCCAGAACTGATCTTGCAAGTCTTGCTGGATCAGCTTAGGAGAACCAACACTTTGACACTTTTGCGGGGACAGGGGGTGAAAGGGGATCAGAAACCAGAGACGTCCCCTACACCCATCCATCCTTCTCCAGTTACATCTGCTGCAAAAACCTGTTTCTCTGGGGGTAAGAAAAAGGGGGAAAGTTGCTTTGCACTTGGTTTGTGTTTTTTTTTATATATATATGAAATGACACCATGAAAGATTCAGGGACCCAAATTCAGTCTTGTAGTAGTTTTACAAAAACGAGCAATTTCACTGAATTGCACTGAAGATCCAATGGTGTGGCGGTAGAATTAGCCTCTCTGGAAAAATCCAATTCCATATAGCTGGAACAAAAAGGGGTTTACTACCCAATGTTTTATAGAGGACTTCAGGGTCACTTATTTCAGGTTCTCTGAACTCACGTATGAGTAGCAGAAGCAGAAGCTCCTGCTCCATGGGTTAATTCAGTTCCAACTCACATCTATCACCAGCAGAAAACCCAGGTCAAGCACTTGAGAGGGTTTTGAGAGGGTTGGACATCTTTTCTACCAGCTGCTACTTGTTTCATCCTACTCAAGCTCCACTGGATTTTTCCAAAACGAGGCTTTTCCCCCCATTTTTTCTTCAAAGATAAGGCAAACATCGGAAAACGCTGGAACTGAACACCCCCAACCCAAAAGACACACAACGTGGTGGTGGGGGAAGAAGAAAAATAACCCACATATGTTTTACCACCCTAGGTCAAAAGGCCAAGAAGACAAGTTCTCCTGATTTCAGAGTGTTAGTATATTTTATACACTGCCTATACATTTAACACATGTGCCTCGCTACTATTTAGTTATTTATAATTTTTTTTTTTTAACCACAGGAGAATAAACCTTGCTATTTACAATATATAACAGGCAAGTAATATATCCACATTAACATAAATACAATTTGTTTTTTGTGGTGTGTGTTTTTTGTTGTTTTTTTTTTTTTCTTTTTTTTAAATACTTACAGAAAGCATCCAGGCTTCAGTGCGTGAGTTATAATACACAGAAGAGCTCTTTCACTCAGTAGTTCATTCACTCTTTGCCTCTTTCTTCCAGTCAAGCTTTGACAGTCTGCCTTATTGCCCGCCCATCTCTCTCTCCCCTCCACTGCCAAACACACCGGGCTACGCCATCCCGTCCCACCCAGGCATTTTCTCTGCAATGGTACCCATGCCAACGCTGCCCTCTCTTCTGCATCTAGGGACTCATTCTCCTCTCACACCAGTGCAATGTGGAGTTACTCCAGCGAGGTCAACGGAGACAGAGACACCAGTGAAAAGAAGGAAAATGAGGCCCACGGTTTAAATACAACAATAATAATAATAATAATTAATAATAATAATAATAATAATGCACCTAAATTGCAGCCCATTCTTTGATTAAGAACCAATATTTTTTAAAAAGAATGGAGCCAGAAATAGTAACTCAGACCCAAAAATCCTCATGTTTTGAGCAGGTTTGGATCTGGCCTTACTTCGGAGGGGAAGAGCTATTCTAGCACACACACAAAAATGTAACAGTGAGTTTGCACATATGTGTGAGAGAGAGAGAGAAAGACAGAGGGAGAAAGAGAATTTAACATAATACCACATTGAAACCATAAGAAGGTCCTTCTGAAGGGCTTTACAATAAATAAATGTTCATTCAATATTTATATATATATTTACGTGTCAGCGTGTGTGTATATATATACACACACGCACACACTGAATAATAGGTTTCTAGTCAGTTTATTTTTTTAAACCATTAGATAAACTGCTCGTGGGTGACTTTCAAAGCGGTGCATCTCCCAGAAGCCGCGAGACCTTCCTGCAAACCTTCTGCGTCGAACACCCCACCGCGCATTTGCCGTGGTGGAAGGGACAAACCAAAATCCATCTGTGGATTCCTCCTTCTCCAGCACTACCCCAACCTCCCAAATTGTACAGCAAATAAGCAAACATCAAAAGAGGAGACAGCGCGCTTCACTTTGCAGGACCATAGCGCTATTAACAGTAATATCCCGTTCCTCCCCATACCCCCACCTCAAGATTTGATGCCAACAAGCCAGGCTGGACTGCAGGTATTTGTTACCAAGAAAAAAAAAATATATATATATCTTTTCTCCTCCCAGTAGATGCACATGAACAGCTTAAATATTAGTGGCTACTATTTTTGGNAAAAAAAAAAAAAAAAAGAAAAAAAAAAAAAAAAAAAAAGAAAAGAAAAGAAAAAATAATAGTCCATCTTGGAAAACTGCTCTCTTTTTGCTTGGCTAACATCTACTACTGCTTGAAAAACTCCAGCCAGCTTTCCTCTTTTGAAAACCAGATCAACGGCTTATATATAAAATAGGTGGAAATTGCTACTGCTGGACAATTAAAAATTGATACGAAAAATAAAGCAAAATGCCATCAGCTCTCCAGTGTTTCCTTAGAAAGCTTCGTTGAGGCATTCACTGACTGCTTCCAATCCACTTTCACGTGACTGAAGGATGTTGCCGCATCAAGTCCTGGATTGTAAGTATCCTCTTCAAAGGAAAAAAGAAATGCTGAAAGTTGTCATCGATTTCACAGCGTCAGAGCGATTTACCTCTGCAGTCAATTTCTGGCTGCTCTGGCCACTTGATAGTTTGTCTCTGCGTCAATTGGTTGTTCCAAATCCAATAGCTGGTTACCATTTAGCAGTTGTATTTTTAAAATACAGTTCTCAATCTAGTGGTTAAAAAAAAAACCAACCTTAAGGTCATAAAGGTTTACATACAGCTTGTGTCATGTACCACTGCCATGGTTTAGAGTAAATGGAATGATGACCTAGTAAAAGAAAAGTCAACTCCTCCAGAGGTCTGATCCAGTCCAAAACGGCTGCTATACAATGCAAGACAGCACTGCGTTCCAAGATGCACTCGAATTTCTCTCGTCCTACTCAGAAACACACGTCCAAATTCAGCTGGTATAAGACTAAAAAGTTCCAGTTTAGATTTCTGAAGCAGTTACCACAGGGTGAATTCGATCAACAAGAGGTGGGAAGAGGAGCAAAAAATAAATCATGCACAAAGTGAAAATAAAGAAAAAAAGAGTATCTAGTGGTTTTTTTAAAAAAAAAAAATTAAGACAGCAATAGTGCTAAAGAAACTGCATTTGAAGAAATTGTTTCAAAAAAAAGAACACGTGATTGGACTGAAGGGGACAGGCACGTCTGGTTTTCTACTGTCTTCCCAACCTCTTTCTTGGATATATTTCTGTCTGCAACATGGTGGACCCAACATTTTTGGAGCTGTATTTGGTGATCAAAGCATGCGGATACAGAACCGTCGGTAAAAAGCTTACCCTCCCAGTGGGTCTCTTTGTCAGAGCCTTGTTTGCTCAGTGTGCGGAAACTCCACTAGAGGAACCACCAGGGCTGTTCCTGCTTACCCTACATGCTTCTCTCCAGTTTTAGAAGGGGAAAAAAATTGAGCGCTTCCCGTACCATCGCATTCAAAGCAGAAAGATCTTTCTTTCGCATCTGCTTAGCTTTCTAAGCAGTTGGGTAAGCTTCAGGAATAAAGTAGTATAGATTATTTATGCCAAAAAGAATATATTACCCCAGGAGTTCATGGAGGATTGGTGAAACGATCAAGATGTTCCAAGGATAAATGATCTGCCAAACTGCGTAGACGACTAAGGTGAAGGTCAACTGGTGTCTAACCCCAGTGTGACAGGCACTTATTTCCACATGGTTGGACCTCATTAAAATTCAGTCTACAGGAAAACAAAACAAAACAAAAACAAAACAGCAACACAGCCGGGTCACCTGTACCCTACAAAGTGCTTATGTCTCAACATAGCTTTCAGATCCCAGAAGGTCAATCAAACCCTGTTTGTCTCCATATGTAGTTCTCATAGATCGCCATCGCCCGTCACCGAGGGTTGCCATCAAGCAGAAGAGTCGTCAGTCTTTGCAGGTGTAAACCTCTTCTCTCTGGGTGCATTGCTTGCATTCCACATAGCAGCACCAACGGACCTGGCATTGGCACGGACGGGTGACCACCCGGCTCTGCGTATTGTGCCCTCGCCCGCAGCAGATGCTGTCACAGTTCTTGTCTTTGTAACATTTCCTTCCTGAAGTCCCAGGCGAGTATCTACTCATCATACAGAAGCTTGGGGAATCGTCAATGTAGACAAGATCCGTAGTCCTTGGGATTTGATCACTGTGACCAGGGATGGACTTCTTGGGTGGGGAGATGTCTCCTTCCCCCGTGGCCTCGTTGGTAGTGCTGCCCACTTTGAGCGATGTCTCGTACTTCTGCTTCAGCTGCTTCCCTATTTCATGGAATGGAGAGAGCTGCCTCCAGCACGTTCGGACAGTACAGGATCCAGATACGCCGTGGCATTTACAGGTTGTCTCCACTCCAGCTTTGATGACCTGCAGACACATACGGCCCCAAAAGAAAATCAGTTATGGGGGAAAAAATCAAGACATAGAGAAAAAAAAAACAAAAGCCAACCCAAACATTTGCTGGAAGACACTCCTGAAACACAAAGTTGATGACAACACAGTTGATGACAGCCTCTTCTCCATTGGAAGAGGACAGAAAACACACACTGCAGGAAATACTTGTTTTAGAAGGGTCCCTGTTACCAGGAATATGACATTTACCTGCCAGAATATTGCTTTATTGGCTAGTCAATGATCCTAGTAAAGTGTACAAAGGCTGTCCAATGCTGCCACTCATCTACGTAGACAGAGGTCTGAAGCTGTGATGCAACTATGAGAATAATACAGATTTTAACCTATTTTATCTATTTTAATAAAAACAAAGAGGTAAGATGTAATAAAAGTGGAAGTTTGTTTAGTGAAGAGGGAGAGCACTGCTGTAACACATACAAACACACAGGTGGGTTGGCACATGCTCCAGAACATGAGCACGGACAGTAGGAACCTTCTCCACACCACCACACACAGGATACCACCTTAAACTCATGTAGCTCCCAATTAGCAGCACAGGGTCAGTGGACACATGGTTAAGCTGTGTCATTGCCACCGGTAGGAAACAGTACCTAGGCATAACATCCTCCCCAGTTCACTTTATGACTGAGGAAAAACCTTCATAAATATATATACATATACAAAAAATAGATATAAGCCCTTGAGAACAACAGCTTGAATTGCCACCACCAAAACCAGCAGCTCCAAAAGCACCCAGGTAGCTTCCGCCTCTCCAAATTGTCTTCAGGACTCTATTCTGGAGTGCGGTCGCACGTTCAAGAGGACCTGCCAATTTTTTTCTGCTCGCAATGAAGAAGCCTGGGCATGCTTTTAAAAACAAAGCACGCCATCGCATGCTGGCCAAGCACACGTTTAATGAAGCATGATTTCGTGTAGGGTGAAACCCAAGGCTGCCGCAGTCTCCTCTGTGCCCTCCCTTTCTCTGAATAATTAAGATGTGAAGAAATGGAAAACAGACCCCCAACATGAAGACCTCAGTAATTCCAGGTGCTTTAATGCAGCCCCCAGGATTTGCTCTGCCTGTGGCACCAGTTGCAGGCAGCTTGGAAGGCTGGCTTCTCACACAGAAGGTTTCAAGGGGAAAAACATGAAATTTGGGTTGACGCCGCAGTAAGAAGGGTCCATCCCAGCGGGTTCAGCCCTCAGCCCATCAGGCAGTGACCCCTGGGGACTATGGCAGGGCTGGTGGCTGCAGGGAGGACTAGGGGAGTGGTCTTCAGTTTTCAATCAGAAAGAAGATGTGGAGCAGTTCACTCTGTAGGGAGATAAGGGGACTTTTCAGTTCTGGCCATGGGAACAGACCACCTGCACTAAAGGCTGAACCATCTGTCCAATCATGAGCAAACAGGAGCTGCTCCATGTCAGGATGAGGACCTTCAACTGTTGCCTTGATGCTCCAGCAGCACCTCAGGGTGAGCAGGTCCTGAGGTTTGACCAGGCAAGACATAGAGCAAGGCCACAAGTGTTTGCAAAGAGCCTGATCCAAGGGTGGGAAAGCCACTTGGCTCAATGCTGTGTAGGGCTTCTGGTGAGGGGATAAAGGGAAATGGCATCACACGGGCATTCAGGGGCTGCTGTGCCCAAATGTCTACAGAAGGCACCATCCAGGGAGGAACAGGCTACAAGGTTCATGTCCCAGGTTGGATTAACTTCTGTAATGTACTGGCAGAACCTTCTATAAGGTGTTTTCAACAAGGATGGAAATGTATATTTTATTCTCTCCACAAAAAAAAAAAAANAAAAAAAAAAAAAAAAAAAAAAAAAGGAGAGCACTTATGACCAAAGTCTTCAAACTCAATGTGGAAAAGAAAGGGAAGGCATTTAAGTCCTTGGAAACTGAAGTGGATTCTGTTCCCTCCACACCAGGACTCTCATGTTAAACTTTATGCCTGCTTACACCTCTGGACTACAACTGTCAAGGGCAAGGCTTGGCTTCAAATAATTTCTTAACTACTTAATTATTTTTTTTTATTTTAAAATTCACACACTTGCAGTGGGTGTCATAATAAGAAATAAGACTCATCTCGCAGATCCCTAAAGGAGGGAAATAACTTGTTCAAGATACCAGAAAGGAAATGTGTATGTTTGATTTATTCCCAAAGCAAAAGAAAGTCAGTCTCCATGTAGCAAGATGTCCAGATCCTGCTCGGGGACAGCTTGCATGGGAATGGGTCTCTTCAGACCACCACAATGTGTAAATGCAGAAGGAAGAGCAGAGCCAGTGGAACCACAGTGTCCACACACGAGATGGAGGGAATGGAAAGACAAGGTTATTTCCAACAGAAAAAGCAGCATGGGAAGGAGCAGCAGTATCGGGAAGGGAAGAGAAAAAAACAGAGAGAGTCAATGGTTATTCATCTCGGAGAGAGACAAAGGTGGTAACAGCCCCCCGGGTGCTGTAAAGGACCCCATACCCATAAATTGACCAATGCTAAACAAAGGATCCCATCCTTTTTGAATCAGACTGCAATAAAGATGCTTCATGGCACAAAATCCAACATATCCGTTGCCTTATAAATGACATCTGAATGTTCTCCCCAAGCTTCTCCAGAGATAGGTTTACACCTGCGACTCCTCCGTGGGCAACATGAGAGCAGACATGTTATTTGGACAGTCGCAGATAAGCTGCATTTTGTCCACAGATTATAAACAGATATTCATAGTTCTCGTTCTCCCTCCCCACCCCTTCCCCAAAAATAGATTACCTTTTGGCTTTAAATGGGTAAGGTATCACCACCCCTTAAAATAGCAAGTTAGAACAGAGTTTGTTTTATAGAGCCACCTCCTGTCAAGGTACTACCGAAAGTGCCCTTCCTTTGGGCATCTATGGCATCTGAAAAAGAAAAAAAAACAATCTCCCCCCCTCTGCCCATTATGGCATCTGCCTACGTTACGGCCTCATGACAGCAGAGGACTGGCTCCAGTCCATTTCCTGACCATCCGGTTCTTAATTATTTGGCTGCATGAGTCCTGCTGAGCACCATGTGCAAATGTGCAATAGGTCATGGACTCAGAATTGGGGTCTGGCCCAATCCTGATATTACAGAGACATTTTTAGAAAGACACTACGCATAATACGGCCTTCAGCAAAGCCCGGCCAATGGTCACACTTCATTCCTGCGACAGCCAAGACCTTTTCAAATGCAATCCAATAATACACAGTAGCATTCAAACAAGTGACGGGTTACAGAGAGAGATGTGTTACTGCTTATAGGACTCAGCTGGGCCGGCTTGGTGAGGGGCTGTCACGCTTTGCGTGCCAAAGCGTCTAGCCAACTCTGCAAGAAATCCCACAATGTTAGACAAGAGCGTACAGAACACATTTCAACACCAAAAAAAAAAAAAAAAAAAAACCAACAAAACCACCCTCAACCATACTGTCCCTCATGTAAAGTCACATTTCACTGGTTGTCTCCAGAAGTGAGAGCTGAGTTCATGTGAAACAAAGCTCCTATACCTGATTTCACGCCCAGACCATCAGCAAACTGGGCAAAATTGCTGAGATGCTTACAGAAGGGCTGCACACTGCGGTCTTTCATCAGTCCGGGCTTTTCTCAACACTTCCACCTCCCCCAACCCATTCGCATCTGCTCCACCTGGAAAAGGAGACGACCACCATTGTACAGGAGATGGGAAAGCAAGAAACCAGCAGGAATTGGCTCGGCTGGTAGACACGCTCCTGTGCACAGGCTTGGCTGGATTTAGAGCTGGTTGAACAAGGCATGGTCATGAAATGCAGGAAAGGAAGCTGGACACGGGGCCGTTCTCATCAGGAGCTGCCTCTCCAGAGCTCAGAGTTGACACTGCAGGTGCAGTATATCCAAGGCATCCACACGGGGCTGGTAGATACGGCACAACACGTGTTGGAAATCCAGAGCCTGATGGATTGGCAGCTAGCAGATGGCAGCAGACCTTCAGTCAGGAATAGACATGTAGGTTTAGGCACCTGAATCGCGCTATCCAGCCAGGGCTGACCTCACTGAGGCAGACTTTTGAGTTTAAATGCTTACATTTGAGAAACACCTCGAAACTCCCATCTGACTCAGTGGAGCCAAAGCAGGCAGGGGATCCTGCAGTGAAGCAGACACCTGCATGTGCTCAGCTGAACAGCTCTCCAGGCTCCACCAACTGTGCTGACCACATCCCCACTCACTAAGAGGAGCCTAGGGACCCGGCTGACATGAAGGCACCTCAGTTTAGGTGTCTTAACCTGTGAGCAGAATCCCACCCTCTGGGCAGAATTCAGATGTCTAAATATCAGCATCTAGCATTATTTGAAAAAAAAAAAAGTAAAACCAGAATCACAGAATCCCAGACTGGTCAGGGTTGGAAGGGCCCTCTGGAGCTCCCCCAGTCCCACCCCCTGCCAGAGCAGGGGCACCTCCAGCAGTGGCACAGGACGGTGTCCAGGCAGGTTTGGAATGTCTCCAGAGTGGGAGACTCCCCCACCTCTCTGGGCAGCCTGTGCCACTGCTCTGCCACCCTCACAGGAAAGAAGTTCCTCCTCATGTTAAGATGGATCTTCCTATGTTCCAGTTTGTGCCCGTTCCCTCTTGTCCTGTCACTGGGCACCACTGAAAAAAGACTGTTCCCATCCCCCTGGCACCCTAAAAAACACTGTAAAACACAGCACTTCATCACCAGTGGCCCCTCCAGGAGCCGCAGAGGTCTTTTAAAGTGTACTAATGAGTATATTTACGTAGATGAATCCTACTCTCCTTATCTGTGCTTAAACAGTGATGAACAAAGTCCCTAATGAACCACAGTCTGTTTTTTTCCTGACCCACTTCTAGCTTCTTGCCAGTCAGTGGCTGGGACAGCATAGATGTCGTGCACCGGTGGACCAAGGCATGAAAGGTTTCCATTGTCCCCGTTCTCATGAATGCATCGGTTCATGAAATCCAGCGTGTGGATTTTCATATGGCCACTGTGCAAGTGTGGTGCATCCCAACCGCCCCATAAACCTTCTCCTTGAAGGGCCGAGAAGGGCTCAAGAATGTTACGAGGCAGCTATAGTGAAAATCCTACAAAAGTTTCTTCCCTGGCCAGCCTCCGCTGCTGCTGTCAGTCACGATGCAGCTACTCAAGGCGATGCGTGATGGAGAACTGCTGCCTACAGGCCCCTAACCACCCACGAGCCAAAATGAATCTTGGCAAAGCCCTTCTGTTTCCCGTCTCGCTCCCCAGCTTCCTCCTCTTGTTGCAGGCTCCTGTCAGAGACACTTAAATCCACCTCATTCCTCCAGGAAGCAGAGCAAGACTTATCCAAGTCAGCAGGTTGCTCAGAGCAGTGTTGGAGAAACCTTTCCTGGCTGGACCCTGGGACAAATGGGTAAACGTCTAGATCATGCTTTCAAACCTAGAGGGACTTCCACGATAGAATAACTTCGCTTTTATTGCCAAAAAAGTCTGGGGTACGTGAGGCAGAATAAGACTTTAACACAAGCTTATAATTTCAAGAGCCATAGGTAGCTCTTCTTTTTTTTTCAAGGCACATCGCACAGTTCAGAGCCTGATCTGCCTCCATCCTAAGTAGACTTGAATGCCTCTTGAACGCACACGGCATCACCACTTACTGAATAATCATATTTCATCTACGCCACGGTAAGTCACCACGTGGATACTTCTATCTTGCCACAGACGCGCAGCAAAAGGTATTAGCTTAAATCCAAAGCCCAGCGCACTTCGTGCTCCCTATGGCCTAAAACACCATGGACACCATACATCAGCAGAGCTGTAGTAACTCAGGAGTAACAACACACGTACGCGTTTGAATCCTTATTGTGTTATACACCGCAGAGAGCTTCTACCATGAAAGCGAAGTTGATCGAAGACAACCAGTGGGTCAGGGATAGCAGCGCTCATCAAAATGGTGTCCTCCCACTCTCCTCTGAACAACCCCCCGGTCTTGTAGTCTCAAAAATAGGAGAGCAGTTTGGGAGGAAAATAAAGCTCTTTGAGCAAATTAGTTTGAGTTAGGAACGCAAACTCCCATCGCTCTTGCCGTGAGAATACCAAATACCGACAGCGAGGAAAACAATTACGATAGAGCAAGACTGAACCGTCTTTATTGGTGCTCGCTGCTAAGAGGAAATTAGATAGCGCTGCAGGACCGCCTGCCCAAATGGCTTTACAAGAGCCATAGGGAAAAGGGATCACAGCAGAGCATTGCTATGCAACATGTAATCCTTCCTCACAACAATGGTTTGCTACGAAGCTCAGACTAAGTGCCCCCGTAATGATCAGTCTCAGACATGCTGCAACACACAATTTCTCAGTGTTTTAGCCGAAACGCCGAGGACAGATTCCCATTCATTCCCAGCTGGGTCACGGGGCTCTGGCGGTGGTTTTCAGACAACTCTTGTCTGGGCAGCAGCAGTCCGAAGCGGACGTGCAGCCGTGGGAATTCCTCGGTTATAGCTCCGCTGTCGTCATGGCTGGTCTGCGGCTCCGAGGCTTCAAACCATTTGCTATGGTTTGGGGGAGAGGAGGGAGCAGATGAACCTGCCTTCGAGTCGGCTCATCCAGGGAAAAGCCTGTCCTCACCCTAGTCTTGCTTCAGAAAGGGCTCTGGGATGCTTCTTTACAAATTAAATCTCTTCCATCCTCTATATACATATCCTCCTTCAATTTAAATAGGCTTAATTATTTGCTCAAGTACTAATGTTTATTTGGACAGCAGCCACAGTCCCCGTTTCTTCACAGTGCCCAAACGACCAGAAGACCAGACTTGTCCCTTGACACTGGCCATTGCCATTGGTTGAATGATAAAGGTCTCACAGGTTGTTAGGAGTTTTCTTTTCCTTGCCCTTCCCTTCCCTTTTTTCTTCTATGTTGTTAAAAAAAGCCCTTCTTCTGAGCCTGTTCTTTTTTCAGAACAGTTTTCCCTTTCCACTGCCCGTCCTTTAAAAACAGGAACACTCATATTTTAGTGGAATACGCATTAACACCAATATTTAAACATAGAATAACATAACCCTACTTTAAATTGAGAACTTTAAAAGTATTTCTTCCCCCCCCCCCCCTTCAGTATTCTTAGCGTGCTTCACGCGCTAAAAAAGCTCCACGCAAACAACTAACTGCAATTACTTATGGGACGCAGCAAGCAATTTTTTTTCCCAAGTGTTGATTTCCAAGCCTTAGAAAAACTTCAGCTTAGCCAGTCTTGGCCTGAAAGAAGGAGGGGAAAAATCCAGAGAGCATGCTTACGCATTCCTACCTGTCATAACCTGGAGCAATTAATACTAGCGGTGGCCCTGCAAACTGATCTGCGCATACAAAGTCAAGAGCTCGTCTCAGAGTGGCTGCTATTTGCTGGGTTTGATTTGCACCTCGGTAAAAGCACGATGCTAGACTTCTTGCTGCAAACGCACCCCCTAAAGAAACGACCTAAAGGATACGTTTTGTCTCTATTTTTTCTTTTCCAATGCACCAACTGTATGAGTAAGCTCATACGGATTTTTCTCACCAAAAAAGAACAATTATTACATTTTTTGAGGGTGCAGAAAAACAGAGGGATTGGCATTTAAGCTTGCCTGTTTGACAAACTCTGGAGGTTGACTGGAATCGTGTTTGCTAGGAGGAACCGTATGAGACGGGATGGGCAGTGCTTGTAAACACTGTCTCTGCAACAGGAGACCAGGGTGCAAGTCTCTGCTTCGCTACGCCTGTGTGTGACCTTTAGTAAGTCACTTAATCTTTCTGGGTCTCAATTTCCCCCTCTGTAAAATGGAGATACAGAAATGAAGAGGGTGGTATGCTCTGATAACATGTTATGTGATAGCTCGTGAAGTTCCTCAGACAGATGATAGCTGGGAAAACATCTACCTGATATGGAGAGTCCGTCTCCAGCGCAGGAGGCACGCTCAGCCCTTGAGATAGATCCCTGCCAGCACCGCCTAAGGGGAACAACCATTCCTTGCATGGACTTCCAAAACAAGCAAGTCAACAGCAAGGAAAAGTCCATGCACCTCCCACCACCCTCTTCAGAGCATCCCATATGGCTTCAGAGATGAAGGCATAAAGCGTCTCAGGATGAGTCTGGACTTGAACCCTACAGCAACAAGGATCCTTCAGGAACATGCATATAGTCTGTGCAGACCAAAACATATGGGTTGATGTTGTGCAAAGGCAATTAAGCCTCATGAACGGAACCAGATTTAAAGGGGGATATTGCCTAAAGAGACACCTTTTGGGGGAGGAATTGTCTTGTTCTCCATTTCTGCCCTCCCATAGTTTTTCACTAAACACTCTTGGCTCTCAAGGAAGCTGTGGTTATACCTCTGAATTCAGGGTCCTGAAGGCAAATGCTTGCTTGTGTCCCTCCTTCTGGAAGGATACAAGGAAAAGGGAATGAGAACATGACATCTATTTTTATTTTTTTTTTCTTTGGTAACAGCAGCCCCCTTTAATAGTGCCCCTTGGATCTGTAAGACATGCTTGACCAGACATACCTCTGGAAGAGGTCAGCACTCCTGGGATTAAGAAACTTAGCAACGCTCCAGAGAGGGAGTTGGAAAGTCATGTTTAATGATACTTTGCTGAGAAACTAGGCAAATTTAATTAAAACATCACTTACTCAAGCCCAGTGGAACTAATTGAGTGCTCTAATATTCCGACTTTTCATTAATGGATTACAAAAGAGGGCTGCACTTGTGTGTACAAGGGGGAAAAAGAAAAGGGGGGTGGAGGATATAGAGAAGAAGAGAGCTTTAGCAAGGCTGCCTGTGCTTCATTTAATATAACCAAGAAACTTCATTGCTGGCAACGGAGCTTAAATGCAGTTGACTTCTCTCACCGCCGCCCCCCGTCCCCTTGACACATACACACATCTCCCCCCCAACACACACCCTCTCCACCCAAGACCCCTCTGAAAGAATAGCTGAATGAGCAGGAGTAGACTGGGCAAAGGCAAGGAAATTGCTTTTTTAATAAGTGGTCTATTCAGAGCTCCTACTTTTCAATAAAGAGAAGGCTGGAGAAGTCCTGGTCTAATTACCTCATCCTCACGCTAGACAAGCTCGCCCTTTCATTAGCGATTGAGGTCATATCATATAACTTTGTGAGCCATCACGGGCACAACATGTTCAGTGATTATTTCATTGGTGGCGGCAAAATTACAGTTGGCCCATCAAGGTTGTAAAAAACAGAAGTAAAATAATAATTAAATGAGAACGTCTACCAAGAGACACTAAAACTAGGCGGGATAGGATAAAGTCACCCTCGCAGAAATACGGAGATTGTTTGCGAGTGTGACACCATGGAGAAACTGCCGTGTTGACCAGAAGGGTATAGTGTTGGTTGCCAAATCAGTCAATTAAGCACAGGTCCTTCTTTTGCTGGGTTCTCAAGGGACTATTTAAACATTTTGCCATGGTTGGGAGTAATTAGATGGGAAGGATTATATGTAGTTAAGAATCAGTGAGGGACCACCAAGCTTGTGCTATGTCTTTAATAGATATTCTTCCATGCCCTCAGTGATTCTCTGGCCCTCTTCATGCCACACGTGCACGTCCATACATACACAGTAAATACACCAACATGTTGCAGCAAGCTCCCGTAGCAAAGTACTCGAAAAGCAAATCTCCTTGTCCACTCCCAGCCCAGTCCAAAGCAGTCTGTAGAGCAGCAAAGGTTTTGGTTCATGCACATATGGCTTCACTAGCAGACATAAAATCTGAGGTTTGGTTCGAGCTAAAAAGACAGTGGGTGCCGAGAAGGAATTCAGGAGAGCTTCAGTCTCCTGCTCCTTCATCGGCTTGCTCCATCACCTGGGGAAAGGCACTCTGTTTGCATCTCAGCTCCCACTTAAAATGGCCGTAATCATCTTTTCGCAACTCACAGGGACATTTAACGCATTAGAGGCCATAAGACCATCTTAGTTATGTAACGAGTGCTCCAGTTCAAAATGATTCAGTTCCAAAATGGCACAAATCAAGGCTATCTGCACTCCTTCTATATTGGCTTCGATTCACATCAAATACTTAGGAGTTATTGCCCAAATAACCAAACTAGGTTAGTTAAAAGTGGTTTTCAGACTGTCACAGCCACTAGGTTAGCGTCTCTTGCTACTCAATGGTTGGAAAGTCTATAAGGCAGTAGCTACTTGATGGGCAGCTTCTTTGGAGAAAGACGAGTAAAAGAAACATGCTAATTTTCACATTTAACCCACTGCCTTCATCAAGGAAAATACCGATAAATACAGAGAGGAAACCTGGTACCACCCACTGAGCAACACTCATCCCCTACCAAGGCTGCGCTGGCAGTGGGACCAGGAGGAAAGAAGCAGATTGAACATGATATTAATCCACACCCAAGCGTAAGTAATTTTAGAGGCAATCCATCAGCCACACCGGGAAGGTCAATGCTCAGGCTTCAAATCAGTTTCGATATTTTGAAATCTTAAGTAAGCGTTGCAAGTTTTGACCTTGCAATTACAAAGCTATCAAAGTCCTCATCTCCGACTCGAACATCTCTGATCATCTTCTCAACGACGCCGTATTGTGCCAATGGTTTAGGTCCACACATCCTGCCTATATAGATGTATGTTCTCCTGATCGTGAACCACCATCCTCCTAAAAGCTTCCCTCTCAACATACAGTTCGCTTGTTCTCTGCCTGGCTTCACAGTTCTGTTGCAAATCTGGTGGGCCGCTTGGCTTGGCCTTTCAACCAGACTAAGGTACAATTATTCCAGGAGCATAAACAGAGAAATCATTTCAACCACTGCTGCAGATGGGCAAGGAAAGCTGTCAGACAGCAATACCAACTCGACAGACGCGGCGTGGGTGGACAAAAATAGGAACACCAGATCACTGACCTGCAGCAAAGGTCTTTGACTTGGATTGCCATGAGGGCTCTCAGTGTCTGGACAACCGTCACAACTGTTACTCAGCTGTTTAGCTGCAGATATTACACTACTGCTTAGAAACCACTGCCAATAACCAGGGCCTGACCATGCCAAGTAAAGTGGAGGCAGAGGTTGCAAGAGAGTCCCTGACATCTCCCCTTCCCCTGGGAACTAGCTCACAGTGTGATCAGGACAAGAAAGGGCAGGCAGAAAGCGGAGGTTCACTCCCACCAGCTCATCCTTGGAGTTCGTTTAGCTCAAAGTCACGTAGACAGTGTAGAGCAGAGACGACTAATAAGGACACCTAACCTAAATCCAAGACTGAGTCTCAGCCATACGGGCATCCTGGCTGCAGCTACTGGGGTGGAGAGCACTGGGAGTTAGGTCAAGTCCCTTGGGTAAGGTTTTTAGCCCCACCACTTCTGGAGGGGAAACACTCATGGAGTTACAAGAACACGTCAATGGCACATGAAGGCACAGCCTTGTAGGTTTTGATGAGACTGTATTATATGACTCTGGAAAGGGAGGAGAGCAGGGACATCTCACAGCAATCTCCAGCATGAAATCACAGCCTCCATGGACAACCTTCTCCATTTTTAGTCCCGTCCGCTACATGGCCAACTGCAAAGAGTTGGGACAGGCCCTCGGGAACAACAGACCACAAGGATTAAAACAAGTTTCACCACCCTGCAAAGCCTGTTTCACATGCCAAAGAGCTGCAACGGGGCTTCAGAGGCACTGAGCTTTTTAATCCAGAGGCAGAAAAGCTGTCAGCCAAAGCCAGACACCAGCTAAATCCGGGATATTTCTAATCCTGATCTCAGCGCTGTCTAGGAGCATCTGGTGGTGGGGAGAGGGGGAGACGTTTTGCTGGCCAGCACTCACTGGTGGCATTCTCCGATGCCCCAACTCCGTCGCGAGGAATGACATTTTATGCATACGCACAGGAACAACTGAGCTGGGGTGGCGATTCCTAGAATGCACAACTGGCTGGGCTGCATTCGCCTGGGAAACTGGAGCCCTAGGTCTCCCATCCCAGCCCCAACCCTCCATCCAATCACACGGACAATAACAAGGCTCGAAGGCTATTTATAGCCTTACAGTATGTCCCCCTTCGAGGTTGGCGCGATGAAACACTGATCCTAGGCACCTGTGCTGGCCAATCTGAGGGATTTTCATGTTCGAGCAACTCTAGGCTAGGTACAGCCAAGCAGATTATGGGAGAAGGTGGAAAGCCCCTTCCTTTCCCCTCTCTTGCTGGGATGACCCAGCAATTGCAGATGCTTTATGCTTTACATCGGTCCTGCAGGGAGGACCCCAGGCAGGAGGGTAAAGCCTCGTAGGAGGAACATGGGGTAAAGAGCAGAAAACCTTCCAAGCTGAGAGGATGAGGATGGGAAAAGAAAAAAAAGACAAGGAAAAAGGAGGGACTACGCACCCAAGCACTGTCAGCTGCAAACCCGGCAGCTCTAGGCAGAGTGGAAGGCTGCCAGAAAAAAAAAAAGCTGAAGGGACTTTTAGGACTGAGGTCAGTCAGAGAGGATATCTCCACCCTGGTTCCCTGCCATGTGTTTGTCCAGCCAGTTTTAAAGAAACCCGGCTATGGAGATGCTCCAGTGTCCATGCTCTCCTGAACTACTGCAAGAAAAGCATCCCTCAGCCTGTGTTGTGGCAGCATAAATCTATTCCTCCTTGTCCTACCTCATGTAAGCCTGGAGAACCTGCCTCTCCATCCTTTTGCACTGTAAGACCCTCTCCTCTCCACGGAAAACCAGCAATCTTTCCCCCCATCTCATGTTTTCTAGACCTGGACAGTCCTGTTTCTTTCCCTCTGGTCTCCCTCACACGGTTTTGGCACAACTCTTGAAGCACAGTGACAAAACCAGGGCATAGTCCCATAACTAAGACCTTCACCCTTCCAACAGAAGGATCACTCCACGCATTTTGCATCCAACGCTCCTGTTCCCACACCCAAGTGCAGCACCTTATTGCCCCTACAACAGCATGAACCCCTTGCCCTGAGCACTCTGTAACGCACCTTCATGCCCACGAGGTTATTGTGGAAGTCCACCCTGGCTCGCAGGTCCTTGTTGGGCTTCCTCCCCAGGAACTCCTTGACGAACTTGTTGCTGTATTTCAGGTTGTCGCCGCAGCCGCCCCACTGCCAAGCCTCACGGTTCTCCAGGTCGGGGGCCTCGTCGCAGGTGCAACGCTCCATCCGCCCCGCACTGCATGCCTTGGCCATGGCGTGCGTCAGCCCGGCGGAGGAGATGGCGTACAAGAAGGCTGTCTCCTTAAAACCTGCAGAAGAGAGGAGGTGGCAGATTTAATTGCAGCTGGAGCAAGGGTTAAAAAAAGAAAAAAAAAAAACAAAAAAAAAGAGGAAATTGAGGTAAAACCCACTACGAGAAGAATTTGAGCAACATCAAAGCATGCCAAGCTCTACACACATCACTGGTGGTGGAGAGGACATAGTGGAGAGCAAGGAATGATGGACAGAGGTGGCACAAGCCAGGATTCAAGAACGCAAATGAAATCTGGCCAGCTCTGTGGCTGGCACTGTGCAGTCTCTGCCTGAAAACAGAGGTGACCAAGAGCTGGACAGGCCATGGAGATACCATCACCATGGCACAGCAATACTGCTACCAAGGGGACACCAAATAGCAGGAACCCAGCGTAGACTTCCAGTCTGATGTTCGGGGTAGAAATCATGGGTGGTCCTTGTTCTTCCCCCTCCCCCAGAAAAACAAATCTCGAGGTCCTACTCCAGCCCAACAAAATTGTTAACAAAAGGCCCCTGAGGCCTGGGAAGCACACAGTAGCCAACTTCTCACCCATCGCAGCACCTCAAATGCCTCAAAAAGCAGTTTACACCTCAAACCTATCACACACAACCCTTTTTTTACACCTCCATGCTCACCTGCAGGGATGCAACAGCCTCCGCTCCCCCCAATAGGTAAACTGAGGCCCAGAGAGACCCCCCCATGATTTTGGTCCAAATGATAAAGCCAGAAATAAAAAGCAAACATGCCAGTATTTATAGCTCCTCATTCTCCAGCTATGGAAGCTGTAAACGACTGCATATTTGAGATGCAATTCCAGAACAGCTTTGGATCCGACTCAAGAAATCCCCCACTCAAAAATAACACAAGTGGACGGTGACAGTAGTGGATATATCTGTAAGCTGGTGTGTCAACCAAGGACATGCAGAGACACTGCCAGGTCATTTTTGGAACTGTTCCTTGGGAGGTTCATGGTAGTCCAAGCGAGCTCATGGGGTGTTACCCTGGCCCATCCCCAGGAGTCTGCCTTCCCAAAGCACTCCCAGGTGCAACGATGCTGAACTTCAGCAGAACACAGATGAAAATCCAGTCCAGAAGGCTGAGGTTTGGTCCTCCCAAGGGGGCTGACTCAAACCAGATTGTGGTAGGAACTGTCCCGACCGTTCTACTGCTCACCTGGAAAGGAAGAGCAGGGACCTTTCCCTCATTGGAAGGAAGATTAAAATAAAAAAGACTCAACTCCATACTCACTAGGGACACCATAAAGAACGGTCAGGGTTGAGGAACCAAATTTCTTTCCTTTTTTTAACTCTTTGTTTTCTCCCTGAAGTTAGATCATGTTCTCTGGCACCCCCGAAACATCTTCAGCATTGCAAACTCTCTCACTGGGAGTGGTGGGAGAATTTTTTACTTAATTCCCACAACAAAATCTCATGGGAATGCAGACCAAACTCCTCTGGGTAGAAAATGCCCTCCAAGAAGCTTTCACCTTTTGTAGGCTAGTTCAGCTTTTTCTGGGTTACTCCCTAGGTCACACTGTCCACACGCCTGTCAGAGGGATGCCACTACAGGACGGAGATGCTCCCAAGCCTCCGCGCTCCTGAGTTGTAGAGTTGGCCTCTTGCCACTGCTGCTACTTGTGCTATGAAATGGAGAGGTACCAGCGCACTAACAGAAGGACCGCAGTGGAATAAGGCATCCAAACTCTCCTCTGAGAGCCTGAGACATTGCGTTTAGCAGCAAACAGCCTGTATACGGTCCAGTTTAAGTAGATAGCCCAGACCTACAACCTGCTCGAAGGCCTCCTGGTTCGAAGCACTGAATTCAGAGCAGTTGTGAAATCTCAGCAGAAAGTCAGCGCCGCACAACCACAACGCATACCAGGTTTGACAGAAAGCCAGGAGGAATGGGTCATTTGCCAGGTTCTCCCCCCTCCACCCATCTCCCCACCAGCTTTGGCTCCACTCCTCCCATTCTCCATCACTAAAAGCCTCACAAATTCCCGGTGCCCATCAGCACGGGTATCATCTCGCCCACAGGCAGCTCAGGCGGCTTCCAAGCAAGTCCATGTGACATTTGGCTCTGGCCAGATTTAAAGCCATCTCCGCCATGCACTATTTGATTGCACCAAGATATTTGGTAACAAGATAATGAGCTTTAAATCAATGCAGGCATTCTAACCCCCAGTGCAGCGACAGCCTGCCGTCCGCAGCTATCCCGTTTCAGCCATTTCCAAAATTGTTCGCGAGTATCCCAAGAGGATAACAAGTCCCTTAAAACAATCCCCAGTTACTTTTAAGAAACAGGCTGCATCAGCCCAAGTCGCAAACCAGCAGCCGGGCTGGGCTGATGACCAAGTGTAAAAGTGGAAGGAGAAACTTTTCTTAAGTGAAATGTAGGGGGTTTTTTTTGCCTTTTCTTTTTTTTTCTCCCCTCTTTAAAAAGCTGCCACGGTCCTGGAGGAGAGGAAGCAAGCCCACACCGACATATTTGAATAGCTATGTCTTAGTGGGTGATACATGCGCCCCTTTGCCCTGGGGTATCACTTGCCGCAATGCTGAACCAGGAACCAGCAGCTCCCGGAGAGGAGGAGAAAGATTTACAGGGCAGTGTGTTACGCCACGGGAACACCGTCCGAAGGATTTACAGCATCGGTGGAGGGCAGAGATGTTGCAGGGGCATAAAACATGGAAGAATGAGACAGCAGGCAGAGCCTTGCAGCCCTCAGAGCTCCCATTTATTACAGGGGGTCCTGACAAGGGGCGAGGGGAGGCGGGCTGGTTGGTTCTCCGAGGTGTTTTAAGGCAGCTCAACTCTAAGCTGCCTCGAAATACCCCTTGCCGAGGGCTGCCCACGGGGGCAGGCACGTCTGAAGGAACAAGCTGTGGCCTCCAGGTGTCAGCATGAGAAAGTGCTTGGCTTCCCCAAGGCGCCACTAATCCAGGGACTCCTCTGGCATGCGGGGATATTTTTAAACGTCTTGCAGCTCTGGCCGGACCTCTTGGGTTTCATAAGGACTTTCCTTGTTTCCACCGCAGTCAGTGACAGTGCATTAGTTTAAGCCCCAGCGCTTCTGAATTACTCCTTCTCGCTAATTAGCGAGGGAGGGCGCTTTGCAAACCTCTGCTCTGCTCTTTGAGCCACGTTAGTTTCTAGGTGCAGCTCCATCGCCGCGTGTGGGACTTTCTGGAAGTCACTAAAGCCCTCGAGACCCATGCAAGCTATCTGTAAAATGGTCCTGCTGCACCGTCAGCTTCATTCCAGAAATAAGAACTGGATTTTACCGGGAGGGTGCAGGAAACAGGACTATATGTGTTAGCACAAAGGAAGGAGATAAAAATACCACCTGCTCCTCCAATACTCTCTCTCAGCTTCTGGTCATATCCACCTGAGCTGCTGGGAAGGGGTGGGGGGAATTACCCACCACTCACATCGAGGGACCTTTTTCCCGGGGAGAGCAGTAACAGGACACACAAACATTTACAAGTTCTGCCCTGCGCTACGATAAGGCTCCCCTTGCCCCCACTAACAGGACAGCACAGAACAGTCCGTTTTGCCTTATTTCCCTCAACAAGGCATTTTCTCAATTTCTTTCTGGAAAGGTTGACATAATAAATAGGAAAAAAATGAAATAATTAAAACAAAAAAAAGAAAAGAGAGGGGACACCTTTGGGAACTTCAACACCCTCCAGCACCAGCTCAACTTCCAGCAGAAGTGAGGAGGAACCATAGCTACCGGCTGCAGACACCGGCACAAACATCTCCAGCCTCCAAGGAGAGGAGCCATGGCCACCAACAGGAAGCGAGCAGGGGCTGCTTCGCTAGTACGAACACATAAATTACCGCTATATAGCACATCCTTTGCCTGCTGTGCACTTTCACGGGTGAGCTGAGCCAGGCTTTGTCTTTGCCTTCTAAGAGCTCTTTTGGGACCTCTGGGGAGGTGGCCACCCACCGCTGGCAATGGATGCACCAGGATGACCACCCTGCAAAACGCCAGGGAAGGTGATGGGTGCAGAAGGTGTCCCAACCCCCAACAGACCCCCCACATCCCACTCACCTCTCTTTAGCAAGCTGGCCCGGTAGCGACCCTCGAGGGTGCAGTTCCAGCGCTCAAAGCGAAATTGGTACTGGCACTCCAGGGCGCTCATGCTGATGGCCTCCATCAGGGTCTCGGCCACGCCGGGGTCCCGCCGGCACATCCTGCGCTGCTTCTTCTCCAGCTTCAGGCGGTCACAGACTTTGTAGTGGGCTTTGACGGCAGCTTCCTCCATTTCTGAAGTCAGAGGGAGGATGGTCAGGGGCTCGTTCCCCGTTAGCCTGCAGAGAAACAGAGGGACACAGCAGTGAGGACAGAGAAATACAACCCGTGGTAGAAATGGGGGCTGTGGTGGGATCAGACTCTCCCCGGCTGAGTGCCTATGTGGGTTTGGTGATGTCTGGGCAAGGAGTGATTTGGCAGTGAGGTTCTCCCTGCGATGTGTCTGCAAGGTGGGAGCGAGAAGAGAAGGGTAAGAAGCAATATTTGGATTTATGTCCTCTACCAGCTCTCACAGAGCTTGTTTGGATGTAAGGCCTTGGCAATCTCCACCATTGGACTTGTGTCGAAAACTGAAATAGGGAAGAAATAATAGAAGGTACCTCACTGCATAAACTCAGGAAACAAGCAAAAAGACAGGAGCACTACAGCCACTCTTGGGTGCATAAAACAACCCCAATCGTTTTAGCACATCAAGCAGAACTGGCTTGGGAAGGGCTAGAAGGTGATTCGTCCCACTAGACCCCAGGAGACACACCGAGAAAGCACGTACAGACACTCTGCCCCTCAGCAGAAGAGATCCTTACATAAAACCTAGCGAGCCACGGCCCGGGAGCAGGATACACTCTTACAGGCGATACTGCCAAAAGCTTTTACAAGGCGGAATGAGCTCAAAACCGAAATAAAATAAAAAAAAAAACACCAAAAAAAAAACCCCAACGACCTGAAAAAATACGTGTCCTGTCGCCTTCTCCCCTCCCCTGCCTTCTCCCAGCACAAGGTCCTTGACTGGTACAATGAGCAACAAAAGAGGCCAGCGGACTGGACTGTTCCCGGTGTCAAGTGACGAGCTGCTGGAAGAGGACCAGGCTGGCATCGGCCCCGAGAAGCAGCGAGGCTGCAGGAACATCTGCTGGGCTCATGAGCGGTTTTGTTGGCCGGGGCTGCCCGCACCCCACTCTCCTGGCTCTGCCCTTTTCCGGCCAGGTGCCAGTCCACGCAGTCAATGGGAATCACTATGTAGGGTTTTTCGAAGGACCTGAAGACACGTTTCCCCAGCCAAAAAGGAAGAATCGCTTAAAGCCAGGATTGAAAATATGCTGGAACATCGCGACTGCTGCACAGGCGAGCGCAGGGGTGGGTGGCAGGCTCAGGCATCTCCATCACTGCAGGACCACCGGGGTGAATGGGGTGGTGGGCACAGGAGGGGAGCACACGCTCACCCCCTTCGCTGAACGCAGAGGGATCCTGGAAACCCTTTAAACCCCCACCTGCCCTGCAGGAGCAGTGGTTTGGTTTTTTTCTTTTTTTAACGAGGATTTCTCTCTAATCAATGGGACGCATCCTGCCAGGAGCACAGTCCCAGAGGGCAAGCAGCTAGGATGCTTCAGCTCTCAAACCTCCTTGCGCAATGGGCACAAAATCCTGACCTGAGCCACGGCCAGCAACATCCCCTACAGATCCAATCATTACTAATGATTTAACATCAGGTGTCTAAAGGAGGGAGAAAAAATTTGGCGGGCTCTGGATTTTTAGGAGAACAAAGAGATGGGCAGGGAAATATTCTCCTTCGGTTACCTTCAAAAGTATTAGGGTTTCCAGGGAAAAAAAAAAAAAATGCAGTGGTAAAAATGAAGGGTCAGAGTGATTTGTGGGAAACATGGAAAACTAGTGTAACCAGCTTAAATTTCCCAAAAAATAGTTTTTTTCCCCGAATTCCGCTCCCCCAAAATGATAAAAACATCCAAAAGGCCAAAGAGCAAGCTCCATCTGAAGCACTGACAAACGTGAACCCTTACATTTTTGCTCTGTCTGGACTGGGACAGAGCGTGGGCTTGGGGTTTGACTGCTCCCCAAGGAGATGGGACATCACCCAGCCTTGGTGCCTCCTTAACCAAAGCTGCGAGAAAGCTTGTTCATTAGGAAGGTGGCTTGGTCTGAGCTTCACAGTAGTAAAGAAAATCTCCAGGACATTCATTCCCAGCTTTCATCAATAGTTCTGCTCTGAAGGTTCATCCCTGCAAGTTTTCACAGTTGGCAAAGGAGAGAGAGAGGGAGGCATAAAAGCCTTTTCTACAGCTCCCCTTCCCCAGTTTACCTTTCCAACTGAGCAGGTACTGTTCAACTGTTCTGGAAAAGATAAGCTCCAAGTATCACATAGCAGATTGCTATCACAGTGAGGAGGGATACAGGAACTGATCCTACGGCCAAGATTTCTACAGAGCAATCGGTGATTTTGAATCCCTTCCCCACCCTCCACCCTTAGGTGCTCAGCTTTTGAGATACTTCAGCGTGGAGTTGCTGATAGCACAGCCCAATTGCGTGTACCTCCAAAGTGGGTCCCAATAAGAGTCACCTAAATAAAAACCAAATAAAGGGCCTGGGATAGGGAGAAGGTAGAAAACAGGATTTGTGGTGAGCACAATGCCAGAGGACAACCCTCCAGCAGCCACTCAGAACCAATAGATGGGAAGTCCTGAGAAACAATGGAGGATTGTCAGCAATGTCCATTTTCAGTGCTCTGTGCAAAAGGCTTAGGTAGGAGCTCACCGGCTCCGATATCTGGGACACGTGGGTAACAGCCATGGTGAGCAGAGACAGCTGGGTCAGCATGCAGACCCTTCTCCAAGAAGGGGGTCTGCAGACTTCGCACCTGCCCACGAAAACAACCCAAAGACAAGACACCAACACAATGTTCTTATAAGGAAGGCAGAACACCACCTTTTTCCACCTCCTGTTTCCTGACCCAGCTCTGCCCTGTCCTCACCCATTAGAGAAAAGGGGATGTGAAAATCCAAGCTGGTGAAAAACAAACCCTGCAACGCACATGCTGAATGGAGACCCATCCATCGTTGCCTGGCTTATTGCTTGGACTAATTCCACTGGCTTTCGAGCTGGTCTGAATCAAAACGAAGCAAGTGAATTAAGAAAGCATCTCCAGAACAAGACAAGGAGTAAATTTAGGGGAAAGGGGGTTTTCCGAGCCAACAAGCAATGAAGTTCTTCCAGATGAAGACCTCCACGAGCAAAAGCAGTACGCATGGACGCGCACGTAGGTTTTCCCCTCCCCGGCGCTGGATCCGTGCCCGTTTCAGCAGGGGGGGACCAATGCAGACTGATGCCTCAGCTCCGCACACACGTTCCAGCAGCCCCGGGAAGAAGGGTGAGGTGGCACTTTTCAGAGCGTGGCATCAATAATAAACAAGTGCAGGCAGAGCCAGGGAGAGCTGGTGCCCCCACCTGAAACGCTGCCTTGGAGCTGCCGCTGCATGGAACCTTTATAATCCCATAAAGCCCTTTTATGCAACCTAGGCTGAGCGAGGTCCCGTAAGGCAACGGTGTCAGAGTCGGATGCTTTCTCAGCTCCTCACAAAGACTGAGCTGTTCCTTCCATGGAAGGTTTTTCGGGATGGGGGAGAAGGGGGTTGTTTTTTAATTTGATTTTATACACACCCCATACACAACTGTTACAATTAAACTGCCAGCTAGCACTCTGCGCAATTGTATTATTTTAGATCGAGGGGGCTGAGCGTGAGATGAAGGTGTGTTTGCCCACCAGGAGCCTGGAGAGAGACCAAACAGCTCATTGCATACAACCCACGAAGCTTTAACTCTCTGGAAATTAACTCTGGCCTCCATGAGAGCAATATGAGTCTACAAAGTCAAGAGACTCTTTCTGCTTTAGGCTTTGCCGTAATCTTCATAGAATCATAGAATTGCTGAGGTTGGAAGGGACCTTTAAGATCATCAAGTCCAACCATTAACCTACCCTGACAAAGGCACTTCTAAACCATGTCCCTAAGTACCACATTTACCCTTTTTTTAAACGCCTCCAGGGATGGCGAATCCACCACCTCCCTGGGCAGCCTATTCCAATGTTTAATAACCCTTTCAGTGAAAAAATGTTTCCTAATATCCAATCTAAACCTCCCCTGACGTAACGTGAACCCATTTCCTCTCTTCTGTGCACCTTGCCTGACTTCTGCTCCGAGCGTCACGCTTGTGCTGCTCAGACCTCGGGGAGGACCTGGATGCTCAGTGCCATACCCACCTACTTGAGAGGAACCTTTGCAACATCGTTTGCACTTTTCTCCTTCCAGTACAATCTGTCACACGTTTGAAGCCAAGAAACCAGAAGGTTTATTATCACCAGCTGTAAATAGCAAGACCTATCCGGTTTGCACATACGCTACTGGTGGCATTCGGCTGCCTTGGTTGTGAACTTCATGTCAAACATTGTTAATTGCTTCACTCTCCTGGCGTTCAGACGCCAAACACCCAGGCTTGGGAGAGATCCCAAACACAGCCCCTGCCACCGCACAATTCACACCGATAGCTGTGTAGCCAGGTTTTATCTGTAGCAACGTGGAATGATTGCCCTTCCAGAGAAGCAGTTCAAGATGGGTCCTGCTTCCAGCTCATCTTAGAAGTCAAGAGCTTTTATCGCCTCATGAGCTCACTCAATGTCCCTGTGTTTTTCCTTGTTTAACTGGGGACTTTCCTGATGAGAATTTGAGGGGGATGAGACAGAAGTAAGGCGCCTGCATGGACCTGGGGGTGCACTCTCCTTTTTGACATGCTCAAGAGTTTCCTTTGCAAGTGCCACCAGAGACGTGAGCCAAGGTGAGCTGCTTTCCTGCAAGGAAACGCCTCTGCTGTACCCGCCTGGAATGACAGGCCTGCTGAAATATTGCATTCCTATCCCGGCGCTTCCTCCTCTGCCGAGAGATTTATCTTTGGCACATCTGTACAAAGGCCGAATTGATTCTCTTTTCATTTTTTACATGAACGTTTTTCCTGCAGTATTGCTACTCTTCCAATCCTTTTTCTTCTCTTTCCACTGCTTCTTTCTTTTATTTAAGAATTTCACAAAGTTTCTGAAATGTCAACAACTTGCACACTAACCGTCTTCACGGCAATACCTAAATTAATGACTCCATAACTCAAGGAGCCAGACTGAGTGTATATATATGTAATATATGGTGTAGACCATATATTATTATTTTGTGCATCCAACAACCTTCAGTTGCCCTCTCTCTCCCCCACCATGAAGAAGCTTTCCTAAATTGATCTATCATGGTCCCCCCCATCACACAAAGGCTAATTGCTATTTGAAGTATAAGAAGCCAAAAGTCCAAGAAAACTCAGTGAATTCCGTGGGGAGTGATGACGAGTGGATATTTGGAGCAAGAGTTGGCCATTGAAAAATCAACTCTCTCATTCTGCACTGTGGTGTTTGGTTTTTAAGTGTTCACAGGTAAAAGTGCCACCATTGTGCTCACACTAACTCAACGTCCTTTGAAGGAAACTACCTGAAGAGTGCTCACCGACCGCATTTCTGCTCTTCTCAGAGCTGTCAGAGGCATTGGTGGACCCCCAAATCATTTAGGATCAGAGAAGTCTCTCTTCTTCACTACTAAATAATTTGTTTTATTTTCTTCCTATGCCTCAAAGTCACAACTAAGTATTTTTGCTCCAAGACGCAGTGCTCACCCCAGCATTCAGGCACTCATGTCTATCATCACCTTGCTTAGACCATAAAATCTAAAGCCACACGTGCTAGTTTCCAAATCCACTGCCATTCACTGAGCTACAAAGGCAAAAGTTTCCTACTTTGGGTAATATATACACATGAAAAATAAAATAAAAAAAAAAACCAACCAACATATTCCTTTGAGTCCTTACCAAAAAAAAAAAACAAAAAACAACCAAACCAAACGCAAAGTATTCTCCAGATCTGAGCAAGGATTTCTCGGCTTCCACAACATCCTGCAGTCTCAGCAAGCATTAAGCCCCTTCATGAAGATTGCTCTGTTAGAGCTATTCACTTCTAGCTCAATCCTTCCTCACTGTAATTGTTCCACCAATATCCTCTGGCATTGTGCTGTGACATTGTGGGGGTCAAAGAAGGTGACAGGAGGAAAAGTATTTCTCCCAGGCTGGAGAAACGTAGTCCATCCAGGACTTTACAGGACAGAACTGAAGAGTCTATGCTCCACCTAGAAATCAAAAAGCAGCAAGGCATTGAGTACTCACGCCAACTGCTCTGACAAAATGCAGCATCAGATTTAAGCTGGGCTCCTCATCCTCCTGCGCCACCCTGGCTTTTGCACCTCCAGCCACCCCCAAGTTACTCCCATAACACCTCTGCTCTTACAGTCATCCCAAGCTGCACTCCTCTTCCTCCCAGCTAACTTTGGCCAACATTTCACATGAAATTCTAAGCTCACTTCCACTCCTGGACTCTCCCCTCCAGCTCTGACCTCTACCTGATGGGTGGCTAACCAGCAACAAACAGCTTTCCTAAAAGTCTGTCCATCCTGGCCCTTTGAGAAGGCTTCCTCTCCTTGTCATCATCCACAGACAGACCATTGCCCCTTATGCACATGCCGGTCCTTTTCCTTCAAGGTCATTCCCAACCAACTCACTACTGCTTTGTGCTCACCTTTCCTTTTTTGCTCTCTGTCATTCTCCACAAACAATGGTGTCTCGCTGTTGGAGACCATTAAATAAAGCAAAAAAACCCCAAAGGTTTGGAAATTCAAGTAATGAATACAGCTGTTCTCATCACAAGTATGTCTTAATTGCTATTTTGATCCTTATCTTCCTCTCAGTAGCATGGTACACACGCTCAGAGCTTTTCTTTAGGTGGCAACCTCTCAAACGTGGGCTTCCTCAGTAATCAATTGTGTCCAAATCTCAGTTGCAGCTTCTGCTTGCAAAGAAACAAGTAACAGCCCCCACCACAGAGACCGCTACAACATCACACGCTTCCACCAACATGTGGTATGGGCAACAGGGCCTTGCAACCTCACTGCACGCAGGTGGAAAGCAGCCATACCCTACGCTCACGCTCCATTGAAGAGCCCGTGCTTCAGAGGGGAATGCCTTCAAGTCCTTCGTTCTGCTTCTCAGCGGTGGCAATTAGGAGGATAGAGAGGAGGAAAGCTACAGCGTGGGAGAATTTCCAACCCAACAGACCCCACTTAGCAGAGAAGGAAGCATCAGTCTCCATCAGACTCCTGATGAAGTATGCTCACATAGATTTTCTTTTTTTTTAGGAGACAAAAAGATGCAGATTCTTGTAGGCTTCAGTCATTCAAACTTATCTTCAATCACTCCTCTGCCTGGATAGATCTATACAGCGGTGTCCTCTGGGCTTCTTTGAGCATCTTGGGCAAGGGGATGGAGGAGTGGGCATGTAATCATCCTGCTACACATACCTGCCAGGATCTCAGCTCCTATCAAGAGTTCCTTCCAGCATGCAGCAAGAAGAGAAATAACAGCTGCTTCTGAAAGATCGAATTTGCTGCTGCAAATCTCCAGCTCTTCCCTTTGCAACACTGCTCTCCTGAACATTTCTAACACATCAGCCACTCTGATCCCAAATCATGAAGCTCTTCAGGCCCAGGTGCTACCACAGAGATAATTTATGCCCAAGTTTCCCATTTTAGCCTTAGCTGAAGTTCACACAGAAGTCAGAGGACCTCACCCAGGCTGCTGAACGCAGCAGTCCAAGCAAGTGAAATCTCCCCAGGCCAGCTGTCCTGCACCGAGAAGAGAGCTGGACCCCAACACCCTTACAAAGGAGCAGTCAAATCAGTTCAGAAGGGATTTTTTCTGTGAATGGGGCAAGACACAGATGGTTTCCTCCCAGATACAGGATGGTGGCTGCAAGTATAAATAAGCTTCCATGTAATTTCCTGCCAAAACATGCCCTCAACTTCTCCTGTACAAATTACCAAAAAAGTTTGGCACATAGTATAGGAGGGCAAAATTTAGCAACCGAAGGGAAAATACTTCGGTGAACGAGCAGGGAATACGTGACTCAGTTCAGATGTGAAGGGCTGGAGATGTTCTTGTTATGGTGAATTCCTGCATAGGACCTATGGGACCAAGGTGCCACGAGGAACAGCTATTTTTTGCACTGCGGTGACCAGAAGCACCACAAGCAAATACTTCAAGCTGCTGCAGCATTTCCCCGCCTCGTGCAAGGCAGAAGACCTGCAGAGGTTATGAATCACTCCACCGAAGCAAGGAAGCATTGCCTTCCCTTCTGCCTCCCTTCCCCCAGCGAGGGGGGCACAAGCAATCACAGAGGAACCCCACCGCAGAGGGAGGAATCCAACTTGGGTCTTTCAGCCCTTGGTGGTGTGCCTCAACCACAAGGCTGAACCACTTCTCCTTCTCCCCCACCCCCCTCCTTACAACAAACCTTATTCAGGAAGATTTCCAGTCTGCCAGGGCAAAAGACATTTTTATTTAACGCAAACATCTGAGTTGCAGCATTAAGATTCACCGGCATGGAAACGATACATAAGGAGAGGGCAAATATCGGGACCGGCTCTACAGGCGTTTATCATATTCCTTGCACTTCACGTGGTTTGTGCTGAAGAGTTCCCACCACCAAACCACCTTTGGAAGACACCGCTGGGTTTTTGAGGGGGTGCCCACTTTTTACTACTCTATGACTGTTAGCAGCCCTCGGCTGGGAGGTCCCAGGTACCTCAGTCCCAAGAGCTGCCTGCAACCTAATTCCTCTGGAACAACCCATTTTGTCGGTGAGCGAGCAGAGTTGGAAGAAAGGAGGCGGGGAGGAGGGGGAGAAGAGGAGGGGAAGGTTGTTTCCTCTCCCCTTCATCCTCTCAAGAATGAAACGGCAATCAGCGAGATTTATGAAGGATTTTCAACCCAACTTAAAACTGGCTGGTGAACCGCGGTGCCAGTGGAATGCACGGGCCAGGCGGCAACAGGGGCTTTCACTCCCGATTTAAGACGGCATTAGCTTTGCCCTTGGCAGCCTGTGCCAGGAATTACCCCCCTGCCGGCACCCCCTCCACGGCTGGACAGTGCCCGGACCCCCACCCCACAAACCCACCACTGCTCCTTATTGCCAGCCCACTGCTTATTTTCATTTAATTTTTTTCCACCCCTGCCCCAGCTAAACATCATTTCTTTTGGCATGGGTCCCACTAGACCGTAGGCAACACGAAGCTGTGAGTTTTGGTGCAGGGAAGCAGCAAGTGGGGAGCAATGTGATGGAAGAAGGTGAAGAAATAAGCTCAGAGAAAAAAAAAATATATATAAAAGGCTTGTTTTAACCTGTTTAGCTCTCCATGGTGCAGAGGGAGGAGAAAAAAAAAAAGAGGTTTTAAGAATATTCTCCATGATAAGATGAATTGGTGAGAGACGTGCACAACATATCTATGCCCCATAGTAACACATCCTTACAGCAGGAAGACAAAACTGTCGTAAGGTAAGGGGTTTTGTTTGATCATTGTGGCTTTTCTGGGTTTTTTGTTTTGGGGGGGTTTGTTTTGGGGATTTTGTGGGGTTGGGTTTTTTTTTTGGTTTTGTGTGGGGTTTTTTGGGGACTGCTGAAAATCCTCCCCATTCCAGGATCTCAGACCCTTGCTGCAATAAAAAACAGCTCAGCTGCAGTAAAAACCAGCTCAGCTCCATCCCTGACATGGGGTTAGCGTACTTAACTCTAATCTAGAATTGGTCCTAATGGTTCTCTGTGACTTCGAAAACAAGGGACATTTCTACACCACATTTACAGAAAATATACACAACCATCCCCTCCCCACTGCCTTCCTTTTGAATTGTTTCTGGAGGGGTTGAGGGCCAGGAGAAGACCACAGATGTAACAGATCACACCGAGGAATACAGCAGAATAATTTATACCAGATTTTAAAGGCAGCAGACCAGAGGAAACAGGGCAGGTGCTCAATGGCACAATTTTCTTGCAACAAAGAGTTGAGCTGTATGCAAACTCTGTTACATCAGCTCCTACCGTAAAGCCCAAATTCCTAAAAGCCAGAAAGTCATCTGTGCTATAAACCTGCAGCAATAGTTTTGGTTTTTTGTTCCAAGCAAAGAAAATCCAAGTTCTTGGTCTTTCTCAGTAGCTTCCCTTGTCTGGGGAGAGTTGCACATAGCAAAGGAGGACCAAAAAAACCCTCATATATATTTTCTCATTGTGTTTTTTGCACTAAGGCTGTCTTAATGTTTATTCCAGCACGTTGACGAAGGCGGCATCAGAAAGCATCACACATGGGGTAAGAGCAGTTCCCAAAACACCTCCCGTCTGTCCTTCTGGCTCTCCAGAGCTCAAGCTGTTGCCATGAAGCCTAAGCAAGTCCCGCAGATCTGCCCAGGGCTGGGGGCTCAACAAGGAGCACTTCGCTCAGGGCAACGCAGGCATCAGACCTGCTGCTTCAGGCCAGGCGTGGCATTAAAAAAAAAAAGAAAAATTATAATAAATGCAAGGTACTCTGAGAACGGAGCCCATTTTCCCAACAGCGCATCATTAAACTGCAAGGCTCATTGCCACCGGATGTTGTGAAGCCCAAAAAACATGAACAGATTCCAAAAGGGATTAGGCAGATTCAGGAAAGGGAGGTTCACCCAGGTGGGTGATGAAACATGAGGGCTTGAGCGCGGCCTCTGGCTCAGGAAGCCTTTAAACCACCGATTGCCAGGAGCAAGCAGGAGACGCCAGAAGACACATCACTCATCCCACTTCTCCTTGGCTTCCCCAGATGTCCATACCTGCCTGAAGAAACCTTCATTTCGACCCCCATATGGCAGTTTTTGTGTTCTGAGCAGTGAGGCAGGACCCTGCAAGAGATGCCCTGCAGGACCTTGCTTCAGCATTTAACCCACCTGCACTCTCCAACCCTTTGGGTGACGGCAATAACCGACCCAGCGGTGTTGACCACATGCCACACACCACCGCTTTGCAACAACCGGGTTGATGGAGTCGTACGTTCCGAGCACCCTGCTCTTTCCCCGATCCTGCCACGTCCCCAGCAAGCCTCCCACCCACGGCAGCCCTCGGCGCGCCGGGACGTGGGCATGCCTCGCACGGCTCCAGCGACCGCCCGGCCAGCCATGTGTTAGTGTCAGTCTCTCCCCGCCGCCCCTGCCAGGGAACGCATCTGACTTTGTAATGAATCGCCCGTTTGTCTCCCGAACACCTCAGCCAGCCCTTTTGTTAAGCCTTTATCTCCCAAATTTAACAGCTCCCCAGCACACATCGCACAGCGGGGACTTGGCCTCTTCCTTTCCCCCCCTCCCCCCCATCCCGTCTGTCGGGGGAATCGTGTTGTCCCTCCCAAACACTGCCCGGTCTGTTCTCAGCAGATGCTGCATTTACATAGCTGCCCTTGCCCAGACCACAGAGATCGGCAGCCAGGGAAGAAACTCCTTGGAGCCAACGCAGCAGCTTCCCTCGCTGCCTGGAGATATCCCTGTGTGCACACACACACACACACACAGAGCACAGCAGCTAAACAGAAAATAAAGGTCACTCTCCAGCCGACACAAAGTTGGGGGGGGTCGAAATTGAACCTTTGAGGGAAGCACAGTGAACTCAAAGAGCTCCTCGAGTTCGTTGGGACAGAAAAGTGACTGGAGAATGAGTTTCCTCCTCCTTCCCCAGCCCTAGCTTTTATACTCCGGACCTGGAGGTCCCAGCTGGAAGCAGAGACCGGCTCCTAATCAACTTCTGGACAAATGACAAATTTCTAGAAACAAGCGTGCAGATTCATGCAGAAGGGGTTTTTCACCTCCTCCTCCCCCCAAAACATTTTCCCAGCCCCTATTTTATATCGCAGGGAGGTCAGCTCGTGGAGTATTTAGATGGTTGGGCGGTTTGACACATCATCTGATCTATTTTGGGAGCAGTTTACGGCTCTGCAATTCCTCCCCTGCACAACAGCGATAGCTTTTCCACTCTAATGTCATATTATCCTCATGGCAGGTTTAAAAACTAAACAGGTGAAAAAACAAACTTTCTGGGCACTGGAGAGAGCAGGATGCACAAGAGGCATTATGGTGATGGGATGGCAAAAGTTTATCCTCGTTCTGAGCCCCAACAGAGCTTGTGGGAACGAACGGTGAACATAAAGGCTGGCTCCTTACAGAACTCGACAGGAGCACTCAGAGGCTCTTGCATAAAGGTCACTCCATGACAAAAGGTGTCTCATGAATGTCTTTCTGAAGGAGTTTTGCAGCCCTGAGGTTTTACAAGCCTCAAATGAAACTTCAACGGTCAGGTCTCCAGCTAAGCAAACCAACTCTGGCCAAGGTTTCAAACTCATCACGTAAGGATAAACCACCAGTGCACGAGACTATGTTCTTGCTGATATACCCTAAAGCAGGTCCCCACAAAGCCAACCAACATCACAAACTTCACTGTCTTCTGCTCCAAATGCAAGCGCACTGCATGGTCCTTCCCTCACTGCCATCCACTGAACAGCATTGCTCTCTTTCCCTCGATCGAGTCTCCCAGCACCCCAAAACACCCCTTGTCCACACCACAATTTGTCCCAGGAAGAGAAAGAGGGAAAGAACAAACAATGCGAACATCTGCCATCCATCTCCCAATCTCCCTTCCCCACCACCAAGAAAGACCCAGGTCCCACACCATTGTAGGAATGGCACAACCCTTCCTCAAAGGATTGGATAAGTGCACAGTTTTGTGGAAGGGAAGCAGGTGCCGTAACAGCAGCTAATCACATGCTTTGAATAAATTGATATTGATGGCCAAAAAGTCTTTATCGGGTCTGTACTGCTGGCAGGATCCTCACTTACCTTTTGAAGGACTACAGAATATGAGCAAGGACCTCAGCCAGACCTACCTTTGCCAACACTTCAGGTGAATATGCTCAGAATACTTGATGACTTCAGCATATACATCTTTTTCATGAGACTATATGGAGTCAATATGAACAAAGAGACAAAGCTTTATTCTACAAGTGCTGCTGGGCAGACAGGACTGCGTATCATCCATCTTCAAAGCAACGCGTTTGCGCTCAGTATTTAATAAAAAAAAAATCCTTTATGCGTTGCCTTAAAGGCATGTGGGGGACAACCAACCAGCATTAAGGAAAGTATTTCCTTCTTGTATTGATCATCCACCCATCCAACTAAGTTGCATTAAAAAGGCAGGGGGGAGGACAACAAGCCAAGTGTTATACATAGCAAATTCTGATTAGATTATGAAACTTTAAGAAGATCTTAACAAGTGGACAGTGTGCATTTTACATAATTAGCTTGTTACTTATAAATGCCTTCCATAGTGCCAATGGCAGATTTTCACCACCTAAAATAGCCTAAAGCTGTTGGATTCAAGGACTCCTGCCATCCCAATTTAGATCAACTCAAATACAGAAACCACGAGGTGGTTTCGTTACACCAAGATTAAGAATTGAATCAGCTCTTGTGTGCCTGGATGTTGGAAGGGGTAAAAGATTACAGCGGGCAAAGACATAATATGTCACGCTGCACCTCGCCAGCCCAATCCTCACTGAATGCGAGAGCTGTTCTTCACAGCATTTTGACAGATTTCAACTTACTTTTTGGGGGAACAGAGCCTCACTAAGACTGGACGTAGAGGTGCACCATTGTGGGATGCCACAGCTGTACCCGTATTCATTTAGCAGAGAACTGTTCCCCAGCTCCACTAGACATATACTTCATGAAGCCGGGACTGTTTCACCTCAAATCCAAGCAGCAGCTCAGGGCAAGCCTCGAATTACAACCACTGCCTGTAAAATATGACCTCAGAAGTAGCAAACCAGGCGAGGAAGCCATTTGATTTGCAAGGTGCTCGTGCTTGACGAGGAAGTCCCAACAAATGCAGAGCTACACAATCTTATTCCTATGCCAATCCTTACACCGCTCTTTCACAGTGCCCGCAGGCATCTAAAGGGAGAAACATTTTCAATTCTAAGTATAAAGTGCAAGAAAACATGCTCAAAAGCATCCTGAAGAAGAATTGCCTCATGGGAAGAGCAGCCACAGGCTTAGAGTTATCCCAGCATGCAAACGTCATCGAAGACACTGTCAAGCAATTTGTGAAAGTTCCCATTTTCTAAACCACCCACCAACAGCCAGCAAAACAAGCAGAGCAGAAAGACAGTCCTTGAATCATTGGTTACCCAAAACCGCCATAGAGGTAAGCTACGAGCTCTATGGGTGCATGCTACATGATGCCTTATCTTCACTTACTGAATTGCATTAAGATATGTATAATAATGCCATGGTGTAACATTGAGTATGCCCTTTCCATATGTCATAGAAGGTCCATTTCCAAGGACTGAAGGGGAGGATGGCGGCCGTGTATCTAATGCAGCATACAGCCCCAAAGAACTTGAGGAAAAAGGAAAATACTTCCCCTATTTCCCTTTGTCTTCACAGTTTTACTCCTCAGACCCCAGAAATGTCATTGGGTCCACTCTCTTCAACAAATCTACAGCACAAGATTTGAATCTTTTCCTTTAGAAAGATTATCAAGTTACAGCTGCATTAATGGCATAAGGTTTCAGCTGACTGTGAGAAACTACAGCAACATCAGAAGCTCCAACTGACACTTGTCCCATTAATCTACACATTTGGGGAAAAACTAACCAGAAAAAACAAAGAACAACCAGTGCACTCTCTGCACTCAACTCTACAGGAGTGACCCAGGTTGATGCTCTGCCTTACCGAATAAGGTGTTTGTGTGGTCTGAAAATACATGATCCATCTCCCAGTCCAGGGCTGGATGATCAGGTTTTTTTCCAGTTTCACAAAGACATTTAGCTCACATCTCATTTGAAATAGTTATGCCTAAACTCTCCTAGAATTCAGAATGCTTTAGAGTCCATCTGTGAAATAGAGATGAAGACGACATTTGAAAGTTTTGTATTAAGTTATTCCTCATGAACTCCTTTGAGAACTAGAAGTGGAAGAAATGAAAAGAACAAAATTATTATACATGAATGACTTGCAATTCAGCCACTCAAAGGCCAGGAAACATCAGCATAATTATGTGTATGCATTAGGAAATCAACTCTATTTAAAAAGGTTATGTGACAACATTGTGCAGAGGAGCACTGCATGAGATAGAAGTTCTTTTCCAAATTCCCCATCTTGTCTTCATTGCCTCAGGACAACTGGATGGAAAGGAGGAGGCAGGGGACAACAGGAAGGGCAATCTATGATCTTATGAGTATCACGTTGGAGAATTAAAATCCATCCTAACAAGTCCACAACACAAGGCAAATTCAAACAGCTTTTACAGTTTTTCACAAGTCATTAGGATGCCTCGTTCACCAGGCACCGAGTCTTTGGGTTTTCCTAATGATCACAACTAAAAATTATTATAGGTCACTTCATGTTAAGTACTCAGAAATAACAAAAAGAAAGCCGACTTTCAGCTTCAGAAGGGATGCTGTAGGCAAGTGGACTCTTGATAGCTTTCTCGTTGAGCTCTGCGTCTCACACAGCATCTTAAAAACGCCCACGAGGAACCAAATGTGTTTTCCATTGGCTGCAGAACTGGATAATGCCTTCTAAATAAGCCTTGGGGCCACGCAGTTAATGAGAACGGTAAAGAGGAATATTTAGCAATTGCCCATTCACTGAAAGAGGTAAGGATTTTGCAGAACAAAACTTGCATCCAACCACGAAACAAAATTCCATTGCAGTGTGGATGCACAAAGATGACTTAGGTTACTCATACAGCTCACCTCTGAAGTTTCCCAAGTTAAACTGTGAAGCTTACATTAGCCATAATTGTGTATTTAAAGGTGTCTCCAGATGGTTTAGGCGCTGGTATTAAATCACACCGCTTCTGGATTCACTTGCAGATGCACTTCAGGAGTTGTGCTCAGTTTTCACATGCATTTGCCAGAAATGGTGTTCAGCACTACAAGGGACGAGCAAATTCCAGGGACTCCAGCTTATACCTGGGGGGTATATACCTCAGGGGAATCCTGTGGCATGTATAAACAATCAGATAATAAAGCTATTTGTGACACCGCTTTAGTGCGGGTGGAATTTGACATGGGAATAACACAAACAGGAAAAGAATAATTAAAAAAAAACCACCTTGGGCATATTCTGTAAGCTTTGTTGTAAGTGTTCACGAACAACCTGTGTCTTCCTTTTCAGTTTAGCCCTTCATCTCCTAACGTGATCAGTAATAAAGAACACTGAGAACCCCCTCCCTGGACTACTCCATCAACAGATGCTCATTAGAACTCCTCATAACCAGAGCAGCTCCAGCCCGAAATGAAGTTTCCATCTGTCTTCAAAATGCACGTGGGCTTGCTTTACAATTCTCACATCCCACCTCTTTCAGTGGGTCTGGAGACTGAGTCATCGTCCCCAGGATGATACAGGGCACGACGACACGGAACCTATCAGAATCAGAGCCAATGAGCTAAAGAAAATAAAATTAGCAGAGTCTAACTTGATTTCAAAGTGTCACAAAGGTGCTCAGCTATACAGTGAAATCTCAAAAATTATGAATAGTGATACTGGAGCAAGAGTACAGACTTATGTTTCCAGGAAAAGAAACAATTTCCCTATGAATAACCTTCCCCAGCAGGTTTTCTCACCATACAGGAGAAGCAGGACCAGAGCTGTCCAGTCAACGCTAAATAACACGCAGAAGACAAAAATCAGGGCAAAAGAAGTTAAAAGCCGGCTGAACCACCAACTGCACCCCTCTGGCACTCCAACTTAGCGTGAGTTATATTGTCCCTTGAATCCTCTGGCAAAGCACATTTGAAAGGCAGGCTATGAATGCAAGTTGAAGGGCAATAATTAGGAGATTCAAGGAAGTTTAAACTTCAACGGATAAATACACCAAGATGATATCTTTCTTTGGCCTCTTCTACCAACCTGAACTAGAATTCCCAGTGCTTCAAGCAAATCACTGCAAAACAGTGTTGCTGAAGCAGCAGCTGAAACCCTATAGCACTGCGACAAAACTTGGCTACGTCCTTCTCTTGGGTTTTACGTCTTTCCCTGGTAGACGGTATCACATTCCCCTTCCCCTTTCTTCGTCTGCGCTTGAGACTTTCCAGTTGGCCCTGTGTCAAGAAAGCTGTCCCACCCCCCCGGCCTTGGTTTCTCATCCCTGCAAGAGCGCATGCCTTCTGCCAAGCCTTCCACCGACCTCCCCGGCTCCCTCCAGCCCTCCCTGAGGTTATGGAGGCATCCAGCGTTCCCTGACCTACATCCCCAAGGGATGCTAACCCACAAGTCTCACACCTCACTTCCTTGAAACCCCACGAGCGTGGGTTACACTTGCAATTCTGCAGGCCGAACCACAGGAACAAGAGTGGCAGCATCTCCCTTGCTTTGCCAGCTTTCTCTCCACCACGATCCCCAGAGTGACGTTTGTTTTCTTGGTGGCAGAGAAAGGAATCCCTCTAGTTTACCCCTCTCCAGCCCCAAAATAGCAGTGGTTGAAAGTGTCCCAACAGCATATCACTTGCATACGCAGCTGGAGCAACAGGCAACAGCGAAAATAAAATCAGGGAAAGACATTTTACTCTATGGGAAAGGAACAACCAGGAGACAATCACTTTTTTTTGCTGTCACAGGCTGACCAGCAGGTCTCGGGGCAGAAGGGAGCAAGAATAACCCATCCTAGCACACAACTATTGCTGTCACTTCTCATTAAAAAGACTATTTGGGTTCATTTCCTCCACCCTGTGTCAAAGAGTTTAAGCAAGTACTCAAGACTAGTGTCCGAGGCTCATGATTTCCCACCCAGTTTTCTGCCAAAGGATTTCCACGTTGATAGTCTTGACATTTCAATAACAAACTCTGATCTATTCTGGAGCTGTCAAGAAGCAAAGTTAACTTTATCAAAGCAAACCGCGGCTTCAGAGAGGAAAGTAAGGCCCAAATAACACAAAGACGAGAGGAAACCTTTCTATCGGAGCTCCGTAACAAAATTTCTTTGTGAATCAAAAGCATTCTTGACACTGGAATTTTCCTCCAAGTTAAAGAGGGCTTGCAACTAATTAAAAAAGCCCTCCAAGTTTCCAAAGTATTTCAAGTGATAAAACCAAAGTTACAGCCTGAAAATAAATCATAACAGTAATATGCACACACTTGAGAGAAAAAAAAACAGATATAAACCTACACTGGAAAAATCTTACACTTAGTGCAGCCAAAATGCCAGTTGATACATGTCACATTTGGGCGCTCTAGGCAACGCTATCACAATGGCTAATACAGGCAGGCAGAGCTCCAAGATGAACATCCAAAGCCCAAGAGGACACACAGATGCTCCCTGGAGCCTTAGAGAACACTGATGGCATCTCAGGCCTTTTGCTGAAGCTTTCACACGCCTTTAGCATCTTGAGCGGCAGAGCAAGTCAAAGCAAGGCTACGACCTTTCAGACGCTGTTACCAGCTAATCCTTCTTGAAGGAGGGCCTCGGAAAACATTTAGGTTGAAGTATCCATGAGATTAAGATGTTTATCCCTCTTGTAATTTGCACATTTGTGATTTCAGTGTCTCCTGGCTGGAAGAGCTCAGGAGGACCAAGGGCCAAGAAAGAAAGAGAACAGCTCCAGCAAAGGGAAAGGATAGCAACGCTAACAACTCCTTTGTATGTTTGCTAGAAACCTGTTGCCAGTCTGCAAATGAAAGAGTAAAAGAAAATTAGGGGAGATTTTTCCCCAGATGGAAATACCTTGTGCGGCTGAGTTGACAGATCTATTGGGCATAATGAGAACTAAGAGCATAACACAAGAGGTGCTCCTTGGTAAGACTTTCCAGGTCTTTATATGGCTTCAGCCATGAACCCCTTAAGATCACCCCAGCCTATCAACAGCCCAAAACCATCTCAGCACAAGTGCTAAGAAGTAGTTCAATTAAATCCCCCTGTGGCTGGAGATACTGTGCTAGCGACCACACACAGAGGTCAGGATCTTCCCTTCTCCCACCCCAAACCAGGAGTTTGGCACCACAGCTCTCACGGGGAAACCTCAGGGAGTTGCTCAAATCCCTGAAGGATAACGCTGACCCGTTCCAAACACAGCATGGGAACGGTGGTCTCCAAAGCAGCGCTGGCCACGTATCACAGAAAAACATACTTTATGTGACTGCAAACTGGAGGAGAGTTTAGGTAATGCAACAGGAGGGAGGAGAGGATGAAGACACAGCAGTAAGAAAAGAACGTTCCTCACAAGGCACGTGGAGCAAGGAGGACAGAGTTTTATGTCAAGACAACAAGTAAAAGCCTTCCTAACTCAGTTTTCCAACTTCATCCTAGACTAACAATCATTTGTAGAGTGCATGCAGCACAGCCTGCAAACTCCAGGCTTAGCAAGATCACAGCAGACATCTTTGGTCAACAGATGAGACATCTCTTTGCTCCACCACAGCAAAGCCACGCTGAGCTACAACCGTGCTAGAGAGTCATGCCTTTGACTAAGGTGTTGCAGGGCAGGAGTTGCACGAGGGCAGGGGACAAGTTACCCAATGCTTCTGTGAAGTTTCTGGGCTCAGTACCTGTTGTGGCTCATTTTGGATGTTGGGGAGCTGGTCCTGGGCAAGGATGGTCCCTGCCAGTTTTACGTTCTACACATTTGGTCACAACAAATGGGTGAGTGGATCAATGGAGGGAGAGGGTTTCAGGGCACCACTGGACATCCCCCAGGCAAGGCTTTACAGCCTCCCCAAAATAATCCTCAGTGGTTTCACACTGAAGGCCCCAGAGCTTGTGAGGCAGGTTTAATTTTAGAGCACGCATCGGATTTGCTTACATAATTTTCTTGATTTGGAAGGCTTTTTATTTTCCTTAGTGAGAAAAGCTGTCCAAATTTATCACGTTAAGCAGGGGGCTGCTTGCCCATAAGGATCTTAAAATACATTGGCTGCGATTTTCCTTCTAAAATTTGCATATCACAATTAGGGCAATATGGAATTAGAGCAGCTTTAAAAAGTGAGGTGGGAAAGAAACCATTAAAAAGGACAAATCCTTACCAAATTATACTGGCATCTAAATGCAATGGCCCACAGGGTGTCCAGAGGCTGCTGAAAACAGGGCAGCAAGAGATCAAGAAATAGTTCCAGTCTGAACCCATTAAGCAGGATGTATAAAAATCCCACAGCAGGGATTTTTACCTATTTTAAGAGTTTTCAGTTCTTTTCAGAACCATCTGTTAAAGGTACATTTATAAGCATCAGAGAAGACGTTGGCCTCATCATCCACCTGGACAAGAGCTTAGAAATTTCTCTTTTGTGTATCCTGTAAACCAGTCCTCGTAGCTACAGAGATGGGACTTGGCAGCAGCCTAGATACTACTCCAGATTTAGTTCTGTTCAGCTCCTCCACCTAGTCATCCCTTAATTACAGCAAGAACTCAACTTCTGAGGTTTGTACTTACCAACCTGAAATCACAAAAAGCCATAAAACCCCGACACCAATAACTCACTTGCCTCATTACTCCCAATTTTGACAGTCTAGTTCATTTTTGTAGATGGAAGTTGGGCGTCTTCTACAGCAGATACTTTCCAACCCTACGGACAAGTTGCAGAAGTAGAAAGAAGGGGTCAATTTACACAGCAAGGAAACCCCACAGACCCCATCAATGCCACAGGCCAGCATCCCTCAGGCTCACAGGAGGGAGAACTCAGTTCAGATGTTGCCAGATTTCTTCCACCTACTGAAAACGCATTTTAAGGGCCAACTCCAGCAGCTCCTTTACCATTCTCCCCAATGGAAGAAGTCACATCTCAGGCAGAATCATTTCATTTGGGTCCAAAATGCAGCTCACAGGTCTTGCGTTTAGGTTTCCAGCACTCCTAACTACTTACCAGAGTAGCCCTGGAGCTTTCTGCCATCACCCTGAGAAGACCCAAGACTTGGAAAGCCACACTCCAGGTTGCTCTGTGAGCAATTCCCACTTCACAAAGGCAGATCACTACCCTCCCTATTTTAGATGATGGTTACAAACCCAATCAAACACCAGCTGCCTTCAGTCACTCAAGTCTGAGGTCTTTTGGCCACAAGCTTTCAATAAGAGTGACACTCCTGAGATACAGGCAGGAGACTAATTAGCTAATACAGATCCTCACCTCCAACTTGCTGCACAGAGGGATGGCAATTCCTAAGGGGAGCTGGCCTCTCTTTTCCAATGGAGTACCTTTCCTCCCAGCACCTGCAACCCTATTTGTTGTCTTCTACTGAAAAGTCTGCTTTGTACAAGCACGGCCTCAGAGAGACCTTCGAAGAGCTACACTGGGAAGGTCCACCAGGCTTGTCCAGGAATCCCTAGGAAAGGAGGAAGTTTTGCAGACAGGACAGTTTGGCAGGATGTATTCCTGCACCTCTTCATAGATCATGACGTTGAAGTACGGTATCACCCCCAAATAAAAATTTGCACCTTGGTGAAACATCTCCTCTCAGGGAGATCTTGGTGTTTTCTCAGGAGTGAAGTTACAAGTTGGCTGCTTAGAGAAGAAGTCATGAGTGCTCAGTAGTCATATCCTTTTCAGGACTGCCCAGAGCAATAACCTCCAGAAAATCTTAAGAGATGCTAAGGATCAGGTTAATGGCCTCATGTCTTAAAGGAGCAAACACCAACACCTCATGGTGCTAAACTCATGAAGGCTTGCCACCAAAACCTAGTGAGACAGAAGTCTTGCTCTGGTAATTAAAAACTTAAGGATATAATAAATTTAGAGGACTGGGTTTTCCCCCCATACTGATAGAGAATACTCTGAATATTCTTTTTGAGGGTATTCTTTCAGCAAGAATATGAGGAAAAAGCCTCCCAAGACCTGGCTACTGATTACTGCTCTAGGAAACTTAGAGAAACAGATTTAATGCATGACTACATCAGCAAACACCCAAGCTGTCATTGTTCATGCCCACCTCATGACCAAGCCTGAAGGCAGTCAGGGACTGAAGAGCAACATGGTGATGTCCTTCAGCCATGCACAAGCTGCTACAGAGAGAGAAGGAGAAGCTCCTTGGCAGTAAGAAAATAAGATGAAATCATCTTATGGTTCAGCCAGAGAATTTTCCATCACCTGTTAGAGGAAAACCTTCATTGCTAGGAAGCAAAGCACTGATGAAAGCAGCCAGGAGAGCATCTTTCATTGAGCACTTGAAAGGTTGGTGTGGGAAAGCATCTGACAGCAATTGTTCAGGCACTTGCAAATAGAGGCCTTTCCAGACTCAATTTATAATCCAGCCACAGCAGACTGCTGTCTCCTTCCACCTCTGCTCCCCCGAACAGAACCCAACAGATGCAGAACATCTCCAAACACCTGGTTAGGAAAGGATGGCTGGCAGCTTTGTGCATGCCTCTCTTCCATCATCCCCATGGCCGTAAGCGAGACGCAGACTTTGCACGGCGGGTTCTTTGAGGGATTTTGGAGCTGCAGCATCGCAGCACAGAGCGGTCTCACAGCCCCGGCACAGCAGGGCAGCAGCATCTGCATCCCGCTTGCGTGCAATGCCTGTTCCCTTCTCCACAGCCTGTGGGGGCACCGGGGGCCTTTTCATGAAAAGCCATGAAAAAACCTGAGCTGAAGAAACTGAAAGTTTGTCATCTCCCCCCCACGCCCCCCCCCCCCC
>VUYV01000373.1:0-20734 GCA_008711295.1 Anarhynchus alexandrinus | reverse complement strand
CTGCCATAGGCAGGGACACCTCCCACTAGACCAGGTTGCCCAAGGCCATGTCCAGCCTGGCCTTGAACATCTCCAGGGATGGGGCCTCAACAACCTCTCTGGGCAACCTGTTCCAGTGCCTTACTTATATAGCTGCCAGCTGCTCCTGTGATCACCCAAACTGCTCACCTATTTCTTAAATGATGCTAAACAAAGAGAAGCTGAACTACCCTAAGCAGGGGGAGATGCATGGCAGGGAGAGTGAAGTTACACAGGGCTATTAGCAAAACAAACCTTTGCTCCAGCAGGCTGAAGAAGCAGTACCAAGATCGATGTGGGTGCTCAGTTCAGTCATGGGGTTTAACCCTTCGTTTCCTTGGCCACCATCCCTGTGAAAGATGGCAAAGCCATGCCCCACGGCCATCCCCTCCCCAGCCCCCTGGCAGCCACTCAGCAGGGATTAAATTTAAGCCCACAGCAGCAAAACAGCGGTTTCAGGTGAAGCCCAAGGGGTCAGGAAGGTATTAAATCAGTTAATGGACTGCAAGGATACAGGCAAGGGGATGGAGAGCCTCATCTACAGAGGGGTCAGTGCTACCTCCTCTCCGGAAAGCAGAGCCAAAACATTTAGGGTTGACATGAAGGCAAAAAAAATATGTTGCGATAATTTTCCTCCACTGCTCAGGGGTCTTCCCCTCACTCGGTGCTGGCAGGATCCCCCTCTCCTCCCCAAAACACACATCATCTGATGCTTAAAACACAGAGGAAAACCTCCGTCCCACCCAACCTTCTCCAAAGCAAGAATTATCCCGCCCGGTTGCCCAGGGCATCACACGTAATGACTGTTTTTCACTCAAGCTTCAGGGAAGCAGAGGCCAATCTCTTTCACAACCACAGCTCATCTTCAACTGGAGAGTTAAATTACTGAGCTAAGAGGATGAGGGCACTGTTGGTGAAGCACTCCTATTTTATCCAGCGAGTTAAGGACAGCAGAGAAGCAGCGGTGTGTGACTCACTGCCCTGTGTTTTTAAGTGAAAAAGCAAAGAGCTTGGTTTGAAGAATTAAAAAAAAAAAGCAAGATGTGGAAAAGAAGAAAAAAAAAGTGAAAAAACCAAAACAGAGCAAACATCTCTAAAACACTCCGGCTGGGCAATTTTAAGCCCTGAATCAACACATGCGTGAGCTCTTCACACATCAGCCTAGGTAATGTGTTTGCAGCTTTCTATCTGAGAGGCTGCCTATATTAGTCATCGGTAAGGGGACACTTCAGCAGTGCTAACTGGAATGAACTGAGCACAGGAATGCAAAGCGGGGTGGTTAAACCGCATCGGTTTTGAAGGAGCGCCTCCGCACAAGGCTCTAAAGTGCCCTTAATTCAGTTTAGCCCGATTTGCATTGAAATCAAGTATGTTAAAGTGAATTAAGGCTCTTTAATCCCCCAAGGAGAGTGTTTCCACCGGGGCTAGTTAAGAGTAATTGAACTAATCCACTTTAAAAGTCAGTTCAGATTAGTTGTGCTAAGTGGCTGCGCAGATGAGGCCGGGGAGCACCAGGGACTGTCTCTAGCATGCAATAATCACATCAATCTGCCCGTGGGGCTGCTCTGGGAGGACAGCTACAGCAGGGCTATTTTGCTCTGCAGAGGCTGGGAGTGGTCCAAGACACTCAAATAAGAACACTAATAGAAATGTCTACTTGTGCTTGACAGGTGCCATCTGGTTGCAACCGAAGGCATTTTCCACATGTATTTTCTGTGCATACCGTATATGCTGGGAATGGCCAAGGGGGAAGCTGGGTTTTATTTTTTATTTTTTTAAATGGGCAGCTCAGGGACCAGGTTTGCTGATCCAAAAAGCTCTGGCAGCATCTCTCATCCAAGCCACACTTGAAGCTCACAACCCCTCAGCTGACATATGGAACACGAGCTTGCAGGTCTCCTCTCCCCCCCCATCCCAGAGATGTATTGTGGGCTCAGAGGAGGACTGAAGGGACCACCTCCACCATACACCAATAGCTGAGGGTGGTTGGCTTCCCCATTTAGCACCATCACACCCACCCCACTCTTCTGCAAGCTCCCCCCAGGCTGTTACCCACTCCCCACTGGTTTCCACCCCAGCTTTTCAACTGGTTAGAGCAAAACCAGTTCAGCCCCACACAAATAGGGAAAAGGAAGGTACGAAGGTCCAACGGACATCAAAGAGGGCTATCAACCACCCCAAACCCCATCCTGCCCCGGCTTCTACCACAGGTGCCTCCCCCAGAGCAGGCAGCAGTGCAGGTTTTGCCTTTCTAGGAAAGCACCGAGCCCCTCTCTTCGATCCCGGCCAGTTCTGCCCCAGCTAAGAATAATCCCCCCAGCTGCTGTTTGATTTACACATTACCATGGACGCACCGTGTTTTTGATCCGGGAGATCCACGGCGGGGGAGAGGGAGCGAGTCTGCGTGTGTTCGTTCTAGTTAATGTTTCCTGTGCGGTTCGGGCCGTTATGCCTACAGGTATGTTTATTCCACTACTTTAGCAAAGCAGCAGACTTTTTAATGGAACTGTTGATATTTTTCCTGGCCGATCCTCCTGGAGAGGCGAGGCGGTGTACAAGCGAAGTTCATTCCTAGGCTCCAGCCCGAAGCTACTCTTCTCCTCCTGGGACCGCGGGGAATTGAAGGTTTCCATTGCACTGGTCAGATTTCTTCCTTCAAGTTTTAGATACATAAACAGAGGCGCTCAGGCAGCTGACAGTAGCGAGAGCAATGCGTGGCTGGTGCTTTACGCGAGGGCAGCAGCTGCACTGGAAATCCAGCCGTGCATCTCCCAGCAAGGCTCCGGCAGAGGATCGCGGGTGCAACCCTGCACCCCTAACACGAAGCCTCGGCTCCCAGGCTCGTTCTGCGGTCAGATCTTGCAGGCTGAAGCTAAGGGTTTCCTGCTTATTAGCATTTCTGAGATCACCAAGCCATCAGTAGATCCCCCATATGTTTGTCTTTATTGCACTCCCCCCCTTCGTTGCCGCAAAAGGAACAGCAACTCCAACCCAGAGGGCTCTGCTTCATCAGACACCTATAGAAGACACTTTCAGGTATGGTCCAGAGTACAATGCACCTTTGGGGTCCTGGGAAGAGCCAAGGGATGTGCACCAAGTCCCCAGCTCAGCTCACAGCCTGCTGGCCCCTGAGAACAGCCCTGTTTCACAAGGTGAAGCACCCCAAGGTTAATGGATGCACCCAAAGCCATGTAGACACCTGGCAATCTCTCTGCTCCCTTCAACCCCACAGAACAAGGTAAAAAAACACCACCAAAACACTTACCCCTGGCTGCTAAACTCATCCAGACAGAGCAGACACCAGCTCTAGAGCCACTTCAATTGAAAGCACTTAAAAGGAGTGCTCCAAAGAGCTCTGGTAGCACAGTAAACACCCCCCCACCAGCAAGCAGAGCATCCCTTTGAAGAAGGCTACCCAACCGCCCCCGCGCTGCTGATCCGTCCCACAGCAAGAGAAGGACAGCATCCCCAAGAGCAGCTTGCCAACCTCACACCACACTCAAGAGTCAGCATCTGGGAGCAGATGGGGTCACCATCCACCTCCCTGCCACAAGGTGCCCCCCACTTCCTACAGCATGGTCTGCAAGGGAGAGAGCATCCAACCCCAGCCAGCTGCTAGGGGACATGGTAAAAATACAGCCAGTGTCACCACGTAGCAGGGTCATGGAGCCTGGTGCAGTCCCAAACTCTGATGAGTCAGAAAAGTCCAAGCCTTCAGGCTCACCTCCCCCCTCCCAGCACCAGCTCTCAGATTTTCCGCGAGCCTCACAGCAGCCCAAGCGAGTGCCTCAAGGGATGCAGTGCTGAGGGAGGATGCCTTTCTCTCACCCTGGTACCTCCTCCCACAAGGCAGTGTCTGGGACAGCCCACAGGGAACCCAGTCCACATATTGGGGTAGACTGGGACCACAAGCTCCTCAGAGACGAACTGCCCTTAGCTTTAAGGCATCTCCACTACATCAAGTGAGATTTGTTTCTGCATGGTTGTGGATCCCTCTGCAAGCTCTGGAGGCCAATCCAGGAATATGCCTGGTCCCACACCCCTCCAAATGACGTCTCTTTGGCCCAGCATCTGTTCTGCACCTTGCAGAGACAAGTCTCTGGCTATAAACACATTTCTCCATCAGCTCCCGTGTTGTGGTTTAGGCCAAATAGGCTACTGGGAACGTGGGGGACCCCAGACAGGACCGACAGATGCCCCCCCTCCTCAAAAGGACAGGCAGGAGGGGAAAAAGAGACTTATGAGTTTAGAAGGAACTAAACTACGTTAATGAAATATTAATAAAAGGAAATAATGAAATGTATACAAAACCATATCAAGCTCCCAGGATGACAATCACAACACCTGCTGGCACTGGGGTAGTCCCATACTGGACTCAGTGACAGACGGGAACTGGATTCTGGATCTGCCTTCAGGATTGGGATCAAAGGCAGATGAACAGACAGAGTCCTTCTCAGACGTTGACCATTAATGAAAAGAGAGCTGACCCTTTGATTCCTCAGCTTTTATACTGAGCATGATGCAGACGGGATGGAATACCCTGTTGGTCAGTTTGGGGTCACCTGTCCTGTCCGCTCCTCCCCGCAGACAGGACCCCTCTACATTTTTCTGCTTCCGACCCTCCAACGGGACAAATAAAGTTGGTTGGCCTTGGGTGTTATAGCAATAAGTATAAGAAGAGCCTCTCCGCACACCATGCCTGGGCATCAGCTATGAACATAGGTCTGATCACTCTGAGAGTGAACATTGTCTGCACAATATGCTGTTAATTTCAATAGTTAGAAGAGGGCCAGCTAAGAAGTAAAGTTACTGAACAAAATTGGTCCTGTGTCACCTCAAACCAGGACATCCAAGAACCAGCACAGAGATTATGGTTTCAATCAAGAAAAACAAAGAATAGCTACACAACGCTGACCGCAAGGACTGCTCAAAGCCTTCTTTAGTCCAGTTCACACTCTCCCCAAGAGCAGCTCTTCAGCTTCAGTCCTTTCTTCAAACTCAAGCTAAGCCTCTGGATTTCCAGAGTCAACATGGGACCGGCCAGAAGATAGAAATAGTCACCAGGGATGCAACCCAGCCGTGCTAATGAGCCAAAGGAAGTGTTGGATCTTTGGTTAGACCCCGTAATTCAGCTCAAGTGGCTGTTTCACCTCTGGCCCGTCAGATCAACTTGCTAACCACAGACTGGGAAATAGCTCCCTGCTAGCTCCCAGCAGGAGATTTATCTTTGGCAAGGGCTGAAAACATCCCTGCCCGCCCCGCACCCCCCCACCTTTGATTACAGAGGGGCCCAGGGATGCAGAGAGAGGGAGCTACGCTCTAAGTTTGCCAGGTATTTCAAGATCTCACCTTACACTGGAGGAGGATTAGGGCTAGAAAAGAATTTTGTCAAGATTAAGCAAAACAAGCCAGTTCTTTTAAATAAAGTATCCCTTCTGGTGAACTGTCCCCAGAGGGGTTTGGGCTCCGGGATAGGGTTTCTTGTCAAAGGAGATGGGCAGCCCTGGAGAGCTGTAGCACAGCAGGGCTCGCAGCAGAGCGGTACGCTGAACTCTGTGTCACTGAGCTGGGCGAGCACCACTGGAGTCACCGATTGCTCTGGGAGAGGTCCTTGTAGCCAACACCAATGGAGCCAGCCCAAAAGGATTTACAGAATCATTGAATGGTTTGGGTTGGAAGGGACCTTGAAGATCATCGAGTTCCAACCCCCATAGGCAGGGACACCTCCCACCAGACCAGGTTGCTCCAAGCCCCGTCCAACCTGGCCTTGAACACCTCCAGGGATGGGGCAGACACAGCTTCTCTGGGCAACCTGGGCCAGTGCCTCACCTCCCTCAGAGTGGAAAATTTCTTCCCGATATCTCATCTAAATCTCCCCTCTTCCAGTTTGAAGCCATTCCCCCTCATCCTATCACTACATGCCCTAGTAAGAAGTCCCTCTCCAGCTTTCTTGTAGGCCCCCTTCAGATACTGGAAGGCTGCTGTAAGGTCTCCCTGGAGCTTTCTCTTCTCCAGGCTGAACCACTCCAACTCTCTCAGCCTGTCCTCACAGCAGACATACTCCAGCCCTCTGATTATCTTCATGGCCTCCTCTGGACCCACTCCAACAGGTCCATGTCCTTCTTGTGCTGAGGACTCCAAAGCTGGATGAAGTACTCCAGTTGGGAGTCTCACAAAAGCAGAGTAGAGGGGTAGAAGTGTAATCACACTGAGATGTCTTCTGTGCCCAGTCCCACCAGCTGCCCTGCTTCCCAGGTGGATACCCCACCCTGCGCTGAACCTGGCTCCCAAACACTCCCATGCCATAGCACATGTCACAGCTCATTCACATCATAACTCACACACCTGAGCAAGACCAGAGCTGGTTCCAGACAATGGAGAAGCTTAGGTCTACAAGCAGTGGCTCTGCAAGAGGCAGTGGCGTGTAGCGCTGTGACATGCCCCAAGTCAGTGGAGTACACATGCTCCCATCCCTAAACAGGGGACACTGGAAGTGTCCTTTAAGATTACTGGAAGAGGGAGGTATCCACACCTCCTCAGACCTGGGTGGGCTGGGATACTTGTGCTGGAGGCTAGAGAGCAGCAGGACATAAAGAAGCTGAGAAACACCAAAATACAGTCACCTTCCCATGCCAAACTCAAGGGGAAGTACATTTTCTTCGCTTGTCTGAGTATTTTGCAACGCTTTGTCTGGTGCGCCCTCAACTACACAGAAAGGCACTGCCTTGAAAGGGGCTTGGCACCCACAGGAGATGAGACTGACTGGTTTTCCATGGGAGTCAGTAGACGCTGAAATCAAACCAAGACATTTTGGGAAGCCAGCCATCTGAGAAAGGATCTGACAGACCTCCTGCAGGCAAGACACCTACCCCTCCTGCACGCACAGTGAGGAGCTTTGGTGTTAAGGCCAAGCAGGGTAAGAACCCCACCAAAAACACACCCCCTACCAGCTATGAGAGTCTTAGCACTGATCCTAAGTGAGACATTGTGTTGGTCACCAGGCTAAAATGAAGACCCTATAAGCTCAGCTTCAGGCAGAGCCAAGGAGCACTCTCTCAACACCCAGAAGATTGAACACTTCACCTTGGCAGCTTCAGAGAACAAGGTGTTTACTACCAGTAATCCTAAAAGAAAGAGCTGGAAAGCCCCACAAGAGGTCCTCTGCAGCATGCAGAGCCAGCTTCACCTACAATCTTCAGTTGCAATCTCTAACAGACATGCAGTTGTGCCCCCCAGGGCTGCCTGGCTTTGTTTCATTGCCATACCAAGAACGAGATCACCAATCAAAGAAAAAAAGTCGACCCACAGAGAAGACGTTGTAATGAGGATATTTAAAGGTCTGAGCTCACCATAATAGCAAAATCCAGTCAATGCACCCAACTCAGCAGGGGTTCACAGGGCAAGAGCCACACTGGGAGTCAGCTGTAGGCAAACCACGAGGACTAGGGCATCGCGATGCCCCTGTGCAGTTTCTTTTAAGCAATCTGGTGGGGAAGTCTACAAAGGTCACTGCGAGTCAGGAGAGCCAAGCCTACGGAGGGGTCAGCTAGCACCAGCGCGCTCCTGCACGGGTTGTAGCAACACTCGGCGCACTCCCACGTGCAGAGCTGTGGAAGCTGTCACACACAGCTGATGGATGACAGCAGGGACCATAAATAAGGCACTTCGTGGAGGTGGAATTTAAAGAGTAATAACTTGCTCCAACTGGAGGTTAGAACAGGTATTCTTGAAGACATGGGTGAGCCCACCTCAGCAGATGTTCATCTGGCAGTGCTGGTGCTTTTGGAGCAGAGTCATGACCAGTTCCTTTTGGGAAGTTATGAAGTGCTGATGACACAGAAGCAAGAAACCCAGTGTCAAGCCATGGGCTTTGTGCATCAAAAGTGATCCATCTCAGCAGCCTGTCTCACCTACCTGCATGTTACATGGGAAAGCATCACCCAGGGGTCAGACTCAAGACACTCTTGTGTATCTCCAAGAAAACTCTTAATTTTGCTGGACTCTGACAATGGAGGAAAAAATTAGGTGGACCAAGAGCAGATAGAAGACAGTTCTTCTGCTCATCAGTTGACCTCTTCCAAAACAACTTGGTCTTGAAAGCAAGAGTTGCTTGACCCTACTTGCTTTGGGAGGCTGCTCTACAGTTTGATTTGAGAGAGGTTTCTCTCCCAACGGCAGGCCAAGGCTCTGGCCAAACTTCTGCCCATTCCTCCCAGTGCTGCCTTAGCCAGGCAGGGCCATTGGACAGGTTTTTGAGCAAAGCTCAGATATTCCTATGGGCATTCTCAGTACTTCATTCACATCTAAGGGAAATCACATGTTGCTCCACAGCACAAGACGCTACCTCCTACTATGCACAGTAAATGGCCAATTATGCTACTTCAGCCTCTGGAAGACTCAGAACAGTTTTTCCAAGAAAGGAAACTTTTGCTACAATTGCAAAACTTGTCTATCCAGTGCATGGCAAACACAGAAGTCAGAGCAAGCTACGTTCCGCCCCCCAAAACTGAAAAAGCAGCTGGCTATCCAATTAATGCTATTTTAATGAGCTAGGCCAAATGAATCTGTTCATAAAATTCATGCCAACTCCCAGCCTGACATCCCATCAACATGAACTGCACGCTCCATGCTGCCTTCCAAGCCAGCACAGACTCAGCATTAATGTCAGATACTGTTGAGTTTGCATGTTCTACAGTGGACGTATAGAAGAGCTGTTTTGCTCTGTGTTCCTTCCAAAGGAAGAGTTCAAGTTTTTTTAACCTGTCATTTCCCCTTCCCCCAAAAGAAATCCTTCAGCAACCCGATTAACAAAAACACTCCCCACACCTTATAGAAGAATGATTTAAGGTCACAAGCAGACTGGAAGACCACATAACGCACGCAGGACCTGCTTGATCCATTTGAAATAGAGTTCTCTGCAACAGCTAAGGGGGGAAAAAAAGTCAGAATAGATTTTTTTCTATCAGCTAAAGCAAATCCTGTAACTGCTATGTTTATCCATGTAGTCAAAATACTCGCTGTTCCACTTAGCGCAGTGCAAACACACATTACAATGAAATGTAAAGCTTACTGAGCTGATAAACTTCATAAGTGTATTTTATGACAGTATCTCAAGAGATAAGACTCATTAGCGCTTACAGCCACGATCTGAGGGAACCTTAAAAAGCACAGTGAAAAAACAGGGGAAGAGGAAAAATTTGAGACCAGCCACCAAAATACCCCAGCTTCTAAAGGGTTAACCCTTTCCACCCAGCATCCTAATGACTGCTAGCTCCTACTCAACTTGACCTGAGCAGGTTCTCCAGCTCTGGGTCCACTCAGTCAGGAAACCATATCCGACCTGCCCCACCTGCAGCCAGACCACGTGCTGGTCCAGGACGTGCAGCACCCATCTCCCTGGAGCCACATTCTGCAGGAGGAGGAGCAGTAGCATCCCATCAGCGTTTAACAGTGCAAGCAGTCCCTCCACTTAAGGGCCGCTCAGATTGAGAAACCAATTGCATTAGTGTGCTACAAGCCACCAGAGAGCTTTTTTGGCTGCAGAAAGGCCGCTTCGTTATGGAGGGAAGCCAGAGGCACAGCATGTTTGCAGTCCGGAAAGCCAGGTATGTGAGACTTCTTGGATTGCTTCAACACACACCTTCAGGGAAGCTCTGGGAAGCTGGCAGGGGGCTACCTGGACAGTCAGGGACCTTGGGGTCAAGAAGTTTGCGTCTTTAGTATGAACTAAGCAAGTTCCACCTCACCCAAGGGAGTCTTCTCCAGGAGGCAGCTGTAAGCTCCATGGTTGGGCACAGAAAGAGTCTTCACACACAGCAGCAGATCAAGACAGTTTTAATGCATTGCGTTCTCCCCTCTCAAATGCCTCACACAGCAAACATTAGGATAAGAGTTGTCCTGTTTGTACTCCATGGAACTCAAGCCACCAGAAAACCCAAGCCCTGAAGGTGCCACATTGCTCCATGTAACTGGAACACAGGATCTATACAGGGCTTGTCACAGCGGAAGTCCTTACACCTCTGGTGGCCCGAGACCATGTTCAAGACAGTCTCTCCCACAGGGATATTCCAATGTATCATCTCCTCAGTCTCCAAAAAAGCTTCAAAACCCCCTTCAAACTTGAGTCCATCTTAGAAAGTAGCTATGTACAGGGACATAAGAGGAAGACAGGGCAGGTGAGTCCAGCCTTCAGCTATTCCAAGCTGAGCTTTCTAGGTCCCACCACCCCCACACAGCTCTGCACCAGAAACTGCCTCATGCAGTGGAAACACCGGTGATGCTCACTGGTTCAGTACCTCATCTGGCTAGCAAGCCTCCTCCAAGACTACAGAGAGTTCAGCAGTGTCTTCTAGCTTCTCTTTTCCACCAAAATCTCAGTGAGCCTTTAAACATCAACATTTCACTGAGGAAGACACCAGGAATAAAAACCACTGTCAGCATCTCCCTGAATTAAAGGAATGGAGTGGAGCATCCCTGCGACAGGAACATCTTCTCCAGGAGACAATTACACCAAGTCTGCAAGCACAGTGGATTAAGCAAACAAAAAAAATGAAGAAAGCAGCAGAGACTGACAAAACCCAGTCCGGTCAAAAAGATTCACACTAAGGAGCATCACATCAGCTTCTCCGTGCAGCCTCCCAGACCTTCCACTCAACCCTCCCCCTTCCCAATCCCACAACCTAATTCAATTACCTACCACTGAATAAGCCTTAAGGCGATTCTCATTACCCTGCGATAAAGCACAAGGCCTTTAATTATTAAACACTCATGGGCTTTTTGTGTTGGGGTTGTGGGGCTGGACTCCCTTTTATTGTTGTTAGCAGCTTCCAGAAAGCAAGTTAATCATTGACCAGGCGTTTCAGCAGGAGACCAGAGTCCTATAGATTCCTGGTCTCCAGTTCTGCATCACCAGTCGCACTAAAGAAAGTCACTGGCCTCCTCCTGCTTTGCCAAGTCTACACCTAATTCCCCTAACGAGTCATCTTCTCCCCCTAGGGAGTCACCTGCAGCACTGGGGACCCCTGCAAAAACAAAAAAATGCAATATTTGGACACAGGGACTGCACACAATGCCCACCATTAAGTTGAGTCCAGAGAGAAATGGCCCCAATGCCTTTCCAAGTAAGGGAAACTGAGGCACAAAGTGGTGGTCCTCAAGTCTCAAGCAACATGGTCAACCTAGTACATGAGTCCAAGTCCAACTAACCCCTGGCTGTATGAAGTTTTGCTCCATCCAGCAAGCACTCTGGAAGTGGAAGGAGCTTTTGGGTACTTCCCAGCCTGATTTGGGACAGATCCTGGTCCTCAGGGCTGAAGATGCAGCTCTGGTGGACCTTAGCTGTGTGCACAGTTATGTTTTTCCTGGGTTTTTCCACCACCCTTATGGCACTTCATTTCCAGTACCACCTACAAGCATCTACAAAGCAAACGCTTCTCCTGGCCACGGGGGTTCCCCTTCACAAGCAAAGGGAGGTTAAACACTGCTGTCAATTGTCCTAAAGAGGCCAATTTTGGGAGTGAAACCAGTCAGCACTCCGATCAGTCTCGACGTGACAATTCACCCAGTTCAAGAGAAGCAGGAGGGGAAGGAAAAAAAAAAAAAAAAAAAACAAACAGCACACCCTTTTTATTCCAAGGAAAAGCCGAAATCCAGCACCTTAAAAACCAGCATCGCCATGTAGAGACGGCAGCACCCTGCGGGGTGGGATGGCAGAGCTGCCCTCCCAGCTCCGGGAGCCGCCTTCTGACGCTCCAGCTGTGTTTGCCTGCGTTGCCGCATTCGACCCTCACCACCCGAGTCCAGGTTTTGGGTTTGTTTTTTTTTTTTTGCAGGGAGGGGGGAATTGTGCTGAGAACCAGCTGCTCCATCTCATACACGCCAGAGCCGAGCGGCGCGTCTGGAAAGCCAACACGCCGCAGCCCGGCTACGCAACAGCTTCCCCCACCTCCCCCCCGATGAGAAGTTCGCACGCCTTCGGCCGACGCGGCAAACGCCGGCGTGCGGCCCCACACCACCATCAAGTGACAGGTAAGGAAATTCTTGAGATGCTACAGCCCTGTTAGCACCCAGCACGTCCCACAGGCTGGCAAAAAAAAAAAAAACAACCCAAACCAAACACCAGGTTGGCTTTTATTGGAGATGACATCCAAGCTGATGCCACACACTAGTGACAGCGTTCAGAAACTCACACCAACTCTCAGAGCCCACCCCATCAGGGGCAGTCACAACCCCTGAATATCCCTTCAAGTCCAGTATCGAGATTTTTTTTTTTTCCCCCTCCCCACCGATTTTTGCAGAATCGCACCCCGACTCGCAGGGCGTATAGCATTTCTACCCCAGCAGCACCTAAAGCGTCGTGGTGCACCTATTCCGCACCTGCCCGTGGGAATAAAAATATAATGGTGCTTCCCACACCAGAATAAACCCTACGGTGCCGTAAGGAACCTGCTCTAGCCAGCGATGTGTCGGTAAATTAGGGCAAGCTATGCTTCCCCTCCCTCCCTCTCCCCCACACAAGCATTGGAGGGTTCCTGTTGCCTGCGTGCAGTGTACAGATCGGTTACATTTATGAAGAACATTGCAATCTGTCAATATAAACACTATGTCAGCCTGAGCCGCTTGTAACGTTACTACCGTCTTGAGAAGCGTTTTTGCGGAGGGAGCAGAGCTGCGGGAAGAAAGCAGAGCGAACTCCGAACTGCAGAAGCCAACACTTCTTCCAGCAAGAAAAAGAAAAAAAAGGAAAGAAAAGGAGGGGGTGCATCAAAACCGACTCAGGCTATAAATCAGAGAGCCCAGGAAGAAATAGAAGGGGTTGGATTTATGGCCAGGACAGGTTGAAACCTCAGAGCAAGCAGCAAAATCCCATAGCCCCGTTCGCCATCCCGCTAACACCAGGACTGAAGTTAATCACCCCTGCCCGTCACCCTGGCATGGCTAATCTTGTCATCTGCCACTTCCAAAGCCCAGCAGTGCAAGACCCAACGCAACTCACAGACACCACTACGGCATTTCCACCCCCTCACCCCCCCTTCCCAGTCACATTGGAGAGGGGAAGGGGAGGGACCCACACCCAAAGCTGGTCAGGCTCAAGAAGAGCGGAGAAGAAAGTGAAATGCAATGCTTTCTCAGGGATCCTGGCAATTTGGGGCTGCTCCAAGCTACTCCCCCCCCGCCATCAGCCAGTTGTAATACGGTGCGAATTAGTTTTCAGACAGCCCAGCTGCAGAGGAGACGGCCAAACATAAAAGCAGGCTCGCTTTTAGTACAGCCAGAGCATCTCAGCGAGCCGGGCTCAGCGGAGGCTTCTCTCAAGGCAATGCTTCCCCCTCTGGTATAGGCTCAGCCAGGAGCAGTCTCCCATACGTGCTCCTACCCTAAAGCACACCCATCGTCATCAGGGATCCCGAGGGGTGACTCTAAACCTACCGAGCACAAGCCACCAGGTCCTGCGCAGTTTCACAGCCACACTTGCTCCTCTCCAGCACCAAGAATCGTGGAATGGTGTGGGTTGGAAGGGAGCTTGAAGATCATCTACTTCCAACCCCCCTGCCATGGGCAGGGACATCTCCTACCAACCCAGGTTGCTCAAAGCCTCATCCAATCTGGCTTTAAACACCTCCAGGGATGGAGCCTCAACAACTTCTCCGGGCAGCCTCTTCCAGTGCCTCACCACCCTTAAAGTGAAAAACTTCTTCTTAATACTTAACCTAAACCTGCCCTCTTCTAGTTTAAAGCCATTCCCCCTCATCCTATCAAGAAGTCTCATATCAGACAAGGTTTAGGAGCTGTAGCATCACCACATCGCCGAAACCAGCCTCTACCAGCTGCTTCCCAGTAACCGGTGCTAACAGACACCCCCCCTGCCCCAGCAGGTGCCTACAGGGACACAGCTCACCACTACCCATCAGCATCCCTCCAGGTCCCGCCTTCACCGTGTACCAGCTCCAGGTCCTGCTCCTCTCCTGCACCAGAGAGGAGGTCAGCAACACCCAGGCTGCCAGTGTGACCCTAGGAAAGGGACAAGCCTGTCCGTCCCTTCATCCCGGGCAGTGAAGTGTCAGCTTGGGGAAGGAGTAAGACAGCAGCAAAGGCCCCATCTGCACCGATGCTTTCTCCCACATGCACCGAGCTCTGCTTCCAGAGGGCATTTATCATTTTTGGCCACTTCTACATCCTTCTAAGACAGACCAGTGCCAGACATACAGAGAAGCAGAAGCCTCCAACCATGGCCCCCCCACCCCAGCATCCCCTCCCACTCGCTGGCTGCCCCTGTGGGGCAGGCACAGACATAACTACATGCTGACACAATCTTGTTATCGTGTAACCGTGCCCAATTTCTGTCCCCGTGCGCTAATTCCCCGCCAGGCCACGCATTCGGAGACGCCGAATTCTTTCCCCGAAATAAGACATCGGGGATGGGGTGGAAGGGATCATCCACAGCTGTCCCCGTCCCCCACCAAGACCGCGGAACAGAGCAGATAAGCCACAGCTACAGTGTGACATCTGTTTAACACAGCCGCCTGCTGCGCTCTGCTCCCCACCACCACCTCCTCCGGAGATGTCGGCACCCAGAGCAGAAGGTGTAGCCGGCCACCAAAAAGCATCACGGTGGCTTTGATGATGCCTTGGACCTGGAAGGAGCATCCCTTCCCCTGCCTGGAACGGGCGTTGCATTAACTGAGCTCACTTCAGTATTTCAGCTCAGCCCCCGAGCGGAGGGTGATGCATCCAGGTTTTTCGGAAAGATTTCTATTAGAATAAACAGAGGTGCTTCCCCACTGGGAGCAGTTCCTCCGTGCACGTGGCAACCTTTCTAGGCACAGCGAGAAGGGCTAACACCAGCCTTTGTGGGGCACTTGCAGAGGCACCAAGAGCTCTGCAGGACCATACAGCTTTTACCAGGTAAGATGTCTTTCCTCATCAATAGCCAAGAAGCCGGCGGCAAGGAGGGCTCAGCTTTTCCACTCACACTTGTTCGATCCCGTGTCACCGGGGATTAGCAGGGACTCTGGACCTCAGCACGGACTATTCCCGCATGTCCCCCCCGGGCAGCTCAGCAAGTGCAATCTCTGCTTTAGGCCTCTCAGAAGAACAAAGAGGAGATTAGCAGCAGATGCTGCTCCTTCGCTGCAGCTCTAAGTGGAGAGAGCGGGATGCTTTGCATAAGCAAAGCTCCACTGCACACCACGGCAGCCCCGGAGCGCTTGGAGCACACATCTGGCTGGGTGCACATCTGGCAGCATCTCCTCTCCCCTCCTTATTGCCAGAGAGGGGAGCCTCAAATCAGAGCCAGCAGCTGTACAGAGACAGAGGGAATAACCCAAAGACAGACGTAGCGGCACGCTTCCCTCAGCTCAAAGCGTTCGCTCCATAGTTAAAAAAATCTACACCGCGCGAGGCCGGGAGAGAAATCACAAAAGCAGGCGACTGGAACGAGTTACCTGCTGCACTACAGCAGATCCCAGCACCGCCTGGATTAATAGGAGAGTTACAGCCAAACTCCTTACAAGCCCCGTCAGTCCCCGAGGCGCAGTACAACTGCACAGCGCTGGTGGTCTTCGGCAGCCGCACGAGCTAACGGGCTCGGTGCAGCCCTCGGTGCGCTGCCGGGGGAGAAAAAGGGCTTTTCCTAAAACCCTACGGCGCACAGGACAGGCTGTTTCCTCCCCAAACCAGCCCCAGCAGCAGGAAGTTAAATGGTTCTGGAGTTGGAAACAGAAGATGTAAGTAGCACTGTTTGGAAAACTCTGCCAGACCACAAGCAATGGACAAGCCTCAACACCAGGATTTGTTTTACTGGAAAGAGGGGAGGGATGGGGAGGGGGAAACCTCAAGTCTGCTAAAACATTCTCCAGGGCCGGTCCAGTGGCTCCTACCAGCGGTCACAACACAACATCCCAAAAAGCAGCAAGAACCATCCCTTTTGGGTAAACCGGCGGCAAAACCCCTTACGCAGGTGCCCGCATCCCACTCCCCTCGCAAACCAAACCCCGGCTTGGGGGCCAATCTTTTAAATAAAAAGAAACAGCTCCATCGACACCCCAAAAAGCAAAGCCGGGGGTGGGGTGGNGAGAGGGGGTGAGCGGATAATTTGGCTCCTCCAGCTTAGCCCCCCCTCGCTGATAAGGGGGATAAGGGGGGTCGGGGGGCGATGGGATCCACCTGCGCGGGTGCGGACCGGGCCGGGAGCGCCCCCTGCCGGCCGCGCCCCCGCACCGCGCACAGGTGAGTTCCGCGGGATGCGGCGGCGGCTCCGCGCCTCTCCGCGCTCAGCCCAAAAGGGGACACACACACCCCCCTCACCTCTTTGCACCGTCCCAGGCTAGGGACAGCAGTATGTACCACCCCCCCTAAAAAAATAAATAAGACATAACCAACGCCGCCGGGGTGATGCCGAGCCGCGCACCTGGTGCCGAAGCATGCGCTTAAATTGGGGGAAAAAAGAGGGGTTTTAGGGCTGTCCCATGCTGGTGGAGGATGCAGCAGGGAAGTCCCCAGCCACCCCGCTACGGGTCGCCTCCGTGCGGGCCCACCCCCCCGTCAGGGAAAGAGGGGGAAAAAATAAAATAAAAATGAGGCGCTCCCTCTCCCGCGGAGTTTTTGCCCTGGGAAAAAGCGGGACAGGTCCCGGGGGGGCGGCGGGCAGCACGCCGAGGGGATTAGGGTGGCCCGGCTGCGGGACGGCTGGGGGGAGGGAGACACGGGGACCGGGCTGTCCCCTCTCCGTACCCCTCTCCCGGAGCGGCTTGTCAACGCCGGTGGGACGGGATGCCCGTAAGCGCCGAGGGGAGGAGGGTACCGGCAGCATCCCCAAACCGGGAGGGAGGAAAAAATAAAATTAAAATAAATAAAATAATTTTTAAAAAGTTAGAAAAGGGAGGGGGGGAGGGTGCGGGCGCTGGGCACCTACCCGAAGTAGGCGGCGGAGGGCCGCGGGGCGCAGGCGAGCAGCCCTAGGAGCGCGCAGGAGGAGAGCCATCCCAGCAGGACGTGTCCATCCAGCATCTTGCAGCGGCGGCGCCGGCGCTGCTCATCTCGTTCCCCCGCCGCGCCCGCTGCCGCCCCGCCGCCCGCCGCCGCCTCTTATAGCGCGGCCGGCGGAGAGAGCCCGGCCGGCGGGGGGNGAATGGGGGAGGGATACGGGGGTGGGTGTCCCCGGAATGGGGGTCCCAGGCCTGGGGGACCCGGGGATGGGTGTCCCGGGATGGGTGTCCCCAGACCGGGTGTCCCCAGCCTCGGTGACCCAGGGGTGGGTGACCCGGGGATGGGTGTCCCCAGCCTGGGTGACACGGGGGTGGGTGTCCCCGGACAGGGTTACCCGGGGGTGGGTGACCTGGGGATGGGTGTCCCCCGACTGGGTGTCCCCAGCCTCGGTGACCCAGGGATGGGTGTCCCCAGCATGGGTGTCCCCAGCCTGGGTGAAACAGGGGGTGGGTGTCCCCGGACAGGGTGACCCGGGGGTGGGTGACCCGGGGATGGGTGTCCCCCGACTGGGTGTCCCCAGCATGGATGTTCCAGGGCTGGGTGACCCTGGGATGGGTGTCCCCAGCCTGGGTGACACGGGGGTGGGTGTCCCCGGACTGGGTGACCCGGGGGTGGGTGTCCCGGGATGGGTGTCCACAGACCGGGTGTCCCCAGACAGGGTGTCCCCAGCCTCGGTGACCCAGGGGTGGGTGACCCGGGGATGGGTGTCCCCAGCCTGGGTGTCCCCAGCCTGGGTGACACGGGGGTTGGTGTCCCCGGACAGGGTGACCCGGGGGTGGGTGACCTGGGGATGGGTGTCCCCAGCCTGGGTGTCCCCAGCCTGGGTGACACGGGGGTTGGTGTCCCCGGACAGGGTGACCCGGGGGTGGGTGACCTGGGGATGGGTGTCCCCCGACTGGTTGTCCCCAGCCTCGGTGACCCAGGGGTGGGTGACCCAGGGATGGGTGTCCCCAGCCTGGGTGACACCGGGGTGGGTGTCCCCAGACTGGGTCACCCGATTGTGGATGACCCCGGACTGGGTGACCAGGGGGTGGGTGTCCCGGGATGGGTGTCCCAGGACTGGGTGTCCCCAGCCTGGGTGTCCCTGGACTGGGTGTCCCCAGCCTCAGTGACCCAGGGGTGGGTGACCCAGGGATGGGTGTCCCCAGCCTGGGTGACGTGGGAATGGGTGTCCCAGGACTGGGTGTCCCCGGCCTCAGTGTCCTGGGGATGGGTGTGCAGGGAATGGGTGTCCCAGGACTAGGTGTCCCCAGCCTGGGTGACACAGGGGTGGGTGTCCCGGGATGGGTGTCCCCAGCCTGGATGTCCCCAGACTGTGTGTCCCTGGACTGGATGTCCCCAGCCTGGGTGACGCGGGGGTGGGTGACCTGGGGATGTGTTTCCCAGAGCTGGGTGAGCAGGGGATGGGTGTCCCCAGCCAGGATGTCCCCAGCCTTGTTGTCCCCGGCCTGGGTGTTCCCAGCCTGGGTGACCCAGGAATGGCTGTCCCCAGCCTGGGTGTCCCAGGGCTGGCTGGGCAGGGAACGGGTGTCCCCAGCCTGGGTGTCCCAGGGAGTGGTGTACATGGGATGGGTGTCCCCAGCCTGGGTGACATGGGAGTGGGTGTCCCCAGACTGGGTGTCCCCAGCTTCGGTGACCTGAGGGTGGGTGACCCAGGGATCAGTGTCCCCAGCCTGGGTGTGCTGAGGATGGATGTGCAGGGGATGGGTGTCCCTGGACTGGGCGTCCCTGACCTGGGTGTCCCAGGGATGGGTGTGACACGGCCAGGCAGGCAAGGGCTGGATGTGCAAAAGCTGGATGTGCCAGGGATCGGCTGGATGTGCCAGGGATGTGCGGTTTGTGCAAGGGCCAGATGTGCAAGGGGTGGATGTGCCACATCTGGGCAGCTGTGCAAGGGCTGGGCAGTCACGCAAGGGCTGGACATGCCAGGGCAGGACAGTTGTGCAATGTCTGGGTGGGTGTGCTGGGGATGGGTGGCTGTGCAAGGGTCACGCAGGTACACAAGGGTTGGGTGTGCAAGGGCGGGGTGTGCAAGGACTGGCCATGCCAGGGATGGTGCAAGAGGTGGCCGTGCCAGTGCTGGGTATGCCATGGCTGGATGTGCCAGGGCAGGACAGTCGTGCAAGGGCTGAGTGTGCCAGGAATGGACATCTGTGCAAGGGTTGCGCAGTTGTGCAAGGGGTGGATGTGCCAAATCAGGACAGCTGTGCAAGGGCTGGGCAGTCATGCAAGGATTGGATGTGCAAGGGTTGGACGTGCCAGGGATGGGTGGCTGTGCAAGGGATGAGCAGTTGTGCAAGGCCTAGGTGTGCAAGGTGTGTCAGTGCCAGCCCTGGGCATGCAAGGGTTGGGCGTGCAAGGGCTGAATGTGCCAGGACTGGGCACCTGTGCAAGGGTCGGGCAGTTGTGCAAGGCCCAGATATGCAAAGTGTGGCAGTACCAGCCCTGGGTGTGCAAGGGCTGAATGTGCCAGGGCTGGGCATCTGTGCAAGAGTCAGGCAGTTGTGCAACATCTGGATGTGCAAGCACCAACTGTGCAAGGGCTGGACAGCTGTGCTAGGGCTAGACAGTTGCACGAGGCTTGAGTGTGCAACATCTGGATGTGCCAATACTGGGCAGGCAGGCAAGAGCCTGACTCTTGTGCAAGGGCTGGACGTGCCAGGGCTGGGCCGCTGGGGTAGGGGTGAGCGTGCAAGGGCCAGAGTGGTGTGCAAGGGCCAGAGTGGTGTGCAAGGGCTGGGTGTGCAAGGGCTGGGTGTGCAAGGGCTGGATATGCTACGGCTAAGCATCCATGTAAGGGCTGGGCAGCTGTGGCAGAGCTCAAGGGTTGGATCCGCTGTGCACGGAGCAGCGATGCACGGGCCAGGCGTGCAACGAGCGGGCACACGAGGGCTTGCGGGTAACGATGATCCACCATACAAGGTAGTTGTGCAAGGGCTGGATGGTTGTCCGAGGGTCAGACATGCCGGTTAGTCTTTTAAAGACGAGACAACCACGCGGAGGCAAGATGGGCAAGAGCCGATCCAGCAGGGAAGAGCCCATCAGGGGTGCAAAGGGGGGACGTGGAAGGGCACAAGCATTGCACGCTCTCGTGCGCACACTCCCAGCCCTGTGTGAGAGCGATGCAGCCCGGCGGAGGGGAGCACAGAGACCCCGACGCCTGGACAGGACAATGAGCACCGCGGCGGGGAAGTGGTTAATGCCCTCGATGTCAGTGCTCGGTTGGTCCAGGTCGGTCTACGTCACTCTCGGCGTCACCTTTGAGGCAATTTTTGCCCCCGCTGCCACCCAAGAACAAAAAGGTTCCCCCTCCTGAGCGTGCCCGTGTGTCACGCTGCTGAACCGGCCCCGTGTCCCCCGCGGGGGACCGAGGTGGGAGGACACGCAGGTACTTGGCACTGGGTTCTCATCTCAAAAGCCACCGTCCCCCGGAGGGGTTTAAGGTGTTCAGCTCCGCAGAGCTGTGGGTGACAATCTGTGGGTGCGTGAGGTGACGGCGAGACCCTCGGGTAACCCTGGTGGGGGTTTGTCTGTGTTTCTGAGCCCGACAGTTTGCGGATAAACCCATTCAGGAACCGCGCAGGGAGTGGGTTAACAGGGATGAACCTTTTGTCCTGGAATAGCCCCTGGAGTGACACCCTGGATAAATTCCCGTGGTGAATTTATTCTCACGACTGACCATGCACTTGGGCATTTCCAGTCTTCCCAGTACTGTGTGAACCGCTTGGGT
>VUYV01000372.1:667718-683143 GCA_008711295.1 Anarhynchus alexandrinus | reverse complement strand
GGAGGGGAGGAGGAGGCGTAAAACCCGGGCGAGAACGAGCGCGACTCACCGCCGGGTTTATATTTTCCTTTTTGGCCCCCGTTGTTCTCCGGCTTTTAGGGGGGTTTTTTTAGGGTTGGTTTTGGGTTTTTTTCTTGATTTTTTGGTTAAATTTGATCGGAAAAGAGCGTCGCCGCAGCCGGAGCGCCACCAAAATTCTCCACAATTAAAAACGGAGGGGTAAAGGGGAGGGAGAGGGGGGAGGGGAACGGCGCCGCTCCCTCGTCCCGTCGCGTTGCCGGGTTCGGCGGGGAAATCAAAAGCCATAGAAAAATAAACCACAATTCGTTAAAACCATAAAATAACTAAAAAAAACAACAAAAAAAAAGCCCAAAAACCACCACGCAGCGTCGGAACGAGAGGTGGATTTCGGGAATAATAAAAAAAAGGACGGGAAAAGAGATTATTTTGTGTGTGTGTCGGCGGCGTTTCATCTCAGCGCCCGAAATAACAGTCTCAAGTAGAGGACCCAAAAAAAAAACCCCAAAAAAACCCCCCCCACACACCCCAAAAACAACGTTTTCTCCCGATAATCCCAGAAATTGTAAAAAATAAATTACGGAAGCCGGGGGTCGGCTTCGAGGGGGGCGTTCAGAATTCGTCGTGCCGCACCAGAGCCTCCCCGAAATCGGTGGCCTGGCTGCCCACGAAGAGGTCGTACTTCTCCACGATCTCCTCCCGGCTCAGTTTCCCGTCCTGTGGGAAAGCAAGAAAATCCCCAAATCTCATTATTTCGCCCCGTTTCGCGGTTTCGCTTCTCCGTCCCGGTGCTTCGTTGATCCCCCTCCCACCGTCACACCTTGTTCTGGTCGGATTCGTAGACGAGGTGTCGCGCTTCGGCCTCGGCGTGGTCGTAATCCGACGGGAGGATCCAATCTTTGGTTTCTTCTTTGTCCATTTTGCCGTCGCGGTTTTTGTCTCGGAATTCCACAAATTGTTCCCGTTCCGTTTTGACCCATTCGGGTTCGTCGGCGTCACCGTCGTGGCTGTACATGTCACCTGGGAAAGAGGAGGGAAGAGCCCACGGGATGAAGAAGGACCACCGGTTCCCCCTGTGGAGCTCAACGTCCACAAGATCAACTCCTGAAGCCATCAACGACCAGAACTTCCCAAGAACTTCCCAAGAACTTGTTGGACCACATGATCCAGAACTTGTTGGACCACGCGATCCTCGTTGTCCCTTCCCACCCACTATTCCACGATCCTATCGTGACCCCCACCTCCCAATTTTCCATCTTGGAGGCTTTATTTCCCCTAAATTCCCCCCAAAAACCGAGTTTGGAGAAGCAGGCGGTCTTCGTCTCGACGTGTTTTGGAATCTTCTCGCCACCCCCGAAACATTCCGTTGGGGATAACAGTTGTTAAAAAAGAGCGGCTGCTCCGTGTCCCCAAGAGGGGACAAATCCCAGATGGTGGAGCAGATGTTCCCCTTTTCTCGGGGGTTTGGAAGTCGCTCGTCCCACCCCGAATCCCCGTCAACCGCTTTGGGCTTTAAACCCCGGAATTCGGGAGTGGAGAAGGGGGTAGGTCTAAAATTAGGAAGGGAAGAGAGAGATAACGGAATTCCAGGAGAGGAGGTGGGGGAGGGGTGGGAAGGAGACGCCGGCAGCTGCTCCCGCCGGAGCGGGGACGCGGAGGGGACGCGGTGGCAGCGCCCCGGAGGCCGACGGCTCACCTATGTACTCTTCCAGGTCAATGAAACCGTCCCCGTTCTTGTCGATGTCCTCCATGGTTTCCTACAAGGAGAAGGAGGTTAGCCGGGATCGGAGCAACCTCTCCCCGTGGGGACATCCCTTCCCGGTCCCAGCAGGACACGGATGTCACCTCCACGTTCAAAAAAAAAAACCCAAAACGCACCGTTTTGTGCTCCACAGTCCATCCCCTCCACCCACAGCCATCCTCTGATCCACCCGATCTGCTCCAGTTCATCCCACCGCCGGACCATTCCTGGTGCCGACAGTGGAGCGGCTCCGGAGGGTCTCCCCCGTCCACCCGGATCTCCAACCTTCTCCACCCGTTCCTCCGCCACGAAGACCACGTTTGGGGCCCGGCCGCCAGCCGCAGCAGACCCACCTGCACCACGATGTCCTTCATGTAATCGTACTCTTCGGGGTGCAGAAAGGCGGTGAACTCCTCCTTGGTGGCGGTCAGGTCTCCGTCCTTGTCAGCCATCTTGAAGCGTCGTTCATCTCGCACCATCATTTGTTTGTAATTAAATCCATCATCGGGGTCCGGGTCATCTGGGCAGGAGAAGAGAAGAGGCAGCCGCCCCATGTCAGCTCGGGTAAGGGGGAGACACCCCATGATCATCACCAACCCAAGGTCAACCTCAACCCAACAGTGACGGTGGGGGAGGGGTGGGAACTTCAACAACACAACATCAACTTCAACAACCCAACATCAACCCAACCCAACCTCAACCCCAACCCAACATCAACCTCAACCCAACCTCAAACTCAACCTAATGTCAACCTCAACCCAACATCAACCTCAACCCAACATCAACCTCAACCAAATCTCAATCTCAACCCAACGTCAACCTCCTCAACCCAACGTCAACCTCCTGAACCCAACCTCAACCTCAACCCAACGTCAACCTCCTCAACCAAACCTCAATCTCCTCAACCAAACCTCAATCTCAAATCAACCTTGATCTCCTCAACCCAACCTCATTCTCAACCTAACTCAATGTCAACCCAACCTCAGCCTCCTCAACCCAACCACAACCTCCTCAACCCAACCTCAACCCAACCACAATCCCCTCAACCTCAATCTCAACCCAACCTCAATCTCAACCCAACCTCAGCCTCCTCAACCCAACCACAACCTCCTCAATCCAACCACAATCTCCTCAACCTCAATCTCAACCTCACCTCAACCTCCTCAACCCAACCTCAATCTCAGCCTCCTCAACCCAACATCAACCTCACCTCAACCTCAACTACCCAACCTCAACCTCCTCAGCCTCCCGACGCTTCGCCATGCCAACCCGAATTTTAGACATCGGCGGCCGTCACGTCTCTCCTGCACCTCCTCCACCAGGAGGAAGAGGAGGAGGAGGAGCTGCCAGCAGCCGTGGGATCCCAGCACTCCCGGTGAAGATGCCTCCAGGAGACAAGGATCGGGGTGGTTTGTTGGGGTTTTTTTTGGTTTGTTTTTTTTTTTTGGCCGGCACAGCCCCGGTGGCTCAGCCCAAGCTATTTTAGGAGGAGAATGTGTAAGGGGATATTGCTCCCCGCTGCCGGGGCGGCTTCAAAGCCAACGAAACATCCCCCAGCGCCCGCCGGAACGGGAATATCTGGGCACATATGGCCACTAGATATAGCTACGCCAACAGCTAGAGATAAGCTTCGGGATACCGGAGTCGGCTTTGTCTGAGAGCCTATAGAAAACTCTCGACGGAGGAGGAGGAGGAGGAGGAGGAGGAGGAGAAGGAGGAGGAGGACACGGAGCCGGAGCCGAATCCTCACGGGGGTTAAATTAAGCGAGAGCCAGAGCCGGGCTAAAAAAAGGCTCCCTCCCTTCTCTGTTTACATGCGGGACAAAAGGCAGAGGATTAAGCAGCTACAGACGAGTCCTCCTCGTTAACTGGAAGATGGGGAGGAGGGTTTATTTTAAGTCACCTCCAGGGCACAATTAAACCTAAAGTTTCTTCTCCTTTCGCCCCCCGGGGAAGCAAACAAAAACCTCCGGATCGGGATGGGGAGAAGCAACGGGAACCGAAGTTAAAAGCAATTTCTTTTAATAGAGGCGGTTCCGTCTCGTTTGAGTTTTAATCAACAGAGCGCCCAACGAGCTGGTTGGTTAACAAGGGGTAAAGCCACCCAAAATCGTTAGGTTTTCCGGGGCGGATGGAAGGGAGAGAGGTCGGGGAATGCCTCGGCAGCCACGAGCCCCACGCTCGATTTTAGAACCTCTACGAGCGTTTCTAGTTTCGCCCCCCACCCGCGGCGACCAGCGAGGGCGGTGGGACCGCAGAACAAAGAAAACCCGTGGTGTTCTTCTTCTTATTTTCTCATTTTTAAGGTTTTAAAGGGAGTTTCGCTTTAAGATGGAGCTCTTCATCGCAAAATATTCTCATTTTCCCTACGGAAAAGGCGGATTTCGACCCGCAAGAAACAGCCGGCGCGCACCGCGCTGCTTTATCACAGCACTGGACGCAACCCGGTGACTAATGCAGCGCTCAAGTTCGGGTTAGTTTTTTTTTAAAAAAACCCAACAAATGGACAAACCCAACATTTCTTTTTGGTGACAAAAAAAAAAAAAAAGCAAACATTTCTGAACTACTGAGTAGAGCAGCGAGAGAGGGCGGCGCCTCGGCTCCCACGCGCCGGGAGAGGGATGTTCTTAACTCGATTAAGGGATCGGCCGACCTCTTGGCCGCGCGTCAACCTCTCCGCGGGCATTTCCAGAGGGGGTTTTTTGTTGGTTTTTTTGTTGTTTTGTTTGGTTTTTTATCCCAACAACGTTCCGGCCGGAGAAGGGAGAGCTCGGTGTCAGCGATGAGATTATTTCAGCAAAAAGGAGCTGCGGGAAGGAGGGGGGGAGGGAAAAAAAAGCAATTCCCGCTGATAAAAAGGACGCGGAGCCAAAGCATTAAGGGCGACACGGCTCTGCCCGAGAAGGGGGTGGTTGGGATCTTCCCGGCATTCCGTAAGGATAAAAGGAGGTGGGAGCGAGAATAGGGTTTTATTAGGATGCGCCGAGGGCGTTGGGCTCAGGTTGACGCGATCGTTAGGGCGTAGCGTGCGTCACGGGGGGGGGGGGCCAGGCGCTCCCCTCTCTTACAAATTAAGCTTCAGAAATGGTTTTCTCATTAAGTTTTGGGGTTTTTTTCTCATTAAGGTGTGTTTTTTTTTAAAAAAAGACATCCTAAACCTGCAGGTCCTAAATGCCACTGCCAAAAGCGTGAGGAAAGCCTCTTCTCCCCCTCGAAGGCTGGATTGGAAGGGGCAGATAGGCTGGGCTTTCTGCGGCTCTCGGTAATTAGGTTATTAACAGCAAATGGAAGCTCATTAAGACCTGACGAGGTTTTGGGGAAGGCCCGATTCCCCCAGCTTCCACCTCCCTCCGGCTTCTCAAAGAAGCCCCGCACCAGCCCCAGGGGAAGAGGGGTGAGGCAGCGAAGCGAGAGGCAACCACCTCCATACGTCGCGCGGAGCATTTGACTATCTTTGGAAATATTTAGCAAATTAAACTTTATTTCATGCTTTCGAGCCGTAGCTCATCGCCCCATATACGTCGTCGGCGTTCCAGGAGGCGGGACCAACTGGCAGAGGAACGGGTATTTTTTTTTGTTTCCCTAACTTAACCCCAGAAGAGCTTCTTCTCACCTCGTTAACCCCAGAAGAGCTTCTTCTCACCTCATTCCCCCAGGGCGAGTTACGTCCTCGATGCCCACCCGCCAAAAATCGACACTTTCAGGGGTCAAACTACGGGCGGGACAAGCGGAGAACCCAAAGCGGGACTTGGGAAAGGGATTAAAACGATCTTTGTGGATCTTTGTGGCGCACACCCTCCAAAAAAACGTGGTTTCTACGGCCACGGGTGAGCGCGGCGCCGTTCCGCACACACCGAGCGCCACCGGTGGCTTCAGCTTCGAAATTTAGAAGGCCAAAAAAAAATAAAATAAAATACCCCCCCCTCATCCACCCCTGCGCCTCTCATCACGTCGGCGCTCGCGACTCGAGTTCCCAGCTGATTTGTCGCAATTAAGCGCATCAATAAAGCAGAGTTCCAAAGACTTCACCTTCGGGGTTGGTTTTTTTGAATTCCGCATCTTTTTTTTGTTTGTTTTGCCCTTAGATCGCCCTTCGTTAACGCCAGCAGAAAGTAAATTCGGAGATTTATTTGGGTTTTTGGGGTTTTTTTGCTTTTTAACGTTTCAATTTCGAGGCTTTGGGGGACGAGCCGAGAGCTCCCGCTCCGTTCCATCGTACTTCTGCTTTATTGATTCGAGACCACCACCAGAAGGGCCACCTTGCCCCTTACCGAGGTAAGTGCCATACGTCACGTTCCTGTACTCATCCCAGGAGATAAATCCATCTTGATTCATGTCAAACTCCTGCCACTGGCGTTCGACACTGTCATACACGTATTTCTTCTGGGCCTTCTTAATCCAGGCTTTCAGCTCCCCCTCCGTCACAAACCCATCCTTATCCGTGTCTATCTTATCTACAATCATTCTACAAAAACAAAACAGCAGGTTTCAAGCGCCGGCTCCGCAAAGTTTGTATCCCGAGAGTAGAGACCTACCTAAGATGTAGCCGTAGGTGGCATTTTTATATTCCTCCCAAGAAATGAGGCCGTCCTCATTGAGGTCGTGCCCTTTCCACTGCCGCTCTACATCCTCGTAAATCCAGCGCTTTTGTGCAAACTTAATCCAGTCTTTCAGCTCTTCCACTGTTACAAACCCGTCTTTGTCTTCATCTATTTTACTTACAATCTTTCTGTAGGAAATGCAGAAAAAAATCCAGCAAAAGTTAAGGGGAAAAAAAAAAACCAACGAGGTTCTAGTTCTACCGGGTACAACATCTGGACCGGCGGTAGGTTACGCCCGGACGCCGGAGTGAGCAAATCAAGGTGGTTTGGTTTTTGGGGTTTTTTTTACCAAAACCCGGCAATTTGGCCAGCTCGGCCTCAAAAACCAACGTACGGTTTTTTACCGCCCAAACACTGCTTCGCTTGGTCTTGGGGTTGGTATTCCCCGGGAATCGCGTGTGTTCGGGGCGGGATGAGGAGGGGAAAAGCATTTTCTCCTTTGACTTTTGGGAAACACCCACCGGCGCCGTCTTCCCAACCTCGACGGCGCGCAGGGAAGGGGAGCGCGTATGTTAAAAAAATATATATATAAAATAAAATATAAATATAATATAAATAAAATATAAAAATAAAATATAAAGGGATATAAAGACGGAACCTCGGCTCGTTCGCGCGCCCAAGGCAGGGAAAACCCTCGGCAGGACAGCGATCTGCCATCACATCCCCATCATCATCATCATCATCGCCTCCTTCCCCGGGGGACCCGACGCTCACCCGTTTAGCGAGGGGGAAACCGGAGCCGCCGGGTTTATAAAGCAGGGCGCGAGGCCGCGTGCTTGCTCTTATTATTTTTAGCAGCAGCTGTGAAGAAAAGCCGCGGGGAAGGAATGCCGAGAGCCGCGGGCAGAGGCAGGAGAGCCTCCGGGGAGGGGAAGGCGGCAGGAGGTTGAGCGGGGCCGGTTCCTCCTCGTGTTTTAACGCACGGGGGGTTCGCACGACGGCGGCGGCGGCGGGAACCGTCGGGTTTCGTGCTTTCTCCCCTCCCCCGGCGGTTAAAACCGGGGAAAACAGCCCAAAACGTTTCGTCTGCTCAACCGGGAGCGTTGGGTTGGGGTATTTTTCTCCCTCCTTTTAACAGGAAGGTTCAATCTGGGACCGGTTCTGTTAAGTTCATCCTTAACTCAAAGGCGGTGATTGGAGGGATTTGAAACGGCAGCGGTTTGAACGGTTAATTCTCAAGAATATCGATGGAAAACAAAAAAACCCAGCGCAAACCCAGCCCGAAAGGGCGAGCGGAGCCGCCCAGGTTCTGTTGTTCCAGCACCGCTTCGGGAAAAAAAAAGCAAAAACCACCATTTCTTCTTTGGCACAAAGGACGTTCCTAAAAAAAACCAAAAACCTGAAAAGCTGGGAGAAAACCAGTATAAATATTTGCTTTATTTCTAGAAGAGCCTCCCGGCTCGACGCCGTATTTCACCTGCGGCAGAGCCGCCACATTACGGAGGTTCCGACTCATTTTACGGCCACGTTTCAAGAGTCGTTATTTCAGGGAAACGATTCGACTCGTAAAAAGTGAGGATCGCGTTGCCGGTCGAGAGCGGGGCGGCGAGGGCGCACGCAACGCTCTCGCGCGGCAAGGCACCGTGCGGGTTAAAGGCTGTAAAAATAAATAAAAAATACAATAAATAAAAGCTTTTTTTTTTTTTGCAAGCGGTTAAATGGTTAAAAAGGTTTGGGTGATGGCAAAGCTGACAGCGACAGCCAAAGGAGGAGGTGACAAAGCCCAAAGCGACGAGATTTGGGCGTTTGATCTCGCACAAAAAACCGCTTTTCGCGCCTACGAGGAAGCGGCCACCAGCGGAGCCGCGAAGCGCCGTCACCAGGATGGATCGGGGGAGAAAAAAAAAAACAAACCCAGAAACGCCACCGGAATGAAGAATGGGGAGGTTGAATATTCCAGGAAAGGTTTCTAGGTGGGGCAGCAGAAGTTGGGAAGGTTTAATGAGAGGTCGGCTTCCCCGTTTAATTGCGTTAAGGGCAGGGCAAACGCCGTCCCCACCTGGGGCTTGGCGACGCCGGGGCAGCTCCAAAACCTCCGCGTTCGGCGGCTCAGCGCCAAAAGCAGAGGTCGGCAGGCCGGTTTCCCAGGGCAGAAGGCACCAAAACCGTTTTAATAATTAAAAAAAAAAGCAGTTTTGGAGGGGTGGGCAGGGGCACCAGATGTTTCGTGACGGCCGGCAGCTGGAGCCGACAAGCTGCTTGGCTTTTCCCATTGCCACCTCCCAGGGAAAGGAGGGAATCCTGTCCGCTCAGCGCTATCGCCCCGGAAAAGCGGCGGAACGTTGCCCTAATTCAGCTGCCGTTAAAGGAAAAACGAGGTAGAGGGGGAGAACGGGACGTGGATTCCGAAATCCCGGTCGCCCCGAGGAAGGGGGTGGTGGAGAAGAAGCGGTCGGGAAGAGAGCCAGGAAACACGGAGCCAGAGCTCTCTCCCAGAAAACCGGCTCCTTCCAACGGCCGTTAAAACAAAAATAATAATAAAAAAAATCATTTACATAATTGTGCGTTCATAACAAGTTTATCAAAGCAATTCAGGCTGGGGAAAGGGTGATGAATTTGCCTCTGATTAGAAAAAAAAAAAGAAAGAAAAAAAAAAAAAGCTGGTTTATGTCAAGGGCGAGAGCGGTTGGAAACGGCCTCGTTAAAACATCCGAGTGGAAACTCTGACCCCAGCCCCGCTTCCACTGCCAGCTTTTTCCAGTAGATAACTCAGCAGAACAATGAAATTAAAGCGCAGAGCCATGACAAAAACCTACGGGGTCAGGAAAACAGCCCAGGGAGGAGGAGGAGGAGGATCGCCGGAGTATTTCTACTCTCCGCAGCCGGAGCTGCGCGTTCCCCTTCGCAATCGCTCTCTGCTTTAGGGGGAAAAATGAAGCGATTCTCTCCCAATTATTTCCCCCCTGTGAAAAAAAAAGCCACCTGGCTCCTCTTATTTGGCAGCTGGCGGACCGACGAGGGCCTCGCTGCACTGCATCCAGTGCTCCAAAGAGGTTTTTTGGGGTTTTTTTTTCAGTTTAAAGTGTTCCCAGGGGAAAAAAAAATAAAATAAAATAAAATAAACAACTCCCGGGACACCCTCCAGCAAAGACTCCTTTAGGGCAGACGTGGCTTTGCCTTTATCGAGAGCAAAAACGCTGGTGGAGAGACCCGGATGGTCCGTACGGATGTTACGGCACGTGGGGAAGCCCGGAATCGCCCTGTCCGGCAAATCCGGTTTACATCGCTCCGGTGGCGTTTCCCTGAGCTGGTTAAGTTTTCCTTTCTCATTAAAGAGCCCCATTCCCCCCCTCCCCAAAAAAAAAAAGCCNCCCCCCCCCCCCCCATAAAAAAAAAAGCCTCCCCAATTTTCACCGTGGCCCACAGCAAGCGCGGCTCCACCGCGGTTGAGACGTTCGGCTCCGGCGGTGAGCGAAGCTCAGCCCAGCCGGGAGACAAATTAGGCACCACCACCCCCCTTCAAAAAAAAAAACCCAGAAAAAGGGGCAAAATTGAAAAGTTAAGGGGTAATTTGGACCGTCACAAGTCAGTCCTTTGTCCCTCCATCTGGAGGAGCGTCCCGCCGGCATGGCCGAGCTCACCAGGGAGGTGGCGGGGCTCCGAAAAATGTCCGGGCAGGGTTGAACCTCCGAAAATTTAAGCCTTTTTTAAGCTCAACGTGAACAACTGGCGCCGGCAGCTGCCGCCGCGCAGACAAAGGCACACGCTGTCAGCGCCGAGGAGCCGCGATTGCCAGGGCCAACGGCGACCGGCCCCCGCTAAACCTCCCCCCACCCCGTGTTCTGACGCCCGCAGGTGGCAGAGCGAGGGAGCAGAAGTTAATTTTCAAGAGATGCTCTGTTTTGGCTAAGTCGGGGCTCCGCGCAGCCACCAGCTGCTTCTCAAGCGGGAAGAATAACGCGGCAGGAAAATGCAAGTAATCCCCTCGGGGACCTCCGGACTCCAGCGGTAACTGGAGAGAGCGGCAAGCTGCTGGTTTGGGTCCAGCGAAGCGAAAGATGCTTCTTTTTCTTTAGCCTTTGTAGTTTTAGGGGTGTGTATTTGGTGCTCGGAAGCAAAGCGTGCTTGAACGACTCAAGGTGACCTTGCAGGCGGAGAGCGACGTCTCCGGCGAGGAGAACCGCGCACGTGCTGCATAACTTTGTCACCACTGTTCGTGTCGGTCGCTAAATTTCAGCTACCGCTGCCTTAAAAACGACATTTAAAAGGCTCTGGTTGAGATCACCTCTGCCACCTGAGGTGCAAAAGAACATACATGAACGCTGTAGGGGGGGGAGACATTTATGGCACAACCCACTGCGGATCCGTTCTCTCTCAATTCCATCTTTATTTCGGCTCTTTTCCTTACCCGAGTCTCTCTTTGCTCTCCTCCGGCGTGAGCTGATCGAAGGTTTTGGCCTCATCCGCCCCGAGGAAAGCGTCGTGGTCGTAGTCGAAGTTCTGCGCATCGTCGTGGACTTTGTCGCTGAGCTGCGGGTCGTGGTGAACCCGGTCCTTCTTCTCGGTGGGTTTGCTCGAGATGCAGAGCATGGAGAGAGACAGGCAGAGGAGGAGCTGAGGGATGGTCATGGTGGGTGAGACGCACCTACGGGACAGAGAGAGAGAGAGAAGGGGAAATTTAGGAGGCGGCGCTGCGAGGAGGGGGGGGAAGACGCCGGTGGCAGCGCAACGCTGGATCCGGGGTCACAAACCAGAACTTTGACACCAAAATGGGGAGAGATGAGGAATGAATACAGATTAGGCGGGCAAAACGGTGAAGAAATACAGATTAGGCGGGCAAAACGGTGAAGAAGTACAGATTAGGCGGGCAAAACCATGAAATAATACAGATTAGCCGGGCAAAACCATGAAAAAATACAGATTAGCCGGGCAAAACCATGAAGAAATACAGATTAGCCGGGCAAAACCATGAAATAATACAGATTAGCCGGGCAAAACGATCTCCAAGCTCTACAGCGCTCATGGAATCCCTTATTCCCACCCCCCTGCAGCTCCCTGCTCCCATCCGAGCCCCTCCGTACNGGCGGGCAAAACCATGAAGAAATACAGATTAGCCGGGCAAAACCATGAAGAAATACAGATTAGCCGGGCAAAACCATGAAGAAATACAGATTAGCCGGGCAAAACAATCTCCAAGCTCTACGGCGCTCGTGGAATCCCTTATTCCCACCCCCCTGCAGCTCCCTGCTCCCAGCCGAGCCCCTCCGTACGGCAGAGAAAGAGAGAGAGCGCAACAACTGCGTTTGTTGGAAGGCGAGCGAGGAGGGCGAGGAATGCGAAGGATGCGTGGCGAACGCGCGCGGCGGATCACCCGTTCCGCAAGCCCTGCCAAGCCGCGCCGGCTGCCCTCTGCTCTCACGTCCTCCTGCCCAACTCCCTCCCCCCCCAAAAAAAACCCTCCTTCCCAGCGAGGTAGCTCGTCCACCCGACGGCTCCGGACGCCCCTCCAGGACCTCCAGTGTGGATGGAAGCCTCCCCCACACGTATTTCGCTATTAATTCGAGCCACGCCGGGCTCGCTACACCCATCTGGAACGCAATTCCAGGTGCCGGGGGAGGGTGACAGACACGGACGATGACAGAGATACTCAGGACGTGGCGATTTATCGCCCGGATCGTCTGTCCGTCCCTCGCACGGTAACGCTGCGGCGTCAGGGATGGTCACAGCACGCCTCCGGGCAGAAAACGCCGGATAAAAAAACGTGCGAGCCGTCCTTGGCAATCGGAGAAGGCTCTCGGAAGTATTCCCCATCGTTATCTCTTTAATCTAAATTTAAAACCGAGCAGCTAACGCACGTATTCTTCACCACCTCTCCAGCAGCGGGAGCGAGCTGCCTCACCCTCTCCACGCAGGCAGAGCTCCACCGGCACAGCCCTGCCTGAAAAAGTTTATAAAATTACGGTTTCCCCCGTAGAAACCGAGATTAAGAGAACCCCCGGAGCTAAAAATGACTCGCAGGGGTTAGAAAGGAGTAGCAGGAAGGGGGGGAAAACATTTCCTCCTTGTTTTAAGTTTCCCTGCCTGAAGTGTTACTCAGGAATTGGCGAGGTCAAGGGATTCTTTTTATTTAAAACCAACCATTTCGCTAATATTTGCCTAAAATGACACAGGCAGCAGGGCAAGGAATCCATTAAACACCACCCCCACCCCGTAATGCCCGAAGGATTTATCCGCGCGGAGTCTGTGCCGTACGAATCCCTTCAGCGGTGAGAACGGGCCCCGCAGAAATAAAGGCTCTCGGGCAGACGGAGGGGGTTGTTTGATCTCCAACGCCAACCGTCACCGTGCTGGCTCCGAGCCACGCGCACGCCCAGGGGACGCGAAAAGGGATGGAAACAGGTCACACGCGTGGTATAAATAGCCAAACCCGCTGTCAAAGAACTTCATCCTTGAAGCCGGCAACGTAAACTCGCTGAAACCCTGCCCGGCGCCGGGTTCGCTAAGGATCCCTGCGGCTCCGGAGATCTCCGGAGCGAAACCTGGAACACTGCGACGGCGAAACCGGCAGGTTCAGGATGTCCTGCCCATCTCGGGAGAAGCCAAACCCCAGGGAGGCGAGAGCATTGCCAAGTTTGGGGTTTTTGGCTGGTTTTTGTTTTTTTTTTTCCTGCTGAGAAAGCTGGCAAGCACCGCTCCGCTGCGAAATGAGAGGAAAGGAGGAGTCCCAGCGCCACGACCGCATCCACCGAGGCGCGTACTTTCGAAGGATGAGCAGCAGGAAGGGATGAGGGAAGCGGGCTGCGGATTCTGGTCTCGTACACAGCACACGCGTAACGACGCCTCGGGTTTTAGGCCATTAATTAGCGCAAATAAAAGGGAAGTTTGGGCATAGTCCAGCTGAAGGGAAAGAGGCGCGTGTGCCAGAGCATCGGAAAGGGCGGAAAATCTGGAAGAACCGCAGCTTTCCTCAACTCACGGGTGATTTCTGCAGCACAAACTACAGTATAAACCAGTGCCACCCCGTCAGGTCAGATATTCGGAGGATCTGGGATTTTGATCTCTACAAACCCACCCTGGAGGCAGGACCCCGCCAACCTCACTCGCCGCATCTCAGGGAAGGAACCAAGATAACACCGCGTGGCGGTTTAACCCCAGATGGGTTAATACATCCACCAAATATCTGATTTTAGAATCAATCGGACACGGTGGCAAGCGGTACAACTTCCCACCCAGCTGCGGAGGGCCGGCCGAGCGGAACAGGAGCGGGCCAGGACGCCGGGAGAGGAGCATCCATCCTTTCAGGCACCACGGAGGTGGCGTTCCTCCTCGTAACCGTTCCCCAGTGTATCATCGCCTTTTAATTTATTAGTTTTTAAAGGCAGAAATACTCCCCTGGGGCTTTTAAAACGTGAAGGATACCCAGAACCTCCCTGGGTCGGGTGGTTTAATCCCTTCCCCATTTCCTCTCGATCTGGGTGAAAAAAATCCCCAACCCCCGGTCACCTCTGATGCAATCCAGCGCGGCCGTGACCTCAGCGAGGCCCGACGACACCCCGGGCAGTATTTAAGAGAAGCTCTATGTATATATCTAGAGGGAGTACCAGACTCTCGCTCGCTTTGAGCGCGTCCCAGCGCCGAGGACCTGCCCACCACAGCCCAACCTCCCGCGAATCCTGGGAGCGGGCTGGACTAAAAGCACGGGGTGACCCAGAATCAGTGTAAATACCGCGATTTTTATCTACAGTGTCCACACAAAGCGGCCGTGGAGCCTTTTGGAGGTGATTAAAAGGGACAATCTGACCTCAAATACGCGTCTTGGCATCGCACCGGGTGCCAGGGAGGCGATGAGCCTTACCTCTGCGGGTAGAGATGCTGCTTTAGCGCCCAGCGGGACAAAAAACCACCACAAACCAACCATTATTCATAAATAATTCACAGCAGTAACAGCTTCTGCTGACCAACGGCTGCCCTACCAATGGGATCGACCCCCACATTTTCCTTGGAGCTCACAATTTCGGGAAAAATAAGGCTTCGAGCTCGATGACGCGCGTCCCTCTTCTCCCCCCGCCCCAAGCTAGTTAAGCAAACCACAAACCACTCCGGGAAGGGGTGGCAGCGAGTTCTCTGTTCTCCAAAATAAAAGGGTCTCGGCGGTGAACCGCAGGGAAGTCAGAAGCGGCAATTAGCGGTGGGGAGTGGGGAAGTATTCCCTCAAAAGGGGGTCTGCCGGAACCCCGGCTGGCAGAGGAACTCCCGTTGGTTTTACAGCGCTAACGATGGAGGAACTGGGGATTCTGCACCGGGCTCGGTTTTGTGGCAACACGCAGAGCGACAAACCCCTTGGGAAGGGCATTTCCCACCTGGGAGCGCAGGTTAACCCCGAGAAGAAAGCCTACAGAGAACATAATTCCCTCGAATTTGGGAATCACCCTCCGGTTGGGCTTTTAAAGGGACGAATCCCAGTCCCAGCGGCCTCGGCAAACCTGGTCCTTACCCGCAGGTGGAAGCGCAGGCGGTCACCTGTAATTAACGGCAGTGATTGAGAACTCATCGCTCACGCACCGGGAGTTAAAACAAACAACGGGTGAGAAAGCGGCGATTTATGCCCCCGAAACGAGCGTCCACCGAGATATGACGAACACGAAGGGGCGGGGGGGGGGCTCATTAACCGCTAATTAAGGGGGGAACGGAGGTGGAGGGACACCCCCTCCCCCCGGGGGTCTCCTCACGGGTCACCTTCCCCCTTCCCCCCTCCGCCGCGTTCCCATGGCGACCAGGCCCGGGGCTCCCGAGGCCCGGCCCGGCCGCTGCCACGTTCCCGCTCCCCCCCGAAAGGGCTTGCAGGAACGGCACCGGCCGCTACCGCCACACCGAAGGCCTCCCCCGGGCGCAGGGCCGCCTCCCGCCCCGCCGGGGCCGCCCCGTCCCTCACCGTTACCGGGAGCCGCCGCCGCCGCCGCCCGCTTCTCCTCAGCCGCTCCGCCGACCGGAAGTAGGCGCCACGCCGCACGGCCCCCCGCGCTCCCTCCCCGCCGGCCAATCAGAGCGCCGCTCCGCCTCCCCCGCCGCCACGCTCGGCGCGCCGATTGGCCGATCCCGCCGCCCGTCCGCTCATCCGCCCGCCC
>VUYV01000372.1:584139-594648 GCA_008711295.1 Anarhynchus alexandrinus | reverse complement strand
GAGCCCCTTCCAGTGCCTAAAGGGGCTCCAGGAGAGCTGGGGAGGGACTCGGGATCAGGGAGGGGAGCCATGGGACGAGGGGGAACGCTTTGACACTGACAGAGGGGGGATTGGGATGAGATATTGGGAAGAACTTCTTGGCTGTGCGGGTGGTGAGCCCCTGGCGCAGGTTGCCCCGAGAAGCTGTGGCTGCCCCATCCCTGGAGGTGTTCAAGGCCAGGTTGGAGGGGGCTCTGAGCAACCTGGGCTGGTGGGAGGTGGCCCTGCCCATGGCAGGGGGGTGGACTCGATGGCCTTTAATGGTCCCTTCCCACCCAAACCCTTCTATGATTCTCAGTGCCATTGCCCAGAGATATCAAGCTCCCTCCTGCCACAGAACCACCCCGGGACCACCCCGCAGGATGATGTCCCTGCAGACAGTGTCGGTGTGTGGCACTCAGCCGTGGGGACACCCGACAGCAGCAGAGAATGGCTCGACCCCCCCCATTCAGTGCTGCACTACGGCCAACGCTAAGAGGGGATGAGGGATCATCGCTTAAAACCAGGGAGGAGGGAAATCCAGAGAGAAAAACTTCCCTATGGTGGGGCCGGTCCCGCTGGGCGCCTTTGTGACCCCTGCAGGTCCACCCCTCGCTTACTCAAGGACCAATTTAAGAGTTTAACGATATAAACAATTACTTACTTTTCAACCAGTGTTTGTACGCAGCCTTTCCATGAAGCCATTTGCAGGGCGAGGTCTGCTATTGCTAAAGCGAGCTGCAAAGGGGAAGAGGAGGAAAAAAAAACAACCACAAAACAACCCAAAACAAACACCGCTAAGTGTGGTGATTGAAGAAATCCACCCAAAAGCAGAGGAGAAAAGGCGCGGGGAGCGTCAGACCCCGCGCTCGGCGGGGTTGGCAGGGAACCCCCATCCCGCAGAGGGGCGATGTTAATTAACAATATCCCTGTGGTTATCTGCAGAACGCCCACCACCACCCCACCCCGGGCTATTTTGGGGCCGAACGGGCACCCTCGCCTCAATCCGCGTGGCGTCGGGCGCCCCTGTGCCGCCGAAACGTACGGATAACGGGAACGCTGTATAGAGAACGAAGGGATTTCTGAGAACGCGTCAGCGCCGCGGGAGAAATCCCCCCTCCCCCGGGTCACTCAGGGGGTTCCGGGGCAAATCAGTGTTTTTCTCTCCATTGCGGAGCGGAGGGAAAACCCCAAAAGCAGCCGCGTTCCTCCTCTCGGCCTCTCCAAACAGCCAACAAGAGGACAAAGTAATCGATTTAACTTAAATAACGAAGGAGGGCAAACAATTTTATACTGGGCGGTGCGACCGGCCGCAGGTATGGACCTTCTCTCTTCTCCGTGCTGGAGGAAAAGCCACCGAGGGAGACCGATTCTCAGAAAAAAGTCGGAGGTGACAAAAGCTGGAGCCGGCCACCATCGGTGTGACCTGCAGCATTTATTATTGTCCCCTCCCAGGCTGGCGATTGCTGTCAGGGACAGCTCTAGCGGGGTTGGGACACCAGCATGGCCACCAGTCCGCTCTCAGGGTCCCGGTTTTCCAGCCCGGAGCTCAACGCCTACCTGGGTGACGATGACCGGTGAGAGGTCTTTCAAGTTCTGGATGTGGGAAAGCAAAGAGTCCCGTAAGGAAGCGTGGGAGTCCGTGGGGAGTTCGTAGAAGGAAGTCTGTATCTTCATCTTCATGGTCTGCGCCGCGAAGTAGCAGGATTCCACATCCTGACGGATCTGCAGCAACTGGTCGGAGATTTCCCAGGCGTGGACCTGGAAGGAAAGCGCGGTGGTGGCGTCAGCGAGAGGGCAGGGGAGGTACCAGAGGGCTTAAGAGAAAGCCTGAGTTCCCCCAAACGAAAACGCATCCTCTCCCCCGAAACACCCCCGTAGTTTTCCCCAGGAGAGCCGCCACCGCGTCGCCGTCGCGGCTCGGACCGCCCGGGGTTGGCTAACGGAGGCGCCGGCGCCGTGACGCCCACCCGAGGAGATGGACTTCCAGCACAGACCTGACATGGGCGGAGATGCTCGCGGCCTCGGCTACCACAATTCCCCCCCGCCGGGAGAACGGATCCACCGCCCGTCCTCGCGGTAAAGAGCGCCAAAAGAGGCTTTTTCGGGCTGAGGTGGATAACGGCTGCGCCTATTACACAGCAATGAAGCCGGAGAGAGCCCGGCAGGGCACGAATGGAAAGAGGAGGATTGGATAAAGGTCAACAAGAGTCACCACCGGAGCACGTTTTGGGAAGAAACCCTTGGATTTGGGGTCCGCTGTTAAGGAATGAGATCTTCAAAAGGACTCAAGACGGTCAATAAAACGCTCTTCCTTTCCTGGAACACCCACGACATGTTGTAGTTTTGGTAAGATCATTTGTTCTTTCTTTATTTCTTTTTTTTTTTATTATTTATTTTTTTTGCAAAATACTTGTAATTTGAATTTCTGTGGGTGCTCAAAGCTTGAACTCATCGATCCACGTGGTCCGCGCACGTGCACGGCTTCCATCGAGCATCTTAGCCCCCTCCTTAGACCTGCACCCCGAAAATGGCTGGGGCGACGCGGAGGGAACGCGCTGCCCACGTCCAACACCAGATTGGGTCTTCCAACGCTGTCATCGCTACGAAAATCACTCCGCTGAGCTCCAAAAAGACACCTCTGATAGAAAATAAGGTCACAGGACTGGAGGATGGCGGATATTTCTCGTTATTTTTTTCCTTGGGGGAGATGACAGACGGTTCCAACCAACATCACGGACGGACGGACATCGCACCCCAAGAGGAGCAGTTCCCCAAGAGGAGCAGTTCCCCAAAAGCCAGCGAGGAAAGACCCCAAAACCACCGCAGAGGAGGAATTTATGCCTATATAAAGTCTATCCAGGTCCGACAGCACAGCGAAGGGAACAATTCAATCCATCAAACATACTAAAATCACCTCCGGTACAAAGGATTCCGTCCGTTTGCCTTTTAAAAACCACTTTATAAGCAAAAATCCGGGCGGCGATATCGGCCGCTGCCACGAGGGACAGAAATCCGGGGGGAAAAACCAAAAAAAAAAGCCATCTCCATCCTCTACCTGAAGGCAACGTCCATGCGGAAAAGCAGATCCAGGCGGCCGCTTCCCCTCCTCCTCCGCACTCCCGAACTTCTCCTCTGAAGTTTATGGTCAGGGATGGAAAAAGGGGGGGAATAAAAGTGGTTTTTGGGCGGTGCGGAACGCTCATCCCCCCGTTATCTCCGCGGGACGCAGAGCCCGGCGCCGCGCCGGGATGGTCCGGCGCAGCAGGACTCGGCGATTCACCCACGCCACCGGTACCCAGCTCGGTCGGACATCCCCCCGGCGCAAAACCAGTTGGCACCAACCAAAAATCGGGTATTTTTATGGTTCGAAGACGCGAGAGCGGCGCCCTCTGCCCCAGCACGGGATGATAAAAGTCTTATTTTACCGAACTTACACCACCGGGAATTTTGGCGCTTCACGAATCGAAGACGGCGTTAAACGTGAGGTGATGTCTGCGCAACGCAGCAGGATTACCGCTCGCAGGTATAGCACGGTTAATAAAAACCCACAAAATTCCCCCAATTTAGCCCTTTGGAGGAGCATTTCCCAGCGTGAACCGCGCCACGAGGCGACGGCTTTGCAGCCCTCCGCTCCCGCAGCCTTTAAGCCACAGGACCTCCCCGAATTAAAGCCGGTGCGAAATAAAACCTTTGTATTTCTTAAAAAAATACTCCTTCTAGTCCTCATTTCAGCCTCGTTAGCAAAGGAGATTCCATCACAACCTTTGGCCAGTTGTTCCAATGGCTAAATATACTTTTTTTAAAAAAAATTTAGTCTTCCAGCTGCATTTCGTACCTTCAGAGTAAAGAGCGAATTCATCCTGAAATTAAAAATAATCCCTTTTCGAAACTTCTCTAATTTAATACCTTCAGAGTAAAGAGTGAATTCGTCTTGAAATTAAAAATAATCCATTTTCGAAACTTCTCTAATTTAATACCTTCAGAGTAAAGAGCGAATTCGTCTTGAAATTAAAAATAATCCCTTTTCGAAACTTCTCTCCCCAGTGGGTGCCCAGAAGCAGCAGCGGTCTCCTCCGACACGTCACCGGCCGGCGCTCGGGGACACCGGACATCCTGGGGGTCTGCAGCGTCTCGCAGGGGGGGAAGGGACGAGGCCACGAGCAGGTCGCCATGGTCTTCAAGACTTCAGGTGAAGGTCAGCACGATCCAGGCTTATTCCCAGTGAAAAAAACAGTCTCTTTTGCATCCAGCAAAGTCCAATTCTGATTTTTTTTATAGGAAATATTAGCCCAGGGCTCAGCTTCTGATTCCAGCTCCACCCCTGGAGGTGTTCAAGGCCAGGTTGGACGGGGCTTGGAGGAACCTGGGCTGGTGGGAGGTGTCCCTGCCCACGGTAGGGGGGTGGACTCAATGGTCTTTAAGGTCCCTTCAACCCAAACCATTCTGTGATTCTACTCCCTGAAATTTTGCTGGTAGACATTTCTACGGCCATTCCAGCCCGTAACGTAGCGCCTGAGCTGACTCAAACCCAAAAGTCCCCAGAGGAACGTACGTCAGGGACCCTCAGACCAGCCCGAGACGCTCAACGCTTTGGTCTTCTCCCCTCTCTCCTCTCCCCTTCTCCTTTTAGCTCAACACTGAAGAATTCCAGCGAAGAATCGCATCCAAACACAACAGAAGGTGCCCCAAGAGACGCGCAGAAGGCGACTCCATCCCCGGCGCAGGCTGGGGGACGGAGGGACGAGGTTGCCCACGGACACACGGCCGGTCGGGCTCCATCAACGGGTGCTCACCAGGCTTTGAAGCCACCGCTTGCCACGGGCGAAGGAGAGTCTCCGTCCGGAGCTGCCCCCTTTGATCCTTCTTCTCCAGCCGCCTCCGTGACCCTTAAACAAACTCTTGCCAATAACTCCGGCTGTGGCTGCCTCGTAACGCGCCTGTAGAACCTTCAGAACGTGTAGTAAGAAAAATTTGGGTGTATTTCTGACGGAAACGCCCCTACGGATTTATTTAGACTCACCAGGTGATTCCCAAATTAGGAACAAATCAAAAGCCCTTCTTAAGAAACGAAATAACGACAACGGCCGCGGTCGCACCAGACCCTCTGCGACGCGTATTCAAAACTCTCTGGACGGCGTTAACGGGCGCGTATTTTTCCACAGCGTTTAGAAATGAGCAATTACGGACGCGGCGGCAGAAAGAGGGACTCAGCAGGAGGAGATCCTACCAAAAAGGACGCTAAAAAAAAAAAATCAAAGCCAGAGAGCCCCAACTCCGCTCTCCAACCGCCCGGAAGCCGCTGAGTCCACAAAGATGGCAAAATTATTAATGGTTGGGTGATCGCTAATGACTGGCGGGACTAAGAGAAGCTATTTGCACGCCCCAAATTTACTGCAGCGTATTCAGAAATTCTACAAAGCCTTCAAGAGCTGAAATAAATCGGTTTGCGCGCCCTCAGCTCCAACGATGATCACCTGGACCACCTATCAATATATAGGTGGGAAAAAAAAGCCCACCCTGAAGTAGTATTTAGCAAGAAGAGACGTATACGGCAGCAGAACGGGGAAGGAAGACCTTAAAGAAACGTCAGGTTGGGCAAATAAATGACTTCTTAATCTCTGGCTGCAGCTATCCAATATGGACTCTCTCTCACTGCACAGAACGCACCTCGCCAGCGACCAGAGCGCAGCCGCCAACTTCGGATCAACGTTCGTTATTTGGGGAATTTTTTTTCTGGGCACGTGACAACAAAGTATTTCGAAGATGTCAGAAGAGGATGGTTTTAGATTCGAGCGTTGACCGCCAAAAAAAAAAACAAAGGGAGTTAAGAGCATCCTCCGGAGCACAAGCGCCAGCGGGAAGGAAGACGAAGCACTGTCACCATCAGATTGTGCAAGGAGGATCTTCAAAACCACATCAAGTCTTGAGGATTTTGGGGTTTTTAAATAAAAATTGCCTTTCTACTGAGAACATATGAGTACTACGGGGCAGACACGGCTCTTCCACACGCATACAATTCAGCCTGACTTGGAAGTTTTGAAAATAAAGACTCCTTTCTCCTTTTCACCTACAAGTAGACTCAGCTCCAACTGGGTTCCTGGAGACACCCATGACGATGAACTGACCCAGCCCGGGTGACAACGTCCCCTTCCCTCACCATGCAGAGGTGACACCCCGTGGACCTTATCAACTGAACCAATCTTCGCTTTCCAACCCAAAGATCGCCCCCCTCAACGGGCTCTGTCTCGAGGCGCGCGGCTTCCGGAGGCCGATAAAAACCGAAGCCCCATGCCAAAGCGCAGGACAGTGGTGGTTTGACATTTAACGCCGGGATGAGAAGCTCAACGAGAAGCTCAACATGAGCCGGCAATGTGCGATCGCAGCCCAGAAGGCCAAACGCATCCTGGGCTGCAGCAGCAGAAGTGTGGCCAGCAGGGCGAGGGGGGGATTCTGCCCCTCTACTCCACTCTCGTGAGACCCCACCTGGAGTACTGCATCCAGCTCTGGAGTCCCCAACATCAGAAGGACATGGACCTGCTGGAGCGTGTCCAGAGCAGGGCCACGAGGATGATCCGAGGGCTGGAGCACCTCTGCTATGAGGAGAGGCTGAAAGAGTTGGGGCTGTTCAACCTGGAGAAGAGAAGGCTCCGGGGAGATCGTATTGCGGCCTTCCAGTCCCTAAAGGGGCTCCAGGAGAGCTGGGGAAGGACTTTTTCCTGGGGCATGGAGTGATAGGACGAGGGGGAATGGCTTCAAACTGGAAGAGGGCAGGTTTAGATTGAACATGAGGAAGAAGTTTTTCCCTGTGAGGGTGGTGAGGCACTGGCACAGGTTGCCCCGAGAGGTTGTTGAGGCCCCATCCCTGGAGGTGTTCAAGGCCAGGCTGGACGTGGCCTTGGGCAACCTGGTGTGGTGGGAGGTGTCCCTGCCCAGGGCAGGGGGTTGGAACTCGATGATCTTCAAGGTCCTTTCCAACCTAAACCATTCTATGATTCTATGAAACACGAGTTGGGTATTTGCACAGCTCTAACAACAAGAGACGTCAACGCGGCCAGCCTGGGGACCTTCTTCACACAAAGAAAAAGCCCAGTCACGTTTTATTTCCCTTAAAACAGTTTGGGAAATTGGAAATTCCAAAATTATTTCCAGCGTGCTTCAATCGGTAAAAGGCGTTTCGCGTTCTTTTTTATTTAATTAAGGATTATACTTCTACCCGGTATTAACATTAAATTAACTTTAGGGACAGATCAAAGGAAATCCGTATCAGAATTAGTCCCTTACCCGAACCCTGTCTGGCTACGAGCCACATATAACTTCCTCCTCCTAGAAAGCACTTCATGAATCAACACTAAATCACAAACCAACCTACACTTAATCCACACCAAAAAAAAAAAACCCACCCCAACGTACCGGCTCACCGCTGCTTATTTGCACCGCGTATTTTACAAACGCTCTGCTCCAAAGACACGTTAATGAAGGAACACTTAAGAAATCCGGATGAGAAAACCGAGCACATCGGAGACACGGTTCGTCCCTACATTTATAGGGCTCTTCCGCGCTAAAGAAACCCCGACGAGTCTGGAAATGCCTTTATGCAACTCTAAACACACAGTGGATCCTCAAATTCGGTGGTTTAGGTAAAGTTCTACCTACAGCCGACCTCTGCAGCGTTGTGCAAGACACAGGCGAGCTCCCAACTGCTCTTCGAGACGCTCGGTTACGGCATGCCTCGTTCCTCTGAAATAACGAGCGGTTAAAGGCAAGAAACGATGCTGCGCCGGGAGCAGATGGACAAATGGATGGATGGACCAAAGCAGATGGACCCCTTGGTGGGTAAGGAACTGGCTGGATGGTCGCACTCAAAGAGCTGCGGTCAACAGCTCCATGTCCAAGTGGTGACCAGTGATGGGCAGTGTCCCTCAGGGGTCCGTGCTGGGACTGTTCAATGTCTTCATCGATGACATGGACAGGGGGTTGAGGGCACCCTCAGCAAGTTTGCAGATGACACCAAGATGAGCGGTGCGGTGACACACCTGAGGGACGGGATGACATCCAGAAGGACCTGGATAGGTGGGAGAAGTGGGTCCTGTGAACCTCATGGGGTTCAACCAGGCCAAGCACAGGGCCCTGCACCCGGGTCGGGGCAGCCCCCAGTCCCAGCACAGGCTGGGGATGGAGGGATGGAGAGCAGCCCTGCCCAGAAGGGCTCGGGGGTGGCGAGGGGGGGGATTGTGCCCCTCTGCTCTGCTCTGGGGAGACCCCCCTGCAGTGCTGCCTCCAGCTCGGGGCCTCAGCACAGCAGAGACATGGACCTGGTGGAGCGGGGCCAGAGGAGGCCCCGGAGATGCTGCGAGGGCTGGAGCCCCTCTGCTGGGAGGACAGGCTGGGAGAGTTGGGGGGGTTCAGGCTGGAGAAGAGAAGGCTCCAGGGAGACCTTAGAGCCCCTTCCAGTGCCTAAAGGGGCTCCAGGAGAGCTGGGGAGGGACTCGGGATCAGGGAGGGGAGCGATGGGACGAGGGGCAACGGTTTGACACTGACAGAGGGGGAACTGAGATGAGATGTGAGGAAGAACTTCTTGGCTGTGCGGGCGGTGAGCCCCTGGCGCAGGTTGCCCCGAGAAGCTGTGGCTGCCCCATCCCTGGAGGTGTTCAAGGCCAGGTTGGACGGGGCTCTGAGCAACCTGGGCTGGTGGGAGGTGGCCCTGCCCAGGGCAGGGAGTGGAACTAGATGATCTTCAAGGTCTCTTCCAACCCAAACCATTCTGTGATTCTATGATCTCCAACACCGCCAGTTGCAGCAGCTAACGAGCTGTATTAGGAGGAAAAGCCCTCATTTCAGGAACGGCCTTCCAACCCGAAAGCCGGCCGGCTCCTGCGACAGCCAATGCTGCAATTCCCATTTGCCTTCGTGAGCCCAGAGGAACGCAGCTACTGAAACATCTGAGTTCAGTCTCTCTGCACAAGAAAAGCAGCAGAAAGACTTCTACTTGCCGACGTACCCTCCGAGGCGCTCGCTCCAGCGACCATCCATCAGCAAACCTCTCGCCGGCCTGTCCCAAATCCTCTCGCCTGCAGCGCCGGGCACGGAGCTAGAACCGCTCGTTAAGTTCCCCCACCCCAAGTCATAAAGAAGCAGATGAAGCTTTTGTTATCTTCTTTACGAAAAAAAAACCCTAAAAACCTACATTAAAGGAGACCTCACCCGCAGCTTCACGCCCCCGATTACACGCAACGCTTCTATCGCTCTGTTACGTTAATGCTACCGACGCGCTCACCTTCCGCCGGCTCGCCCCCGAAAGTTGAAATCAACTCATTAAAGCGTAGTTAAACCGAGCTGAACCAACTCGAGCCGCGTGCCAGAGCACCCAAAGGCCTGGAAAATAATGGGAATTAATCCTCAGAGCCGGCAAAAAAATCTCTGGAAGGATGAGGCCAAATGAGCGCAAAGGAAAAAAGGAGAAGCAGAAACGCCGTTAACCTGGAGCCGAGCGAGCGCGGCGCTCGCGTTTAAAACAACCCTTGCGCGCGCACCGGAGCCAGTCCCGAGCAGGACGGGGATTTCCGAAGGGATTTCGGGGAGATCCCGCTCTGCAGAAGCGAAGGGATCCCCTCTCTTTCCTGGGAGAAGAGCTGAGGTGCTTCTCGCGCGCCGGGTGGGACAAAAGGAGCCGCGCGGGGGAACTCCGTTGAGGCACGGGACTGCGCGAGCCGCCGGGGACAGCCGAGCGGCGCCGGGCGGAGAGAGGTCCCACAGCAGCGCAACGGCGAAAACCACGTAAGGACACTTGGGGTTTATACTAAAACCAACCCGGACAAGGCAGAGAAGAGCCCAAAGAAACCACAGCGGAGCGAAACGAACCCCAAGACCTTCCACAGGCCGAGAGGTCCCATCCTTACGGGTGGTCGGGGTATTAAAAAAATACAAATAATTCCCAAATCCTTCAAGCTCTCCCGTTGATGGGGTGGTTCGTACCAAGCGTGGGCAGCCCCTGCAGAGCTCTAATGCGGAGGAACCGCCTTCAGCCTCCCGTTCCGGCGTGGGGTATGGGTGAAATCCACCTTCATCACCCCCATCGCATCCCTCACCCACCCTCGATTCTCCACTCCGCCCCAACAGTTGACCAGGAACTCCTCTAAGCGCGTTGAGAGACGGTTATCTACCCCCACGAAGGGATCCGCATTAATTGCGGCATCGTTAACTAACACAGCACAGAAGTTGGAGTCCTCCGACTGCTCTTGGCCACATCAGGCAGGGACTCGGTAGCCAGGAGCCGAGCAAAGAGCGAGCAGATTTGGATTGTTTCTGGCAAAAGAAACCTCTCTCAAATAATAATCTCCCTCTTTCATAGAATCGTAGAATCGCTGAGGTTGGAAGGGACCTTTAAGATCATCAAGTCCAACCATTAACCCAACCTGACAAAACCACGTCTAAACCACGGCCCCACGGACCACCTCTGCCCTTTTTTTAAACACCTCCAGGGATGGCGAA
>VUYV01000372.1:539204-551568 GCA_008711295.1 Anarhynchus alexandrinus | reverse complement strand
GGGGGGGGGGCGGAATGGGGGGGGCCGGGGGGGGGGGGCAGTACAGAAAACTATAGCAGGGGATTTGGGGTGGGTTCAGTATAGAAAACTCTATAGCAGGGGACTGGGGGTGGCTACAGTGTAGAAAACTGTATAACAGGGGACTGGGGATGGGTACAGTATAGAGGGGAGCACTCTAGTGGGAGACGGGGTACAGTATAGAGGGGGCCTGGAGGTGGGTACAGTACAGAGGGGAGCAGCATAGCAGGGGACCGTGGATGGGTACAGTATAGGTAGCTGTATAGGAGGGGAGTAGGGGTAGTTGTAGTATAGCAGGGGCTCAGGGTTGGGTACAGTATAGAGGGAGAGCAGTACAGCAGGGGAGCGGGACTGAGCCCCATACGGCAGAGGAGCAGTATATCACCTGGGGACAGGCATGGCACCCTAGAGGCGTTATAGAGGGGTCCGGGTGCTGCGTATGCTGAGCAGCCGGGGTCTGCCCTGTCCCATGCCGCCCCGCGTCCCCTTGGGTGGGGGGACAGGACGGCGCGGGTCCAGCCAGGGGGGTGACACCGCTGTCCCCACAGGCCTGCGCAACGCCCCGCGCTGCTGGGACGTCATCCAGCCCCTGCTCTGCGCCGTCTACATGCCCAAGTGTGAGGACGGGCAGGTGGAGCTGCCCAGCCAGACCCTCTGCCAGGCCACCCGGGCGCCCTGCACCATCGTGGAGCGCGAGCGCGGATGGCCCGACTTCCTCAAGTGCACGCCAGACCGCTTCCCCGAGGGATGCCCGGTACCGGGGGAATCGTAGAGTCATGGAATGGTTTGGGTGGGAAGGGACCGTTAAAGATCATGTAGTCCAACCCCCTGCCCTGGGCAGGGCCACCTCCCACCAGCCCAGGTTGCTCCAAGCCCCGTCCAACCTGGCCTTGAACACCTCCAGGGATGGGGCAGCCACAGCTTCTCGGGGCAACCTGCGCCAGGGGCTCACCACCCTCACAGCCAAGAATTTCTTCCCAATATCTCATCTCAATCTCCCCTCTGTCAGTGTCAAACCGTTCCCCCTCGTCCCATGGCTCCCCTCCCTGATCCCGAGTCCCTCCCCAGCTCTCCTGGAGCCCCTTTAGGCACTGGAAGGGGCTCTGAGGTCTCCGCGGAGCCTTCTCTTCTCCAGGCTGAACCCCCCCAACTCTCCCAGCCTGTCCTCCCAGCAGAGGGGCTCCAGCCCTCGCAGCACCTCCGGGGCCTCCTCTGGCCCCGCTCCACCAGCTCCGTGTCCTTCTGCTGTGGGGACCCCCCGAGCTGGAGGCAGCACTGCAGGGGGGTCTCCCCAGAGCAGAGCAGAGCAGAGCGCAGCAGAGGGGCACAATCCCCCCCTCGCCACCCCCGAGCCCTTCTGGGCAGGGCTGCTCTCCATCCCTCCATCCCCAGCCTGTGCTGGGACCGGGGGCTGCCCCGACCCGGGCGCAGGGCCCTGTGCTTGGCCTGGTTGGACCCCACGAGGTTCACAGGGACCCACTTCTCCCACCTGTCTGGGTTCCTCTGGATGTCATCCTGTCCCTCAGGTGTGTCACCGCACCGCTCAGCTTGGTGTCATCCGCAAACTTGCTGAGGGTCCCCTCAACCCCCCTGTCCGTGTCATCAATGAAGACATTCAACAGTGCTGGTCCCAGCACAAACCCCTGGGGGACACCACTTGTCACCAGTCTCCATCTGGACATTGGGACATTGACCACCACCCTCTGGATTTGACCATCCAACCAATTCCTCGTCCACTGAACAGTCCACCCATCAAATCCATCTCCCTCCAATTTAGAGAGAAAAATTTTGGAGGGATGGGACAGGACACGGGGGGGACACCCCGCTGCACTGCCACGGGCTCCAAATCCCCATGGGGAAACACTGGCTGTCTTCAGCCCTCTGTGGGGGACTGATATCCACCCCGGCAGGCTCAGCCTTCGCTGTGGGGGTGCCTCCTCCTCCTCCTCACAGCCTCGCTTCTCCTCTGGCAGAACGAGGTGCAGAACATCAAGTTCAACAGCTCGGGACAGTGCGAGGCGCCACTGGTGCGGACGGACAACCCCAAGAGTTGGTACGAGGACGTGGAGGGTTGCGGCATCCAGTGCCAGAACCCGCTCTTCACCGAGAAGGAGCACCGCGAGATGCATGTCTACATCGCCGCCTTCAGCTCCGTCACCATCTTCTGCACCTTCTTCACCCTGGTGAGATGCAGGGGGCGTAGAGAGTTGTGCCCCAAAAGGGGACAGGGCACCAAGCTGTCCCTTTTTCCCCCGCCACCAGGCCACGTTTGTTGCTGACTGGAGGAACTCCAACCGCTACCCTGCCGTCATCCTCTTCTACGTCAACGCTTGCTTCTTTGTGGGCAGCATTGGCTGGTTGGCGCAGTTCATGGATGGTGCCCGTGATGAGATCGTGTGCCGGGCTGATGGCACCATGCGGCTGGGGGAACCCACGTACGTGTCACCTTTGTCCCCATCCCACCGCGGCCATGTGCCAAGAGGTGTCCTCAGGTCCAAGGAATGCTCTTGGGGGATTCCTGGCCTCTTGGGAGGATGGAGGATGCTCCACTCTTGGGATAGGAGGGACCTCCTTTCTCTCTGTGTCCCCTCGTGGAGGTTGGTGACACTCCTGTCTCATCTCCCTCCATAGCTCCAACGAGACGCTCTCCTGCGTCATCATCTTTGTCATCGTTTACTACTCGCTGATGTCGGGTGTCATCTGGTTCGTCATGCTGACTTACGCCTGGCACACCTCCTTCAAGGCGCTGGGCACCACCTACCAGCCGCTGCTGGGCAAGACCTCCTACTTCCACCTCATCACCTGGTCCATCCCCTTCGTCCTCACTGTGGCCATCCTCGCCGTGGCGCAGGTAATGGGACCGCGATCCTGGCGGGTCCCTGTCAGGGTGATGTGCACGGGGAGTGGTGGCCACAGCCAACTGACTCCCCCCATCCCCATCTCTGCCAGGTGGATGGTGACTCTGTCAGCGGCATCTGCTTTGTGGGCTACAAGAACTACCGCTACCGGGCCGGCTTTGTCCTGGCACCCATCGGGCTCGTCCTCATCGTGGGGGGCTATTTCCTCATCCGGGGTAGGTGGGGGCTCACCCTGGCGTGGGGACAGGGGCACCATGGGTGTCCCTCCCACCCTGACCACCTTGTTACTCCACCGCAGGGGTCATGACGCTCTTCTCCATCAAGAGCAACCACCCAGGGCTGCTGAGCGAGAAGGCAGCCAGCAAGATCAACGAGACCATGCTGCGGCTGGGTAAGTGGGGCTCCGTCGGCACCATTTCCATCGGAATTTGAGTGGGAATGGGGACATTTCATCCCCTGAACCCAGACAGCCCCATCCCACCTTCCTGGGGGTGGCTGCAGTGGGGGACAAAGCTGTAGTGACAGTGGCACGGCCCCGGTGCAGCATCTTTGTCCCAGTGTCGCTGGGGTTTGGCTAAACCAGGGATGTCTCACTTCTCTTCCAGGCATCTTTGGCTTCTTGGCCTTCGGCTTCGTCTTCATCACTTTTGGCTGCCACTTCTATGACTTCTTCAACCAGGCGGAGTGGGAGCGCAGCTTTCGGGAATATGTCCTGTGAGTGGGACGGGGACAGGAGGGCAAGTGGGACGCTAGTGATGTCCCAGCACCTTGTGTTTAGCGGGGGACATTGCAGAGCGGAGAGCCCCACGTCCCCCACCAGTGTTGCCACCACATCTCCACTCTGTAGAGCTGTGGGGCATCATCGGGTGTCCCCCTCCTTAGGGCCACCGTCCTACATTTGTCCCCACAGGTGTGAGGCCAATGTGACCATCGCCACGCAGACCAACAAGCCCATCCCTGACTGCGAGATCAAGAACCGCCCGAGCCTGCTGGTGGAGAAGATCAACCTCTTCGCCATGTTTGGCACCGGCGTTTCCATGAGCACCTGGGTCTGGACCAAGGCCACCCTGCTCATCTGGAAGCGCACCTGGTGCAGGTGGGACCTCGGGGATGTCACCTCAGCTCTGTGTGACCCTTCCTGCCCCATCCAACATTGTGAGGTGTTGGAGGTCATCCCCAGACTTTTGTCCATCAGCTCAATGAGTTGTGGGCTCGCAGCAGGCAGCGGTTTGGGAATGGGGTGGCTTCTGGCACTTTGCAGGTGTCTCATGTCCTGTTTGTGGGACACCTCCAGCCCGGGGGACCCATCCAAGGCAGTCCCCAGCCCTTAGTGTCCCTGTCCAGAGGAGGGGAGGGTCCCCGTGCCCCCAGCTATGATGCCTGGGGTTGTGTGTCCCCCGTGTCCCTGCTCTGACCCTCCGTGTCCCCAGGCTGACGGGGCAGAGCGACGACCAGCCTAAGAGGATCAAGAAGAGCAAGATGATCGCAAAGGCCTTCTCCAAGCGCAAGGAGCTGCTGCGCGACCCGGGCCAGGAGTTGTCCTTCAGCATGCACACCGTCTCGCACGACGGCCCCGTGGGTACGTGCCTGTGGGAGAGGGCCACCTTGGCAGCACCCCGGGGTCCCCACTGTCCCCCCCAACCTTGACCGGGGCTCCCCCATTGCCTTTGCAGCCGGTTTAGCGTTTGACATCAACGAGCCGTCAGCCGACGTGTCCTCGGCGTGGGCCCAGCATGTCACCAAGATGGTGGCCAGGAGAGGGGCTATCCTGCCCCAGGACATCTCCGTGACGCCCGTGGCGACGCCTGGCAAGTCCTTGGGGACCGCGTGGGGCATCTCTGGGGGGATGAGCTGGGCCGAGGGGTGTTGGGGCTGGTGGGGGTGGGGGGCGCAGGGCAGGATGCGGCTGCTCTCACCCGTCCCGTGTCCCGCAGTGCCACCAGAGGAGAGGGCCAACCTCTGGGTGGTGGAGGCCGACGTCTCCCCCGAGCTGCAGAAGCGCAGCGCTCGCAAGAAGAAGCGAAGGAAGAAGAAGAAGGAGGTGTGCCCGGATCCTGAGCGCTGCCTGGGGGGCCCTGCAGCCCCCCTGGCCCCCAGCGCCGTCCCTCGCCTGCCCCGGCTGCCCCCCCAGCCCTGCCTGGTCGCCTTCGCCCCTGATGTCCTCCCGGGGCTCCAGCCCGAAGCCGCCTTCGCTGGCGGACCATGGGATGGCCGCCGCAGAGCCAACGTCTTCCACCTCATCAGCAACCCCTTCTGCCCGGAGAGCGGGTCCCCGGAGGAGGAGAGCCCCGGCCCCAGCAGCGGGCGCTGGCAGCGCAATGGGGGTCCGCTCTGGCCCCCCGACTCTGGCATCCTGCCCCATGGCGGGGGGCCGAGGACTCAGGGCCGACGGGCCGGCTTGGCCCCCATCCACTCTCGGACCAACCTGGTGGACGCGGAGCTGCTGGACGCCGATTCGGACTTTTAAGCCCGGCGGGACGTTGTGAGGGGACGGGGACACCCTGGAGCGAGACCCGAAGCCTCGTCCAGCGCGGGCAGCCTGCGAGGGGACACCGAGGCCCACCCCATCCCACCGGGGCCGGTCCCGAGCATCCATCCACGGCTGATTTCTCCCCTCGGAGGACGGCGTTTCTCCCCACATCGCTCGAACAGACTCAATGCACATCCCATGGGGCCCGGCGAGACGCTGGCAGAATGGTTTTGGGGTGTTGTCGTCCCCCCCCAGCATCGGTGGGAGAAGAGAAACGGGGTGTTGGTGGAACAAACCCCACCCTGCAGGGATTTAAGGGCAAGGGGGACACTGCCTTTGCCACCCATGGGGACGGGCGGCCCCCCTGGGACAGCGGTACCAGGCAGGTGGCGAGCGTAGGTCAGGGTAGATTTTGGGACCCGCTGATACCCCTCGCTCGCCCTCTGCCCCTACCCGTGGCTAGATGGTACGTAGAGCTTACAAACACTTGTGCCAATAGTTGATTTTTTTTAAAAAAAAATTTGTTAATCTTTGTATAATACACCGCGATGTGACGGCCGGGCACGGCCTCCGCTCGGGTGCTGCGGCCGAGAGCGGGATGAGCTGACCCCCCCACACACTTCGCGGGGCGGCAGCAGCATCCCCCGGGGTGCACCCATTTTTCTGGGTGCACCCTTATTTCTTCAGGGGTCCCAAAGTGCCTTCCAGCTCCCCCAGAGAGAGCTGAACCAGACCCAAACCTGAGGGTTGGTGGGACGGCGGTCCCCCGTCACGGGAGACGGGGAGCCGCGGTGGGGTGCACGGGCGCTCCAAGAACCGTGATGCAAAAAAACCCCAAACGATTGAAACTTTAAAAAACCCGGGGTGCGCGAGGCGAGTCGGGGTCGCCTCTGCCGTCTGGGTGCACCAACCCCCTGAGCAAAGCTTTTTATTATTTTATTTTTTTTAAAAAAACCCCAATTTACAGCGAACCCGGCCGAGCCCTGAGGTAGGAGGACTCCAGTCCCTGCTGGTGTTTTGTATCTGTCCATTATCCCTGTACACGTATTTTCTTGAATCCTGGTAGGCTCCTGGCTTTCTCGCTATCCCGGCGACCTCCACGGGTTAATTTTTGCTGTGTAAAGGAAAAACCCTCCTGTATCAGTATTAAATTTGCCAAGTTTCCATTGCCAGCGGCTGCCCCGGGCTCTTTGGGGAAGTATCGAGCGCAGGGAAACATCGCGGGGTTTGGCCCTTTCTCCTAAAAGGGCTCCAACTGCTTTCAAAACGGCTTTACACTGCTTTAAAAACTGCTTTAAACTGCTATAAAGTGCTTTGAAACCCCTGTCCCGCCCGCGGAAGGCAGGTGTGAGGGGCTGGGACTGCCTGCGGGCGCTATGGGGACTGTTTGGGGGGACTTTGGCAGCGAATTGGGGGGGCCCGAGGGGGGCCCTTTGCCAGCAGATGGCACTACGGGCTTAAACATCCCCACACCCGCAGCTGGGTGGCCCCAGTTTCGGGGTGCTGCTGGGTGCCGCGGGTGCCGGGCGGTGCAGATGGTGCTTTTGGGGACAAAACGCTGCTTTTGGAAAGCATCCTTTTTTATATTTCGCTTGGGAGCGAGGTAGCCGGGTGCTCGGTTATCCCGGAGACCAGGTGCCCCACTGAAATTTGGGTGGATTTGGCTGGTGAAAATTGCGGGGTTTTTTTGATGGTTTTTGGCCGACCCCACTCTGCTGCCGTCGAGGGCTCCGTGCTGGGGTGGGTGGGCAGGAGAAAGCTGGAGAAAAAGGCTGGTTCCTCTGGGGTGAAACTAAATGTTTCTCTTTCTACACCTTTATTTTATTTTTTTTGGGCTTTTTTTTTTCTTTTTATCAATCTATTTTTTTTTTTTGTGGGTTTTTTTTTTTAAAGAAAAATGGATTGAAACAGCTGTGCCTACATGATATGTCGTTTTGAAACAAAAAGCTAAAATATTTAATTTTGGAAACGACAGGAGGTGTCCTGACCTTGCCCCATCCCCTGTGTTTTCCCCCAGGCAACACAAAAAGCCCCTTGATTTGGCACACAGGGACAAAAAAGTCTTTTTTTTTTTTAGGAAGAAAAAGCATTTATCCTGGGAAATGCCACATCTTCCTCATAAGGGGCTCAGGAGATGGAACCAGCTCTTTGCTCTAATGGGGAAAAATGCGAAGCAACTGTCAAACCCCATCGTTTAAACAGGGTTATGATTAAAACATCCCAGTTAAAAGGGATGAAATGCCCGGCACGGGACAAATTCCCCGCAAATTCTCACGCCCGCTGTGCACCGAACGTCCCCACCTGAAAGCGGCCGGTGGTCCCGCTTAGCACCGGGGCTGCTCGTGGTGTCGTACGCTGTGCGGGATCTGGTTCTGAGGGGGAATAAGAATAAGAATTAATTAAGAATAAGAATTAAGAATAAGAATTAATAATAAGGCGGCAGGGAGGAGGTGCCTTTGCTTTGCCTCTCCCACCGTTTCGGCGGCTCCAGGGGATTTTTGGGGACGGGGACGGGCAGCGCGGTGGCTGCCAGCCGCCACTGTGGGTTTCCCCGACCGATGCCGCTCGCAGGGAAACCACAGCCAGGAAACCACTAACGTGAGCGGCGAAAGCCGTGCGGTTGCCCGCAGCAGCGCTGACGCGCGTGCCGTGGGACCAGGGAAGGGACTGGAGACCTCCAGCTCCGATGTTGGAGATGTCTCCACTGGGGTGGCTTTATTAGGGACAGGGACAAGGCTGGACCGGGGTCCGCGCCATCCTCAGCACCCTGGCGCTGGGGTTCGGGATGCTCCTGGTCCCTGCACCGCGTCCCCTGAACCTTTTCCCCAAAATCACCTTCTCTCTCCGGCTCCTTCAGCACTGGGGAAGGTTACTGGCGAGATTTAAGGACAAATCTCCTCCCTTCGGTGACCCCAGTGTCACCCGCTCCGCTCCTTGGTTGGCAAAACCCAATTAATTTCCCCGGCTGTACATGGACTATCCTCGGGAAAGAAAGGGAAGAGCTCCAACGGTCACACGTAAATACCATCCTCCTCTCTATTATTCTTCTCCCTTTTGGCGAGGAGCAAATATTTCAGGCTCCACTTTACATTACAAAGGAGCGAAGAGCCCTTCCTCTTCCCCCCGCCTGCCCTCCCATTGTGAAACAGCTTCAATATCTTCCAGTTATTATTTTAAGCTGATTTCCTAAGGAAACGAGGCTCGTACGATTACATGCCTGTGCGTGTGTCTGTCTGTCTGTCCGTCAGGCATCCCCCCCCCCGGCACGCTGCTCGGCAGAGGGGCTGCAGGTAAAGACTGCAAAGATTTCATGAAAATTGAGCGCAGGGGGAGGAATTCCACACGTGTGCGAACCCCCGTCCTGCTGTTCCGCGTTTAAGTGGGTTTTGGGAGGGTCACGCATCTCCCCAAACACCCCCCGGAGAGCGTTCGTCAGGGCACGGCAGGGAGGTTTCAAGGAATCTGGATAATATTCGTTATGAATACGCTTAACCGCTCGCCCCCGGGGAGAAACGCCGGCGTTGTCCGGCCATCTGGTTGCTTTTGCCGTAAATTAAATGAATGAAAACTACGATAGCGCGGGCCGGCGGCGGGGACGAATCGATAGCTGCAGTAAAATCGGATTGCTCGTATCGGATGTCCAAATGCCATTAGGGAGGGATAGGCTGAACCGTCTTAAATTCATATCTGTAGTACCGGAGGTACAATTAGAAGAGTTCTTATAGGGTGGTATCGACTTTTAGTTTGGGATTATATATATCTCGGCAAGATGAGCACTGCGTCAGCTTACAGAGGGTATTAGACTCTTAAAAAATTGTACAACTTCCATATAAATATCTTTTTTTTTCCCCTCTTTTCTTCGTGTCCGGAAGGCTCCGTGTCCGTAGCGGCGCTGGGTGAAGCTCTGCGGCTGGATCAGCCCGTACCGTCCCCCTCACCAGAGGCTCGGCTGCTTTTAACTGGGATCGGGGAGGCGAAGGGGCTCCACGCCAAGCAGTCCTGCCCTCCGTCACGGACCCCAGCACGCAACCCGCCTGCTGCCTCGATTTCCCAGCGCTGCTTTTAGGACTGAACATCACAGGAATGGGCAAATCCAGACCGTGCAAGCGGTTTAGTTGGAGCTCCGCTGACCCCGTAACCAGCCCGGTCTCCTCCCAGGCATCACCGCATGATGCCAGCCGCTCCCCACGGCGCGGTGTGGTGGGATGGAGGATTTCAGGGCAATATGGCAATTACGGCTCAGCCACGCTCAATTTTGCAGCTGCTTTGGTGGAGCTTTTGGTGGAGCTTTTTTGGAGCGCACACCCGTGTCTGCCTGGGTTTCCCTCCATCCTTCCCGCTCTGGTTATCGTGTGCCAGGGAAGCGGAGAGGGACAACGACGAAATGTCTGACATCGGTGTCTGATCTCGCTCTTCCCTCACCTTTGGGCTACGATACGCTCCATTTGGGGGTTTATGTACGCTGGTTCCCAGGCAGCGCATGCCGCGCGGTGCCTTCAAGGCAGGATCCTGCACGGCAGCTCCAAGGGCGCGGTGGGGTGGACTGGGTCCAGCTCGGTTCCACCACGCACGCCGTGCCCGTCCCCAGCCCGTCCGGGAAAGAGGTATTTCCACGCCAGCAGGTCAAGCACAGGCGAAACGGGCTGGAGACCACAGCTGAGCCTGCCCTTACAGCTCCGGGAGAGACCGCAGCTATTTTGCTCCTTTTCTGGCTTAATTTTGTTGTTTGTGGTGTCATCGTTGGTAAGAGAAAACATCCCCGAGCCAGGCTATCTCCCGAGCAGATCTACGCGCTGCCATGGCTCTCAAAGGAAAGGCTCTTGCCTTTCCGAGGCTGCTTTCTCCTCCGACATCTCCTTTCAGGCAACGGCAGCCCTGCCTCGCTGCCCGTCTCCCGTCCCCGCTGCCGCCTTCCACGCGCGCGGGACGGGGAAGGAGCCAGCCCCAACCTCTCTCGTAGGCACCGCCGGCGCCGCCTCTCACAGAGCCCCGATTGTTCGAACCGCTCAATCCTCCCTAACCAAACGGGCCTCTCCCTTCCTCTCCCGATATCCGTTGTTTTTCCAGATAAATCGTCAAGCGCAGCCGAGCACGTTGCGCGGTTTGCTGCATCTCTGGCGAGCTGCGATGTCTGTTTGCTCAGCGGGCAAGCAGTGGTTTGTGCCCCGATGCGACAAGAGGCGTGTCCGATTAGCGCCGGGGTGTTTGGGCGGGCTGAGATGAGTATATGACCTTTTTTTCCCAGGAAAATGCCGTCCCTGTTGGCACCCTCAAGGCGAGCAGGGCGAGTGCGGTGAAGATCCCATCATCCTACGATTCCTACGCTGAGCCGGGTGGGCGACGCACAGCTGGGGTGCGGGTAGCGCAAAGGACCGAACTCGGGGTCAGGATTTTGCCCGAGCAGCAGGTTCCCCCAGGTCAGGCGTGTGCAAAACGAGCCGGTGTGGTTTTTTATTTTTTTTTTGTTGGAGTTTGGGATCTGCAGCACCGGGAGACGATAACATCTGGAGGATTTCTGCCCCGAGCTGCAGGTCAGCACAAGCCCCGCTCCGCAGCAGGGCCGTGGCGCTGCAGGAGCTGGGGCTTTGCATGGAGCTCGCTCCTCTTACGGCTGCAAGAAACACACAGCGTGTATCAGAGGGGAGGGATTATCCATCGGCTGCAACTTCAAATCCCTCCCACAGCAGCTTCCAAAGAGTTTTGTTTTCAAAGGCCCCTTCTGAGCCTGAAATCTGCCCTGAGACGGAGCTTTCTGATTTTAGGGAGAGGCAGAAACGCGCTGTGAAACCCGCACGCAGCTTCTGATTTCACTTGAGTAAGGAAATAGCATTAGTTCGATAAAGTCGGGACTTCTCCCTGGCACTTTCCACGCACAAAGTAATGCGCTTCTTTTCCTTTAACTTCAACTCCCCCCCACCCCCTCCGCATTCCTCCCGTCGTCCTCTCCGCCGCCTCCAGTGCAGCGTTGCCTTCGGAGCCCATTAAATGCTTTACAGCCCTCTCTCTCCTCGCCTCCGTCCTCGGCATTTTCCAGTCCAGCTGCCACCCTGGCATATAATCAAACCGTTTTTCCTCCTGTCCCCAGTGAGTTTTTACCAACGCGGCGTGTCGCCAGCTGCCGACCAGCTTCTTCCTCTCCAAGCGTGAAACCCTCCTTCGGCTTTTCAGGTTTTGCTGCCCCTCTCCCACGATTGCTCCTCTGCCTCCTGATTTTGGGGGGGTTTTCTGTGAGCTCCTCCTCTCTTCCCACTGCGCCTCGTCTCGCAGCCAGCTCATCCCAAACACCGAGCTCGCCCAGGGCTTGCGAGTGACTCAAACCTACCGGGGCTGTGGGTGTTAATTTGGGAATCAGAAACTCTCCCGGTCATCGCAATCTTGCCAGTTGTTTTGTCCTGCACGTTTCTAACTTCTGGCATTTCTGGTGGATCCTGAAGCCTCGCTCAAGCTTGAAGTATTTCATGCCTCTCCGTTTTCCGGGCTCCTCTGCATCCCTCCTGCTCTGCCAATCACATCCCCTTTGGTATCAAAAAGCAGTGCTTTTGGTCCCAACCGGCCCAAAGTGTTGGACGCGACCTCCAGCCACGTTGTACTCACTCTGCAGCCCCAAACACACAGGCTTTGGCCCTTGGCTTGTGCCCAGATACTGCATTGATCCTAATAACGATACTAATAAAAAAGAAACAAACAAGGATGGGTTTGAATTCCCCTTCCCTAAGAGGAGCTTTCCTGAAGAACTGGGTTTCGAAAAATAGAATCATAGAATCATTTAAGTTGGAAGGGACCTTTAAGATCATTGAGTCCAACCATTAACCGAACACTGCCAAGTCCACCACTAAACCATGTCCCTCAGCAACACGTCTACACATCTTTTAAATCCCTCCAGGGATGGTGACAGCACCACTGTCCTGGGCAGCCTGTTCCAGTGCTTAACAACCCTTTGGGTGAAGACATCTTTCCCAATATCCATTCTAAATCTCCCCTGGTGGAACTTGAGGATGTCTCCTCTTGTCCCATCGCC
>VUYV01000372.1:498366-538373 GCA_008711295.1 Anarhynchus alexandrinus | reverse complement strand
AGGGGGGTGGGGGAGTCCCCTTCTCTGGAGGTTTCCAAGCCCCGCCTGGATGCAGTGCTGAGTGCTTTGCTCTGGGCAGTCCTGCTTTGGCAGGGGAGTTGGGCGAGATCATCTCTAGAGGTCCCTTCCAACTCTGAAAACTCCGTGATTCCGTGCGTGTCTGTCTTGTGCTGCCGCTGGTTGCCGGGTTTTCTCTGTGGGGAGGCCCCTGAAGGAAGGCTGACCCACGAGGGGGCTCCGTGGGCTGACGGAACCGGGCAGGACAGCGAATTTCCGTGCTCTCGGGTGTCGCGCTCGCCTCGCCAGGCCGCCGCCGCTCCTCGTTTTCCAGCGGTTTTGCTTGTGGCGGAGCAGCGGGGCCGGCAGAGCAGCCTGCCACAGGCCCGTGCCCTAAAATATCACTAAAAAGTGAAAAAAAAAGACCAAAAAAACCCACAACACCCAAACTTCTCCACAGGGAGGGAGGTCAAGCGCCGCACCGTCCGCCTTCAGAGGGTGTGAGGGCCGCTGGAGGCCTCACAGCCCGGCGGCGGCTCCGGCCGGCCCTGACAGGCCTCGCCGCCATTCCGCGCCTCTGCCCCGCGCGGGGCGCAGCGGCCCGGCCTGCACCCCCCCCACCGCCCCTCACGCCGGACTACATTTCCCATGCTCCCCCGCGGCGGCGGTGGGAGGGGCGCGGTGGCGCGGCGCGGCGCGGGGGCTGCCGGGAGTTGTAGTCGCGGCGGGGCGGCGGGCGGGAGGACTGCACGTCCCGGCGTGCCCCGCGGGCGGTCCCTGAGGGAGGCGGCGGCGGCGGCGGTGGTGGCGGCGGCGGCGATGTCGGTGCAGGTGGCAGCCCCCGCCGTGGAGCTGAAGGAGCTGAGCGGCCCCATGGATAAGGCGGCGGGGTCGCCGTGCGAGCCGGTGGCCGCTCACCCTCCCGGGCACGGTGTGGCCGCGGCCCCCTGCCCGCTGCCGGCCACCGAGCGTGAGGCGGCCCCGGCCCCGGCGTCGTCGTCCTCCTCCTCCTCCTCCGGTAGTGGCGGTGGTGGCGAGCGGCCTCCGCTGAGCGGTTGCCCCGGGTTGTCCGCCGCCACCAAGGTACCGCAGGCTTCGGCCATGAAGCGCAGCGACCCGCACCACCCCCAGCACCGGCACCGCGACGGCGGCGACGGCGGCGGCCCCGCGGCCGAGGCGCTCGTCAGCCCCGACGGCACCGTCACCGAGGCGCCGCGCACCGTCAAGAAGGTAACGGGGAAAGAGGAAGCGGGGGGGGGGGGAAGGAGACCCCGCACCCCCACCGGGGCGTCCCCGGGACACGCACACCGGGGAGGGGGAACCGGCCCGGTGCTGGGGGACGCGGCGCTGCCTCCCTCCCCTCCCGGCGTGGGGGTCCCCGGTGCGCGGGTGTGGGGTGTCGGTGTGCCCCGAGGTGCTCCCGTGGGGGGGGCTCCCGTGGGGGGGGGCTCCCATGGCCACTGGGGGGGCTCCCGTGGCTGTGTTCGCGTGGGGTTTCTCCCGTGGCCGTGGGGTTTCTCCCGTGGGGGAAGGGACGACGATTCCCGTGGTTGTGGGGGTCTCCTGTGGCCGTGGGGGTGCTTCTTTTTTGGGGTTGCTCCCGTGGGGGGGAGCTCTCGTGGCTGTGTTCCTGTGGGGTTTCTCCCGTGGCCGTGGGGTTTCTCCTGTGGGGGGGACACGACGACTCCTGTGGCTGTAGGGGGGGGCTCCTGTGGCCGTGGGGTTGTTCCCGTGGGGAGGGCAACCCATTGCCGTGGGGGTGCTCCCATGCCATGCTCCTTTGGCTGCGGCTGCATTTTGGGGACACGCTTCTCCAGGGACGTGGGGTCCCGTCCCTTCCTTGTATCCCCCCTCGTGCGTCTCTGCCCGGTGGGTGAGTGGCAAACGCTGGCCGTGGATATGCCCACGGACACGTGTGACCGGCGTGGTGCTGCCCTGGGTGTCCGTGTCAGCTGCATGCGTGCCTGGCAACGTGCCTGCCTCGTAGGGTTTGTGCTTTGCTTACACGCTCGCGTCCGCCAAGGAGCGTAGGTGCCCGCTGGGTGTGTGTTCACCCCACTCTTGCACACCCCGGGGGCGTGGGGTGTTTGCAGAAAACGCGTGTGCCAGGTACGTCAGCTCCCGGGTGTGCGGGGGTTCACAGCGGGTTCGTGTCCCCGGGGTTATCTGCTCGCTTGGAAATACGGATATGCACCTGATAAAAATGTATGGAGAGGTGGGAGGGGTAATGAGGCGTACCCAGTATGGGTGCTGGATGTGGGGGTGCCTCTGGGTGCACTGCTGGGCACCCAGGGGTGCCCCCTCTCCAGGGATACCCAGTCCTGGCGCTCGCCCGTCGAGGCGCAGGGAACACCCGGACCGCTGCCTACCCAGCGAGTGCGTTATTTCCGTATATATCCTGCCGAGGTATACGTACTCATATAGGGGTTCCCGCAACTGGTGATGTCTGTGTTTGCAACCGCTTTTGTACTTGCGCGTGAATAGCCGGGCGTAGCCACAGCTATACATCCCCGTGTGTATACGTGATCCCACACGTGTGGAGGTAAGTACACCGGTGTGGATGTGCGCGTTTACATAATGCATCCTGGTCCATATACAAATGTGTATAGAGATGCGTAGACTCGTACAGGTGTCTATATGCTATAGCTATATATACATATGTGGCGCATATCTACACACGCAGGGGAAGTATACCTGCGAGTTTACACAGGTAGAGATTTATAGGGATGCAAATAGTTGCACACGTGTGCACCTATCAGTACACGTGTGTGCATACACGTGTCTATAGCTGCACAGACGCTGACGGAGATGGGTATATACGCACTAAGACATACCTCCTCTCCGTGGGTGCCTACGTACGGGTGCAAAGCAGCGCCTTTGTGCCTATAGCCACCAGTTTGCCACGTGCTCGGGCATGCGTTTGTACCTTTGCACATCTGCCCACACCCAGCCGTACAGCCGTAGACGTCCTTATAAACACAAATTCGTTCAGGCACACAGACGGCCCTGTGTGTGTCATGTATAGACATCCCCATGCCTTTGGATATGCAGATTATGCGCATACCAATGTCCGCCTGCACCTAAGTCAGCTCTCTGACCTGCTCACGTAGACACATGCGTGCATTGTCCGTGTCCCTCAGGTGAATGCACCCATGAACATAGGTAGTCCCCATAAGGGGGGGGATATGTGTACTCTCCTATACATACAGTCCCCTATAGATACATGTGCTCCCCCCGCTTCCGCCATGGGCACCTGTAGGGAAATGCACGTTTTGCACAGGGATTCCTGAGTGGGAGCAACCTGAGTTGTTGGTGCCTGGTACCCTTCCCTTCAGAAATCTCGGGAGAAGGGGTTCTCACCCGCGATGCAAGAACCTTTTGGGGAATGTAGAGGAAGAAACGTCCCTGTCATAAGGGGAACCTCCCTACTCATGGAACTTTGGGGTGAAGACTTTGTCTACATATTGCTGGACTTCCACCCTCTCTCATTGCCGCTCTCCTATTTCCTCTGCCTTCAGAAGGCCCAGGATGAGGGAGTTTGTCTCCATAACCGCGATCTCCTCCTGTGTGGCTTCCCTGAAACTGGAGTTTCTCCTAGAGACTCTGTGGGAAGGAGCGCGTCCCTGTAAGGCAAGGTCTGCCCATGGAGAGAGTCTGGATCAAGGGCTTCTTCCTCACCTTAGAAATCCCTGCTCAGGGGGGTTCAGTTCCTCGGTAAAGGACATTTTCCCACTAAGATTGTGACTTCTGTCCCCAGTGTCTGGAGCCCTCCCCATTTGATACCCTAATCCAGTCTCTATTTTTAGAGACCCTCAGGGGTATCCATATTTCTCCTCAAGTGTGCTTAATGCTTCTAAACTCCTCCCTTATCCATCTCTTTTTTTTTTTTCTTTTTTTTTTTCTGTTAAACAAGAAAAAAAGGTTTCTCCTTGCACCTGAAGTCCAGCTCTTGTCTGGAGCACAGTGTTAGACAACACATTTGCATCACTAAGTCTAGGAGGGAAGGGGAGTATTGATGGTGGGTGATGGAGTCGTTATCTGAAACAGCTCGAAGGAATCTGCACCGATCTCCCTGGATGCTCCTGCCAGCAGCGCAGGGTGCTTTATAGGAGGGGAGCAGAGGATGCCAGGCTTTCGGGAGAAACCTGGATGCCGGGAGGAACAGCCAGCAAGCTTACGGAGCAGCAAAGCTCCCCAGCTGGCTGCCTTTGCTTCGGGTGATGGGTTTGTTTGGGAGCTGACAATCTGTCTGGTTGCTAAAGGAAGCGAGATGTGTTGATGGAGGGTATCTGGGAGTACGTACTGTTCCTTCTCTCTCTTCCCCCCCCCCTCCCCTCCCCGTACTGTTGCTTTCCAGTGACTTGTGTGTGCGCGTTCCAGAGACTTGAGAGGTTGTTAGGCATTTTGTTTGCCAGATTCGCAAATCCAGAGTCCTTTCCGCCGTTTCTTAGGAAGTCGTGTTATTTAAATAAAACACCAGATTTGGTAGCCATAAAATTGTTCCCAGCCCCGTGACTGAAAAATTGGGCACGCAGAGCCGAAGCATCTGTTGAAAGAAGGTTTAGTACAAAAATAAGTCTAAAAGAAGCAGATAAATTTTTTGGTTGGATCCAATAGAGCTTTGCTTTAGGACCTGGAAAACAGGTAAAGGTCTATTTAACAGAGATAAGCAAGATCATATCAAATTTGTAGTGAAACAAATTAAACTGTAGTTGTTAACAGTGTTTGCCTGGAAGAAAAAATCTCAGTAGTTTTTTTTTTGACTGCTTTATATATTAAAAGTACTGTTTTTTCTGGTTTGTTCCCCCCCACNGTTTGTCTGGAAGAAAAAATCTCAGTAGTTTTTTTTTTGACTGCTTTATATATTAAAAGTACTGTTTTTTCTGGTTTGGGGTTTTTTTTTCCCCCCTTTCCTTGAAATTTTAACATGCATTAAGTACTGTGTGACCAAATGTTTATTTCATAGTTCTGACAAAAGCACAGAGTTCCCAGTAAATAGCTGTGACTGTTCTTTCCTCTAATACCACTCTCATTTTAAAACTGTTTTTATGTTGGCTTAGTATTTTGCTTGTGCCTGTCTGCCTTTAGATGCGCTAATTAATATTTTACCTTGACAGAGCGGGGACAGTACATGGGCCCAGACTGGCGAGCGTTAACAACTTTGCAAGTTTGTATTTTCATTTATTTAGGCGATTGCTTCGTTTTGTTGTAATGTTACAGCTGATGTACAGTCCTGGTTCTGTGCAAGAACCGCTGGCGCTCCTACAAACCCAGAGGTGAAGGGTTGAGTACGCTGGGCTTCTCTTCGTGACACCTGCAGAGGTGGTTGCCATCGGATCTTGGTGAAGATCTCTGTAATCACGTTTTTGTTCTCTTTGGATTCTTGCTGTAGATCCGCTCTCTTGAGAAATGGCTAGAAGACCTCATTTCTGAGATGGCATTGGACTTGACTTTTGCAGCTAACTCTGACTAATGGATGTGGCTGTGACCTTTACGTGCGTCTACACAGGTAGATTTAGCCGACCCCTGCTTGTCTGGCGCTGCTTCGGAGCTGGCTGCCGCTGAGAAGGGCTCACGAGCGGGTCTTTGACCTGTGTTTGAGGTGTGGGCTGATGGCCTGAGCTTCAGGGGTGGTCCAGATCTTCTCCTGCCTCCGACTGCATGTCCTGACCCTCTCCCCATCCCCTCCTGCCAGGTTCTCGCCTGCCTCTGAGATGAGGCAGTTCAGGGAGCTCAAACTGAACAAAATTCCTTGCTTTACCTTGAGTTAGTTTATTGTTGGAGTGATTCCATCCAACGGGTGGTCAAGGAAGAGCCGGGAACGGTGCGGGAGAAGCAGCAGGAGCAGGTTGGTGGAGATGGAAGAGCTGGAAAGACCTCTCCGGCAGCAGCTGGGTGCGGAATTGGCTCGGCGGTGGTGCGAGCCTACGTGCCGGGGTGCTGGCAGCCGCTGGCTGGGGTGACTCAGGAGATGCGTGGTTTATTCTGCCGTCCCCCCGCTCCCGGAGCGGGGTGAGCCATGGGGGCTGAGTAACAGTTTCAGGTGTCCCGGGCTAAACTTATCCGTGGATGTGAGTCAAGGCCCTGAGTCACGCAAATCGTTTACGGTTTTAGATTTGAATGGTGTTTTGATGATTAGGGGATCGCTCACTGGCTTTGGGGGGTGGGGGTGGTGGTGGTTTTGTGTTATTCCTTAGGGCATTCCTAGATAAAAGTGGCCGAAAGTCATAGAACTTCTGGAAATGTTGTCGTTAGTGTGCATGGGGTGGGAGCTAGTAAGGAGTTGTAATTAGGAGTCCCAAAGTGATGAGCGGTGTGATCTTAACCGTGTGGTGGTAACTCTGTGCCCCTCTTTCTTTGGCTGAGAGAAGAATGTATACTTGAACAGATGCACTCCTTGGTTTAATGATTCTTAACTACTCGGCAAGGAAGGATTAGTAAATGCTTGTACACCATACTGGGAGGTTTAAACGACAGCAATTGTGTAGCTGTGAAATTTTATATTAAGCATATACCAATTTACAAACCGAAAGGTTATTTTTCTTTTTGTCCCGGCCGCTCAGTCCTGAAAGCACAGCTTACCCCTGGAATTTCCAGCTGTGTTCTTTTGCTCCTTGGCATCATTAAAACAGAGGTGTTTTTTTTTTTTTTAGAATTGGCAGGGATTGATTTGCTGGTTTGCCGGTGCTGTTGATTCATTTAGCGGGCTAGAGCGGAGCACAGCTTGCTCTCCCGGAGCTACGCCGCCTCTGCAGTGCCAGCGGCTGTAGAAAGCTGTGGCTTTTGTCTGTGGGCAAAGCAGAAAAAGCAGAGCGTAGAGGTATGCCGGAACGAGGTGTGCATCCTTGTGTAATGTCACTGCTTGAGTATAACCTTTCTAAAACTCCTCGCTGTAAAATCCTTCGGTGAAGCGATTACATCAAAATAAATGCCTGGTGCTCACTAGACTGGCACATCACCTGACCGGTGAGCTGCGATGGGAGGTTTTATTCTGCTAAGACTATAAATGACTCTCATGTGGCTTGTCTAAATGATGGTTCTGACCTTGACTCCCAGCAGATTTCATTGCCTGCGATGAAAGTGTAGCTTTTCCCTGGTAAAAGGGTGTAAATTCCTTGCGACGTTCCCACATCGTTTTGTGGGGCACAGTTTTTTTGGTTTTTTATTTTGGTCAGGTGTGTGCTCCGTTACAGATTTCTTCCATGCTCGTGCGTTGTTTTTCTATTTTCTCAGTTTCATTCTAACCCCTAGTGATCACTTACGCGAGGTAATAAATGTTTCCCCCGAGGCTGAATTCCCAAGTGCCGCTCGTAATGAGTGCGGTTTGAATGCTGTTTAGTAAAATCTTATCATTGGAGGCCATATTCTTTTATTACGTATGATAGTCGTGGGTCTGTCGCCCTACGAATGTGCGCAGTTTAATTTTAGAAGGTGCCTGCGTGTGACTGCTTGGAACTGCGTGCAAAGATCAATACGTCAACCTTTGGCATGGAGGCTCGGGAAGAGAAGATAAAAGAAGATTTGGAGGGGTAGGGGGGGGGGAAGTGATAGAAAACTAATGGCTGTGAATAGGAGTAGCTGGCAGGCTATAAAACCTAACGCGGTGGAAATGAGAAGCCGGGGTGTGGTTCAGGTACCTCTGACCTTGTAACTGGGGATGGCAAACTTGTGTTTTGCCGGGAGGCTGAGGCACCCTACCTCTGTTGCTTTCTCGGGTGAAAAAAAAAAAAAAAAATATGTTGAAACACATAATGGTCTTTGTGTTTGTATCTTTCCTGGAGGGACAGAAACCCGGTATTTGAATTTACAAGCAATTAAAAGCGTAGTCTTAGCTTTGGCCCTGACTTGACGCTTGAAAGATGAGCAAGGTAAAGCAATTACGACTTTCGGAGCCATGTTTGACCTTTCAGGTTTTCTTTTTAACTCCGTCTAGTGAATTGTAAAACAACATGATGATTTAACTCAAACAAGGAAGAGATGGAGGTAAAACTCAAGAGAAAAGAATCAGCTGAGTAGTACGGAGATGGTAGGCAGATTTCTCTGTGGGCCTGAGTGACCTGCAGCATTGCTTAAATTTGAAGAAAACTAAAGACTGAAAGGATAGAAATGCTCCAAATGTTCTGTAGAGCTACCGCAGTGGTAGGGTACAAAAATGAGCCACTTAATTTATTTTCTTCTTCAATTTCGCAGATTTGAGCTAGAGATCCAAGAGTAGAACCTCAGTCATGTGAAGGAAACCTCCTCCCCGAAGTACGATGGCTGGCGTCCCGTTAAATTCCTGTGTAGAGAGATGAGCTATAGGCGAGTTACAAAATCTGAATGAGGAATGGAAGAGAGAGAGCCCGAAAAATGCCCCATCCCTGGAGGTGTCCAAGGCCAGGTTGGACGGGGCTTGGAGCAACCTGGGCTGGTGGGAGGCGGCCCTGCCCGTGGCAGGGGGGTGGAACTGGATGATCTTCAAGGTCCCTTCCAACCTAAACCATTCTATGAAATAAGGCCCAGCCTCTAAATAAAAATACTGGAGGCTGCTTTGCTTTACATCCCAGCAAAAGTGTTAGGTGCTAGGGCTTCAAATGAGCAACAAACTGACTGGGAGGAAAAGGGTGAATTAAGGATAAAATAAGCTTTAAATACTTCTTTCACAAAATCCTCTATGCTCAGGTCTGCAGTTAAAGGCATTTGTAGCAAAAAAGAAAATCCCAGTGAAGTGCCTCAATTTCAGCCTAGAGAAGCCATAATTAAGTTCGTTTCTTATCAAATGGCTCCCAGCGTCGGTTCAGGGTCTTTCTTGATAGAAAGTTTGGAAATACCGACGTAAGGTGGGGAGCCGTAGAGCCGGAGTTCCACAGGAGCAGTCGCTGTCAGTCGCTGGTGCGGGCTGCGAACAGAAAGGGAAAAATTTTTTGTATTTTCAGTTGCAACAGCAATCCGGTCTTCTATTAGAAGCAATCTTCTGGAGATTAAGAGGAAATATTGCGATGAGGGGAAAAGGGGTGAAGCTTTAGTAAACTCTGTTTACTCGGTTTTATTGCGCAGCCGCGGAGAAACTCTGCAGCGCCGGCTGGCGGGTCTGCCGCAGCCAGCGGGGAGAGGCAGGGTCCGTTCTGGAAACCGAAATTTGGGGCGCGTGTACTGGATGCAACGGAAGACTTTTCTGGGCTTTCAGCTTAATCCTAACTCTGAAATGGGAGAAGTCAGTAAGTGAGAAAATAAGGCTGAGGAACATGAAATAACAGCTCTTCGGGGAGCTTTGAGGTCAAAGATTTTAAAAGAAATTAACTTTTTTTTGGTTTTGGAGACCGCTTCTCAACTGACCGTTTCCCTGCTTAAAGCCTTGAAGCAGTAAATTGCTGCCTGGCTTGTGCCCACTCACTGTGTACTGAATACTCTTAGAAAATGGTTTTTTTTGGGTATTTTTTTTGTTTCTAGCTATATTTTGGGAAGGCCAATGTTATCTAAGTATGTTGGCTTGGCGTTTTTTGCATCGAAAATTGTGCAGAGCAGGAATTCAGCCTTGCAGACAGAGCTGCTGATGAACTACCGGCTTCCTAACAAGACTTTGAAACTTCATGTTTTCCGTAGGTGCAGCTCCTCTGGTCTGTGCTTACTCCGAAATACGATCCGTAGAATGAAGGCGGCTGAGATTGATCAGACGTTGTTACTTCTTATTGTGTAAAAGTGTACATGGGGCTGATTAAATTGGCGTCCTTATGTACAATGCTTCTCCCTAAGTATGAGCTTTCGTACAATTTGTGCTGTAGAGAGAACCTTTAACTATTTTTTAATCTATTATAGTATTGTTATTGGAAAATACATGTGTACTGATATAGATATGTAGTGAATTTTTTTTTTTTTAATTTTTATTATAGTAGAAACAGGCACAGATGTCTCAAATGAAGTGGTGGTTCAAGAGAGCAGAGGCTTTCGTGTGACTTTCCAGAAGACTCGGTGACCAGCCGAACAGTTCCCTGAAGTGGCTGACGTTTGCAGGGACCTTTCTGAGAACGGAGCGATGTGGTCGTGCTTGTGTTCTTTTTATGTCTGAGATGAAAGGCTTTCCTGCAAATGTAACATTGGAGTGCTCTAGAAGAAGCAAGGATGGGTGAGAGCCTAGAATTAACGTTCCTCTGCGCCCTCGAGAAGGTCACCGTAGCCCTGGAACGCTTTCCAAAGTACTTTCCAGCTTTTGCGAGGTAGCACGGCTTCATCTCGGGTTTGTAGCTGTGGTATTGATGCACTGAATTTAAGCCCACTCGACAATATATTTGGGGTTTCCGCTATGAAGTGGAGACGATCTGACCTTTGTGTCTTTATTAAATAGTACTCCATCATTGAGGCATGGTTCCCGCTGACTTCGGATGGAGCTGTGGGTGCTCAGAACTTCTCCAAGTTCTGGATCAGGAGCTGTGAAAAGATGATGATCATACAGTTAATGACCAAATGTCAAAATGAGGGTGTCTTGCCTCGCGTTGCTGAGGACGTGCCTTAACACACGCAGGCAGACCCAGGTTCGCTCTGCACATGCCGAATTGGTCAGATATGAGTCACTCAATGTCTTCTTCTCTTTGGGATGCCTCAGCACAGCGCTGTGCGTGAGCCGACACCACCGCTGTGCCGCTTCTGGGCCAGCGCTGGCTTCCGTCCATCCAGCTTGAGCTCCAGTCTGTCTGCACCTGCCTGCGTAGACTTGCCTATAGCAACTTTGGCAAAGAAAAATACTGAATTTAATTACGCGGGGCAGCATTTAACAGCCGAACCAAAAGCCCCTGTTCTTCTTGGAGCCTCCTGCCTCCTTGTCTGTGCACTTTGCAGCTTCCCAACGGGGGAAGCAAAGCATCGGCAAAGTCCAACCCTGAAACGGCGTCCTGTCCACTGATGGAGACAGGTTCTTCTGAGAGCAGTAATGTGTGCGCTTACTTGCCGCGTGTGTGACTTCGGGCTGAGTGAATGACCTGACCTCTGTGATTCTTTATTTCCAGTCAGCTTTCCAGCCTTAATATTCTCCTAATAGCATTTTTTAGCATTTTGCTATGTGAAATGTTCGAATGCTGCAGTGTGCAGACCTTACTTTAAATTGCAGGAGCGGCAATGTCGGAACTCCAGGTATTTTATTTTTTTTTTCCCTTCTGACAGAGCCTTAAATAGGCAGCCAGTTGCATTTTTCATGAGTGTCAGAAAGAAGAGGAAAGTCGGTTGAAAAATTAGTTAGCTACCCAGAACTGCTGAACCACTCTATTTCAAATTTCATTCCGAAAGCGAGTATTTAAAAATAGAAGTAGTATGAACGTGCCTTCATCTGTCAGTTAGGAAGCTCTGCTTGTTATTATTCCGCAGAGGTGAAGCGATCAGCGTTTAATTCTGAAGTTATGTGAGAGAAACCAGGGAATGGACTGTTCCCACAAAATGACTCAAGGACCAATTTAGGAAAACAGCTTACTGCAGTTCATGCTGGTATCTGTTCCCAGCAAGCTTTCCTTCCAGCTACCCAAAAGCTTGTTGGCTCAGATTTGGTGTTCTTTCCATAGCTTTAGTGTTTATGGAGGTGTGGAAATCTGCTTGGAGCCTTTTCGGTATCGGCTAAGATCATTTTTATTGTTTGCAGGACGCACTAACATGTGTTTGATGTGGATTTTTTTTTTTTTTTTAAAAAAAACCCTTCTATATTCTGGGATGAGAGATTACTGCCGTAATTCCCAGCGTTTCACATCAACCAGTTAGGTATTAATTGAAGTGGCTTTCTGTAATGCTGCACTGCTGTAATTTTTCTACTCTTCAGTGGCATTGAATCCCACTCCAGCCTTGCTATCTGCTCTTCGTGTGTGAGATTTCGAGAGTCGATAATAAAATCCTTTTTGTTTTCAAGTAACGTAAAAAGTAGTTGATTGTCTTGAAGGTTTGGTTCAGGTGCATAAGATGTTGTTACTTCTGTGTGCTTTTAGCAAGCACGTTGAGGCTGATACTTGGCTTCCCGTGATGAAAGATGGGATAGAAATGAGAACGTTGGCGTGCTCCCTTCATCTGCTCAGCTTTCCCTTGGCCGCTCCGGAGGCGGTGGTGGGCTGCAGAGGTGGTGAACGGGGCTGAAGGCCAGAAGGCAAGCAGTAATGTTTCAGAGGCACTGAGTATACCTATTATTTTTCATAGAATCGTAGAATGGTTTAGGTTGGAAAGGACCTTGAAGATCATGGAGTTCTACCTCCCACCAGACCAGGCTGCCCAAGGCCACGTCCAGCCTGGCCTTGAACACCTCCAGGGATGGGGCCTCAACAACCTCTCTGGGCAACCTGTGCCAGTGCCTCACCACCCTCACAGTGAAAAACTTCTTCCCAATGTTCAATGTTCAGTTTTTCTATAATTTTTTTTTTTTTTTTTTTTGGACTGTGATGAGCCACTTGCGGCTTCTGCCTGAACTTGCCAAGTGGATAGCTGGTGAACTGTCGCTTTATTTGGATTGGAACTCGATGATGTTCAAGGTCCTTTCCAACCTAAACCATTCTATGATTCTATGATTTCATGCCCCGGGTGCTGCGCGGTGGACGCTCGCCTTTGCCACGCGGCGTGCGTGCTGAGGAGGTGAGAAGTTCACAGGACTTAGTGACGTTTGCCGGAACTGTTTGGAGAATTAGTCTTCTGCTAGACTGCATTTTGAAAGTCACGACATAAGAGTCGCGATATGGCACGCTGCTGTGCTTTAAACTGGCCGGGTGAGGGGAGGAGAAACAAGCAGGTTGGTCCAAGAGGTGAGCTGTGCGAGGGTCTGGGCTTGGGCGCGTGTTTTTCTGGCTGTCAGGCAATACTTTCACTTTGTGAAGTTAAAACTCAAGTCCAGCCCATCCTCCAGCCTCCTTTCCAACCTAAAGAAGTTTTTCACTGTGAGGGTGGTGAGGCACTGTCCCAGGTTGCCCAGAGAGGTTGTTGAGGCCCCATCCCTGGAGGTGTTCAAGGCCAGGCTGGACGTGGCCTTGGGCAGCCTGGTCTGGTGGGAGGTGTCCCTGCCTATGGCAGGGGGGTTGGAACCCGATGATCTTCAAGGTCCCTTCCAACCTAAACCATTCTATGATTCTATGAAACCTGTTAGAAATGGGTTGTCTTTTGGATCGCACCAACCTGAAAATGAAATAAATCTCAAGATGTTATCATAGTTGGGGATCAAATCCTGTGTTTTGTTACTTCTGTACACAGTAAAAGATGCTTAATTCTTTAAATCTGAAAGGGGGTGAAGGTATCAAGAAGCAAACAGTCATTGTGGGTTTGCCTTTTTTTTTAATGTGTCAAGTTGTTTTTTTATGTGTAACTTTAAGATTTTTTTTTTTTTTTTTAGGGAAAAAGTAGGGACTAATTCTTGGAGCTTTAAAGTGAACCAAGTTTGGTCTCATTTTGAAAGCCGTGTGAGGAAAATAATAATTTGTCTTCAAGGAGGGCAGAGTTAGTACTCTTATTCGACCTTGGTGGCTGAACGTAACTTTTCAGTTCCTTTAGGTAACATTAGTGGAAATGGCCTTTTTGGCAGCAGAGATTGCGAAGGTGTTGCCTGAGTGCACTCTGCCGGTCTGTGTCCAGGTTTCGCCTGTCCTTCAGAAGGGAAGAACATCTGAGAGCGTTTGGAAGGGCCATCTGTGCAGCAGAAGCCAGTCCAGGCTTTCCTCCTAGCTGTCAGTTACCGTGTCCTCACCTGATTTTGGACAAATACCATCTGGTTCCATTCCTCTCTTTCCAGAATACTGCTGCAAAGGTCGTTTTCCCGGTGGCTTATGCAAGGGCTCTCTCATCATGCACGAGGCCTCTTGTCTCCACTCCACCAAGGACGTGCCTGTGTTCTCAGACCTTTTCATAGTCTCCCGCTCTCTTCTCCTTGGGAAGTCGCCGTCCCAATGTCATCCTTGATGCCAACCCCCACCAGATGTTGGTTCCTTGGAACCGCAGCTTCCGTATCGCCTTTGCGCTTTGAAGGGAGTAGGCACAATCATCTGCAAAGCTGCTGTTCATCCTTCTTAAAGTTCTTCAGATGCCACCAGAAGCCTGACGACGGCACGGTGTCGATGTGCTGACCCCCCTTATCACAGACAGTAGCATGCAGCTCGCTCTCTACTCGCTACTCAACTGACCCCTTTTCATCCTCTTCCTGATACAGGAGTATAAAACTGAAGGAGATGGAGTATGGAGACCTCTGTCAGCTTTTCGGGGCAATCCCAAGCACAACTCCAGGTTGGGCGGGGAATGGCTGGAGAGCAGCCCTGAGGAGAAGGACCTGGGGGTGCTGATGGACGAGAAGCTCAACATGAGCCAGCAATGTGCGATCGCAGCCCAGAAGGCCAACTGCAACCTGGGCTGCATCAGCAGAAGTGTGGCCAGCAGGGCGAGGGGGGGATTCTGCCCCTCTACTCCACTCTCATGAGACCCCACCTGGAGTACTGCCTCCAGCTCTGGAGTCCCCAACATAAGAAGGACATGGACCTGCTGGACCGTGTCCAGAGGAGAGCCACGAGGATGATCCAAGGGCTGGAGCACCTCTCCTATGAGGAGAGGCTGAGAGAGTTGGGGCTGTTCAGCCTGGAGAAGAGAAGGCTCCGGGGAGATCTTCTTGCGGCCTTCCAGTACCTAAAGGGGGCCTACAGGAGAGCTGGGGAAGGACTTTTTACTGGGGCATGGAGTGATAGGACGAGGGGGAATGGCTTCAAACTGGAAGAGAACTCGATGATGTTCAAGGTCCTTTCCAACCTAAACCATTCTATGATTTTATCCAGCAGTTTTCCTTATCCAGAACCTGTGGCCTTCTGGGCTCGGTGCTGCTGCGGAGGCCAAACGAGCAACACTTTCTTCTCGTAAAGCAGTGACTTTATTTCCGTATCCTCGAGCTCACATCCTGCCAAACAGGTTTCCTTGTTCTGTGTTTGGATCAAATATTAAAAGTCATTGTAACGTACCTGTTAGAGCTGGAAATGATTTTTGTCCACAGACAGCAGTGAAGGATTCCTAGCTATCGAGTGACAAAGCACTAATCGCATGCCAGAGCTCCGCGCGAATATCAGCTATTTCCTCTGCTTCTGCTTTATTAGTACCGCTGCGATCTATTTCTTGTGCTCTGATGGATGTTGAGATCTAACCTGCCGCCGCTGGGACTGACGACAGGAGAGCTGCAGCTCGGGATGAAGGTGTTTTAGACTGCGACGTTTTAAACGCTGCTGTTAAGTATTGCTGAAATATCTGCAGTTTTGCACGGAAAATCTTATTTCGAGCTAAAATAGAAGAGTTGGGGAGGGGGGGTGGTTTTGTTACCACCTTAGCTTTCCTGCCATAATCATTATTTCCTAACATAAGCGTGAATTTTAGCTGGTGGGAAAAAAAAAAACAAACAAAAAACAGAAAACTCCGGAGAGGAGAATAACCAAGCAACAAAATAAACAGTGGGAGAAGCGCTGAATACCAGACTATCCCCGATTTTTGTTGTTTGACTTTGTAATGGATTTAAATAATGCATAGATGAGCGCAATACAAGCAGAACAAATGAGGCTTCAATGTGAGAATTGTGGGAGGGGAAATCTATTAAACCGCTGTTGCATCTCCTTGCTGGAGCAGCGTCCTGCCGTACTGGGTGCCCTCCCCAGTGCTGCTGGTGTTCATGACTCCCATCTAATTAGTGGTATCTGCCCATTCTAGAAATGCTCTTTAATTTCTTCGTTGAGGTTTGCTTAACTGAAGGCGTCACGTTGCAGACTCTTCCAGCTCTCACCTCTGTGCTTCGTTTATCAAACGCTCAGGTATTTTGCTCAGTCATTCCCGCAGGTTTTGATCCCTGCGGTTCATCCCTAGCCACGGGAGTTGGAAGATATTGTAGAAAATGGGATTTTGCGGGACACGGTGAAGTAGTTAATCTTTTTGAAAGCCTCCGTTGTTCGCTGTGCAGGAATTGAGTCAGAGGAGCGCCTTGAGAGTGCGGCACAAACTGTATCTCTGAGGGTTCCCAGGCTGAAGTCCATTAGGACAGTGCTGGTAATTTTTCAGGAGCTGAGGACCGTGTGTGAGGCTTCTGTGTCTACTTTATCTCTAACGGGATATCGCAAATTGGAAAAATTTCTCTTTCTTCTGCCTCTTCTAAAGCTAACGCAGGGTCGTATGTGGCTTCACAGGAGACGGTCTGCAGGGCAAATCACCAAAGCTGACACCACCGAAAGTCAGATTTTGCTGCTCCTTGTTTTGCCTTTGGGGAGCAATGCTGGGTTTTGGACATTTAAGGTTGGGAAAGAGAAATGTGATGTCTTCTACACTTTCCCAGAGTAAGAAATGGAGCTGCATCCTGTTGTACCTGGGGTCCGTACAGACATAAATACTGTAGGTCCAGAGGAAATTCTGGTGAGCAAAGGTTGTGAGGGAGGATAAAAAACTAAGTGAAGAAAAAAATATTTTGTATGTTAATGGGGAGAAAAAAAATATTTGGCTTTACTATCCTGGTAATTGCCCACTAGGTGGGTGCCTGTGGAAGGCCTCGGTCCCAAGGAGTCCTGCTTTCAAAGTTCCTGGAGAGAGGATCCAGGCTGGCTTTGTTCAGCGGGAAGAGGTACATCCTAATGGGTTGGGTATCTCGCTTGTCCTGTGCTGAGACGTTTGTGGTGTTTGAATTGCTTAAAGACTACAACTGGAACAGTGTATCATAGAATCCCAGAGTGGTCAGGGTTGGAAGGGCCCTCTGGAGCTCCCCCAGTGCCACCCCCTGCCAGAGCAGGGGCACCTCCAGCAGTGGCACAGGACGGCGTCCAGGCGGGTTTGGAATGGCTCCAGAGTGGGAGACTCCCCCACCTCTCTGGGCAGCCTGTGCCAGTGCTCTGCCACCCGCACAGGAGAGAAGTTCCTCCTCATGTTTAGATGGAAGTTCCTATGGTCAAATTTGTGCCCGTTCCCTCTTGTCCTGTCACTGGGCACCACTGAAAAAAAGACTCTTCCCATCCCCCTGGCACCCTCCCTTTGAGTATTGATAAGCATTGATAAGATCCCCCCTCAGTCTTCTTTTCTCCAGACTAAAAAGCCCCACGTCCCTCAGCCTTTCAGTAGTGTTTATCTCTTCCTAGACTGGTACCCCTTAACTAATTTTTATAGACCAGAAGCCCAAAAGAAAGACTAAAATAGCTTTCAGGGAGTTTCTTTGTCTAGACTAAGGTCAGCTTTGCTTATTACAGATGTGTTTAAATTACAGGAATATGTTCCCCGTGGCTTTGCCAGCCGTGCTATGGGCAGTGGTCAAAGAAGAAACTTAGAAGTTGCAGTTTGAAACCTCTTCCCGCAGCTCGTAGACTCTTGTGCCAAAGTTTCCACGTTTGATGCCCCACAGTTGCCGTGCTGTTTTATTCTCCCCATAACTAGGAGTAACTCTTCCGGCACCTTTGACTTTATACGATGTCATTATACTTCCTTTATTTTTCCTCTCTAAGAAAATTGAGAGGATCATGTTTGACTCAATAAAATAGTACTTAATTTGGGTTCTGCCCTGGCTTGGGCTCACCCATAGCTTCCACGTGGATAAGAACGACGAGCTCTTGCTGGAAACAGATACAGGAGAAGCGCTTCCCTGAACAAAGCAGTTTTGTGTTTTTCCCTTTTTTTTTTTTTCTCCTTCTTTTTGCGTCAACATCCTCTGCAATAATCCGGGCTTTTAACTTGTTTTAAATTGGGTTATTCAGTGCTAATGTTATGCAAGATTCCTGATTAGTGGTGTGGAGTTGGAGTTGTGAGACTACTTGGAGCGATGATGGAATTAAAGTAACCGTGGCAACCATTATAATTAAAATAGGCTTCCTTGGGAAGCGAGGCTGCGTGTGTCCGTGTGTACACGTTTGCTGCATTCATTCCCAGCCCTGCGCGGCGACACGGCGTTATGCAAAATGTTTAGTGCCCCGGCACTCGGGGTGACCGTCCCGGTTCTTGAGTGCATCTTTTGTGAGCCTCTCGCCTCGCCAACCCGCTCTCGTCCGCTGCTTTTTCTCCGAAAAGCAAAACCTGTTAACTCCCTCAAATTCGTTTCGCGGATGTTTCTTTCAGAAATATTTCAGCCCCTGAGTACAGATGCCGCTGGAGCGCAGAGCCTACCAAATCGCTCGAGTTTTCTGAGTGACGGTGACAACGCGTATGTGGGTTCGCGGCGGCGAGCACCGCTAACTCCCGTCTTGCTTAATTGTGGATGTGAGACCTGCTTCTCCTGATGCTGGCATTTTGCAGAGCCCAACTGAGAAATAATGGCCTGCTGAAGAAGTTACATGAACACTTTCTTTTAGTTGCCTGTACCAGCACTGTCATAGAATCATAGAATGGTTTAGGTTGGAAGGGACCTTGAAGATCATCGAGTTCCAACCCCCCTGCCATAGGCAGGGACACCTCCCACCAGACCAGGCTGCCCAAGGCCACGTCCAGCCTGGCCTTGAACACCTCCAGGGATGGGGCCTCAACAACCTCTCTGGGCAACCTGTGCCAATGCCTCACCACCCTCAAAGGGAAAAACTTCTTCCTAATGTTCAATCTAAACCTGCCCTCTTCCAGTTTGAAGCCATTCCCCCTCGTCCTATCACTCCATGCCCCAGGAAAAAGTCCTTCCCCAGCTCTCCTGTAGGCCCCCTTTAGGTACTGGAAGGCCGCAAGAAGATCTCCCCGGAGCCTTCTCTCCTCCAGGCTGAACAGCCCCAACTCTTTCAGCCTCTCCTCATTGCTTAGTGGTTCCTTTAGGTCGCGTGGAGAATCGGTTCCTCTGATTCAGCCTAACGATGCCAACTTCTGGCTCTTGTGAAAATATGCAATTAACGGCGTGGTTCGGTGCTGTTATTTTGTTGAGTTTGGCAATGGCTGCTTCACATGTTCATACTGCTGGAAGGCGGAGGAGCAGCACGGAGGAATGATGGTGGAGAACTCCTTGAATGTCCAAGCTGGGGTAAAAAGCCAGTCATTCTATGAATTTTCAGAAACAACCTTGGGGTATTGAACTTTCAAAATCCAAAGCGCTTTTGCCTTTTTTTTTTTTTTAACCTGTTGTTCATGTGCATCTTGTGTTATTTTTTAAGTGAAAAATCACCCAGAGATTTCTCTTCACGCATTCAGCAGCGCCTGTTCAATCGCTCGCTCTTCCTTTTCTGTATTGACCGATATTCCTTGCTGGTGACTCCTCAGTTAATTTTTAAATGTTCTTCCATTTGCAGAACAGCTAGTTTGCTAGTCTGCCCAAAACAGATGATTTTCAAACAGATAAATTGTGTCTTGGTCAACATCTGGAGGAAAGGAGAGAAAAAGAGAGGGAGAAAAAGAAAAAGGGTCTCCACTTTTCACCGTTCGCTGTCTCAGGGATGTTGGCTTGCGTGTCTCTGGCTTTCTAGTTGTCAGGTAGGATGAGAATATTTTGGAGATCCTCTCTGCTGGTCTCCAAAGGAGTTGTTGCAGGCTAAATGATGATTACGTTGACTCTGGCCCTACTACGAATGCGAGGACGGGACCCCGCCACATGCAGGCTCATCACTTCTCTTGGGAACTCTGTTCCTGATGGGCGCAAAGATACCATAAGGACACGATAATGAACCGGGAAATGCTTTACACACAAACTTTATTTTGTAAATACCTTTCGTACAGACTGCGGCCCATAATGTTTAAGCTGAGCTGGCAATGTGCTATCGCAGCCCAGAAGGCCAACTGCATCCTGGGCTGCATCAAAAGAAGTGTGGCCAGCAGGGCGAGGGGGGGATTCTGCCCCTCTACTCCACTCTCATGAGACCCCACCTGGAGTACTGCGTCCAGCTCTGGAGTCCCCAACATAAGAAGGACATGGACCTGCTGGACCGTGTCCAGAGGAGAGCCACGAGGATGATGCGAGGGCTGGAGCACCTCTCNGGTGAGGCACTGTCCCAGGTTGCCCAGAGAGGTTGTTGAGGCCCCATCCCTGGAGGTGTTCAAGGCCAGGCTGGAGGTGGCCTTGGGCAGCCTGGTGTGGTGGGAGGTGTCCCTGCCCATGGCAGGGGGGTTGGAACTCGATGATCTTCAAGGTCCTTTCCAACCTAAACCCTTCTATGATTCTATGAATACGGTCCAAATCGGTACAGCAGTAGGAGTAAAAAGAAAAGGAGGGGAAAAAACCCCATATATCTAAACTAGTTTCAAGTCTCGCTTGAAATTCTTATGATAAATCCCCGTCGCTCGCGAGGTAGAGGAGAAGTGCAGAGAAGCCATCGGTGTAGCGAAGGCCGTTTTAGCAGGAGTCGCTGTGCGAAGGGATAAGGCGAGCGCCTCGGCAGGGAAGAGGAGTGAGGCTGGAAGGGGCCTCTGTGGAGCCTTCAGCCACGAGAACGATTTTGCGCTGAAAAGTATTAAAGGAGCGAGTGGTGTTTTGTAGATGAATGCGTTTGTGTGGTCGCAGTCTGCTTTGTTACCGCTACCAAGAGCAGCGTGACGCGTGCCATGGGTGCCAAAAGAGCTCGGTTGCAGCGGGAAGCCGTGGTTAAAGTAGGGCGGCCTTTTATTAATGGCATTTTTTTGGTGTGATATGCTGCAATCTTCACGTGATAGCTGTGGATTTATGATAGCTGCGTGACCGCCGGTAAACAAATTTCGCTGTAAAATGGCGTGAGGTGGTATCTGAAGCTTTGGTGTGTCTCCGTGAAGGTCTGCGGTAGCGCGGGGAGCTGGATAGCCGTCGCGCAGGAGAACAAGAGGCATTTTTCCTTAAAGCAGGTCTGCGCGGAATGCGTGCAAGAGAAGCGCCTTAAGAGGTAAGCGCGTCCTTCATCCGGCAGCGCTAACAAAGAGAGGAGCAGATGAGTGGGTGCCAAATGGGTCTTTCTAAATGGAAACAAAGCCCGAAGCTTTGGTCTCTGAAGGTTGTGTGTCTGCTCGTCTAGTTTTTAAAACTGTTTCTGTGGTTACCGAACAAACAAGTTCAGACAAAGGCAGTACACGTCAGAGAGCCCAGAAGGCTTCTGGCTGGTTCGCCTGTGCGTATGTAGGCTGGAGAAAAGCTGCCTGACTGCCGATTAGGACTTGTGCGTGCACACGGGTTTCGAGACCTCCAGATACCTTCAGATGGTCCAAACAGCAGAAGTGTGGTGACGCAGAAGTTGCTTTCTGATCCCACAAAAAAGAAAAAGAAGAGAAGCGAACCAGAATTGCTGCAGTGGTGTTTGTCTCTGTGAAGGGAACCGCTTCAAGGGAGCGGCTCGGGATCGCTCGTTCTTCGTCACCCGCAGGCCCAGAAGGGCTGAAGCGTCGGTTCCTGATGGAAGGAGGCTTCCACAAAATCCACTCCCGTTAGTGTTTTCCCGGCTCGCTCTTGAGCCTTGAACGCAGCACTGACAGACTTTTGTTTCTGCGGCGTTCGGTTGACTCGTGAAACGCTTGGCAAGAAGGATTTTGCTGTGGTCCGTACTTCACTGTGGGTTTAAGACCAAATGTGCAAGCATAGGTTCTCACCCAAATGGCAGAGCGAAAAATAAGGGATGTAACCTCTCACTGCTGAGGATGGAAACCTCCCACCGAACTCTGGGGTAGGAGGAGACTTTCAGAAACAGGGAAGTAGGGAAGAGAGGAAGAGAAAATCTTCACGTGACTCTCCGAACTTGTGGTTTTAAGATGACCTTGGGCAAATTGCTTTAGCTATCTGTGCTTCTATTTACGAAACGCGACAATGCCAGTTATCTCTGACAAGCAGATCTGAGGGTGGATGAGTGTTTAGCGCGTGCTCTGGGCTGTATTTGTTCGGTGCTGTTTGAAGACCATTTGCAGAGACTGATGAAACGATAACCCGCTGGATGCTTCAGGAGAGCTTCTTCATCTGGCGTCTCCCTGTAACGCCTTCTGCCGTTCCAGCTCTCTCTCCCGAAACGCTCGTGTGTCTCCGCTGAATTATTCCGCGCTCCAGATTGCTTCCTGCCTGGCCGCCGGCCAGCCGACCCGCTAGTTCTCACACCCATGCTCTTCCACCGTCCCGTATAAACCCCGGTCCGACGCGGTCTTCGGGACTCGTTTCCGGACATCCAAGGAGTTGAAGGGAAGGGTGAATGTATCCGGAGAGGATAGGAAGGAGCGGTTGGGTGTGGAGAGAGTTCGCTCCCCGCTGCGCTCACGCTGTTCCAGGATATCTTCTGAGCTTATTAAAAGGGAACAACCCCCCCAAATGAAAAAAGAGATTGATTAATTCTAAACCACTTAATTATTTATTTTTTTAAAAAATTGGTGATGACTCAAACATCCATTAAAGTGTCTGGCAAAAATCTCCAACTCTGAAATTCTGAAGTTTATTGCTTATAAATGTAATTTTTTGTGGGACTCTCGTAAAGTGGAATCAGTTTCTTTGAGACAGTGCATTGCCTCTGAAACACGCGGTGCAGTACACAGCTTTGCTGGACTGATTGAAGAATTATTTTGGGTTTCATGCCCTTCGACGATTACGAGAAGGTGGTGCCCAGACACTGTCCGCAGGAGGCTTTTGGGTTAGCAAGCTACTTATCTGGTCACCACAGTAAAGATGCTTCTGGGTAACTCCAAACGCCAAGAACTTTCTGTGCTTTTCGTTTTTCCTGACTTCTTGTTTTTAATATAAATAAGCTGAAACATTTTCTGGTTTCTCTGCGGCAGAGGCAGCCAAATGACCACAAATGAGTCACTGGGCCGCCTGAACATGTAAAGCGTTTTCAGTCAACGTTCTTCGTGGTGTGACTTCCATGCTACGTTTCTGTTGTCTCATCTGACTGTAGAGAGGTCAGCAGCTAATACGGTGGTAATAAAACACCAGAAAAGCTGCTTCTCTGGTCAGTCATGTGAAAAGTCCCATAAAAGTGTGTTTTAGGAACTTGCGTGAGGAAGGACCGGAGTTCGGACAGTAACGCTTTGGCTGATTCATCAAGTGATTTTTTTGGAGGTGATTTGTGGATACTCTTCCCCAAGTGACCCAGTGGTGAAACTGAGGAGGTGTGTACAGACCTACTGAGCTTCCTGGCCAAAACCGAACCCAGACAATGGTCTTTTTATGCTTTAGGGATTCTGAGCTGCCTTTTCTCTTGTTTATTTGTTCTTTGTTTCCTGCTCTTTGTCGTTTGTCTAAAGGAACAGTAAGTTCATACTGGTGGCGTTGATTAAAGGGACTCGTTATTGAACTGTAGGGAGGCAGCCTTGCTCTCGGTTACACACAACCACAGGCCAATCACGTGGAATTTAGGTTTTCCCCAAACAAGTTAAAAAAAAATACCCTTGAAGATCTCTTGAAACTTGTCCTTCATCTTCATCCAGCAGATTAAAGGTGTTACGGATTACATCAAATGACCTTGTCTTTGAGACCAGATTAATTCTGTTCTTTTGGTGGTTTCTCTGGACTTTCTTAAGAGGGTTTGGGAAGAAGTTGGGGTTTGGATTTTATTTTATTTCTTTTTTAATTATTTTTGCAAGCGTGGCAAAAGATGAGCATCCGTGTTTCTGTGTCAGGTGAGCTTTGCCTTTCTTTGTGGAGCATTTAGACACACGACTGCCTTTAACCGTCCATCCCTCTCCCTTGCTGGAGGTACCGTGAAAGAGTGGATGTGTCATAGCCGCTACGACTCATGGCCCGATATGCTAAATTGACATCGCCCGTATCTTATATTAACTTAGCATGCCGCTGAAGCGCTGGCAAGCGTTAGCTTCTGCCGAGTCTCCTGTGGGAATGGTGACCTCGGGCAGAAAGGCGAGGTGGAGATCTGTGTGTAATAACCGCTGTCTTCTGTCAGCGAGAGCCTTCTTCCCTCGTCGTCTTAAAGTTAGGCAAGACTGTTGAATCATCTCAACCACTTGCTGCTGCCTGAAGGAGATCTCGCTCGTACTTGTGTGGTTCCACACCCTTCCTCCTCGCTTTGTTGCTCTTTGATTTTTACGAGGTAGCCTTGCAAGAAGCGTTGGGGGGTTGGTGGGGAGGATGCAGGTGGGGTTGGGCTGAGTTGAACGGGTTCACAGGGGATCTGTCGGATGCGGAGCTAAGCACTGCGTGGTCAGGAGAAGAGGAGGAGGAAGAGGAACCTTTCCCTTTTGGTGCCACAGAGCTGCTGGATCAAGCAGCCTCATAACTTCATCCATGGTATTGATTTTATGGTATCCCTAAAGTCATTTGACACCGGTCTTTATGGTTTCCCCACTGACTACTCAGTAACTGTCAGTGAATTAAAAAAAACAACTCTCTTCAACGAGGATGATAAAATCAGGATGGCAGGTCTTAGACAAATCTGTTTTTTGAGTGGTGTCAAAGAATCAGAAAATTATTCTAGGTGAACGTCAATTTTGAAATACTCGGTGTTCCTTTTCACGCAGCTCCCTTCGGCCTCTTCTTATCTGAGAAGTTCAGCCTTGACTCAGTTCTGAGGTGGCTTTTTAATGCGTGTAAAATTCTTGAGCTGTCAAACCTCATTGTCTTTATTCATTTTCTGAGAAATTTTTGAACAGAGGAAGAGAAGTGTGATAGAACGTATTTCAGAAACAAATAAAATGGAGAGAACAAGAGCAGAAAACCACTTAAAAGGCACCTTTCGAGCACATTGTAATACATCAGAGTGGAACTCGAGTCAGCCACTGTGAAGATTTTGACCCCTGTTTGTCTTGAGGCTTTCACCAATCCCATTCCTTTTGTTTATTTTCTCCATGTAAAATGCATTTAGATCGTCAAATATCTACACCGGCAGAAGAATACCAGACTCTGAAATCGGAGTACCCAGCAGAGACCTGCTCGTGTCCTGCTAGGTCAGGCAGAATAAAGGTTGCGAATTTTAGCTTTTTTTAATGCCACCGAGGTTTGCATCATCATCATTTCACAGTAGGGACCGTGCTTGCATTAAGCAATTGTATTGTCTACGGCTTTGGGTACGCAGGTGGGTACTTTAATATAGACACAGTGCATCTAATATTTGGGTCTTAAAATAACTTACAGCTGATTTAAGGCAGAGTAGGTGACCTAAATTTACCAAAGTTTTTTGCTGGGGAATGCTGCAAGTTAGGACTGGAGATGCGGCGCTCTGTGTGCTTTGGGGGCCTGACTTTCCTTGGAAGAACAGGATAGAGATGTCGAGCCCGAAGATCTGAGTTGTTTCCACTGACAGCTCAGGAGTCGCTTAAATCAGCTGCTTCACCCCAGGTAGTAAGACTTATTGAGAGCTAGATGTATTTAGACCTGTGTGCTGGAGTCCATTTCTCTCGTGAATATGGAGAGAAAGAAGGCAGCAAAGTGTAGCAGCACATTGACAAGAGGCCAAGCGCTCATAGGGCATCACAGGGGGCCTGATAGGACGAGGGGAATGGCTTCAAACTGGAAGAAGGGAGATTTAGATGAGATATTAGGAAGAAATTCTCTCCTGTGCGGGCGGTGAGCCCCTGGCGCAGGTTGCCCCGAGAAGCTGTGGCTGCCCCATCCCTGGAGGTGTTCAAGGCCAGGTTGGACGGGGCTTGGAGCAACCTGGGCTGGTGGGAGGTGTCCCTGCCCAGGGCAGGGGAGTGGAACTGGATGATCTTCAAGGTCCCTTCCAACCTAAACCATTCTACGATCCTATGATCAGTGCTCTGGCAGTTTGAAAAGCCAAATAGTGCCTGAATATAGCACTTTCTTGTTCACAGCTGATGAACAAGATACTTCAGCAAGAAGCTGTTTCTTGGAGAATGATCCCTTCAGTGATGAGACACAACGGAGCTGAGGTCATCCTTCAGAAGTGTCCTCTAGCACCCAGGTCTCCTTACATCTGGTCTGTGCTTAAGGTTAAACCAGCACAGTCCCGGTAAGAACAGGAGCGGAGGAAAACCGACCTTTCAGATAGAAACCATATGAACTATATGGTTCAAACTCCCTTTAAAAATGATCAGGAGTCATTCCGTGCAAAGCACAGCTGATGGACGGTTTTCTCAACAAATGGCATCAGCTTAGCTCTCTTGCTGCCTTAAGCTCTTGGGTTTTGCTGTAATTTCACCTTAATTGGAAAATCTGCCCAACTTCTGAGCGCACGCACATTTGTTTCACTGTGCAGCCAAGTAGAAGCTCTTAAATGTGTAGACGGGGATGGGGTTGAAGTAGTTGGGTAGAGGCTACCTTAATAACTGACTTCATGCTAGTGTTTCATTTTGTCCCTGCTTCTTCCATACAGAAGTTTCATGTCTGAATCATTTTTAGGGCAATAGTGTTTTAAGTTGTTCGTGCAGCACTAAGCAAGATGCGGATCTAATTGTAGTATTGCAGTAGAGTAGACCCTTAGACATGGCCTCCTGATACACCTACCCGGTGTTTTCCTCTCTCGGTCGGGTTTACTGCGCTCTTAATATCTTCTTGACTATTTTCTAGTCTTGCTGAATCTGCTATTTATTTTATTTTGGTTTATTTTAGAAAAAAAACCCCTAAGTTACTAGCTGTCAAAAGGCAATTTCTGCTTCCAGGCATCTAAGCTTTACCACCTGTGGCTTTGGAGACTTTCTAGATCTTAGTGCCAGATTGCTTATGCTGTTTATTCCATTGATTACAAATAGTTCTCTTTTATTAGGATGTTAGCAACAGCTAACCTGAAGAAGTTGTCAGAAGTCACTTTTTCCTTCCGGCTACCTAAGCACCTAGGAGCGTGGGGGGGGTTTATTACCTGTCCACATCAAGGTTTTTGAAGAAAAGCTCATTCCTTGTTCGGTAGTTTGTGTGTGGTTGGGTTTTTACTTTCTCTTGATTTCTGTCTGCTTTATAGCAAGTATTAAATCATTACGAAGTAGATTAAGCATCTTCATGAAGTGTATTATTCTTCTCACCTGGTGAACACAGGGCGATAGAGTTCATTTTTCTTTTTTATTTTTTAATTTATTTTTCCTGGCCCACTTAGTCTTTAGCCTTGTCAAGATTGGCAACTGAAGTGCCACGGAGACCGCTTGGGGCTCATGATGTGATTGGTTGTCATTAAGACTGCTTGTCATTAAGGTTACTAATTTACGTGACTCGGTCATCGACAGCCTCCAAATGAACGCTGCCGCCAGCCCAAGCCGCGCTCTAACCAAGAGTATGCTTTAAAGATATTCCATGCTGGAAATAACCCACGTAATCCATTTTTCCATAATTCCACCGGTAGTTCTTCATGCAATCTTATTCTCCTCCCTTCACCCGTGGATTTCTAAAGCTTCTTGTTGGATTCATTTGCAAATATTGGATATCATCGTCAATCGGTCCCGAAGCCTGGGCTGGCAGACGTGTGGCTGAACTGGTGGAAGAGACCGTGTGCTTAAGGCACGTAGAGCGGTTGTCCAAAAAAGTAATATCTTTGCTTTTTTTGGAGTGGCTTTTAGGAGAGAGCAAGCTGGACATAAATAATTTTCCAATTAGGAGAGGAGCCTGCCCGTGTGTCACATGGGGTTTTGTGGGGTGATAAATGCTCCTGCTTCTTGACGCTTGCAGCGATTTAAGAAAATGAAACATAAAAATGTGGCTGCCAAAATATTTTGCCCAATAGAATCTTCTCAGACTTACAAAACGTGGCTAGACAATAGTCCTGGTGTTCTGTTATATTAATTATGAGGCATCCATCTTCGTATGCAGCCGTAACTGCCTTCAGGGTAATTAAAATTTTATTAAAGAAACTAGGAGGAGTAAAGGGAATATTTTATTTGGAGCTGGGGCAGCACCGAGTCTTCAGGATGCGACGGAAGACGTGAAGCTGGCTGGCTCAGTGTGATATCACGCGAGCTGTACGTCCTCCTTTATTTATTTTTTATTTATTCTAATTTGGAGTGTCAAAAGCCGGGGAATGCAATTACAATGCAAAGCAGAGGTGTCTGGAAATAACCACATTATGGTTTCCCAAAGAAAATGCCTCCGTCTGTGTTCTGAAATGATTGTGTTCCTCAGGAAAGAGAAATTGCTTTTTTCCAGAGCTGACTTAAGACTAAAATTATTGAGGCTGTGGGGTGGGTGATACTGCTTCAGATGGACACAGTCCCAATAAATAGGCACAAGATTTTCTGGCCTTCGGAAAGTTTCTATATCCTAACGTAGAGAAAAAATAAATAGTAAGTCTCTTCTAATAGAACTGTTTTAGGAAGGAGTTGGTATTGGGAAAGAGGTGGTTTTATACAGTACATTGTTGAAAAATTGGAACCAGGAGTGCCGTCTCTGATGGGTTTTTCTTTCTTTCTTCCTTTAGCGCAATTTTCCAAATTGCAGTCTGGTGCCCTTCCTGAGGCTGCGCTGGGGTGGGACACTTCTGGGCTGTTCTGCTTTTCTGAGGTCTGCAGAGAAAGCTGCTCTTGGAGATTCTTGGACACAAGGAAGAAGTTCTTGGCTGTGCGGGTGGTGAGCCCCTGGCGCAGGTTGCCCCGAGAAGCTGTGGCTGCCCCATCCCTGGAGGTGTTCAAGGCCGGGTTGGACGGGGCTTGGAGCAACCTGGTCTGGTGGGAGGTGGCCCTGCCCATGGCAGGGGATTGGGAATGGATGATCTTCAAGGTCCCTTCCAACCCAACCCATCACCCATCCTTCCCTGTGGCCCGAGCCTTCACACAGGTGCAGGGAGCAGTTGTTTAAAGCAGCAGTTCGCAGCCCAAAACGGCCATTCACAACAACCTGGCAATGAGGTGTGTGTTTGTGGTGCTGTCAGGAGATGATGAAATCGGTGGAGAATCAGCTTCCAGCAGACTGGATGTGCTTATTAGAGAAACGAAGTTCCAGAGAAGATACACTGCTCTACTGATCTTGTATTTTTAGATGATGGAATCCAAGTAGAACAAAGTCATGCCCTATATTTCAGGTCTTTAGAGTATAGAGATTTCTTTTCTTGTTTCGCTGTCCCTGCTGATGACTTGGCAAAATGCTGTCCTTTGCATTCCTGAAATGTTAGCCTTTGACAAACTTGAAGAGAAAATGGAGGGAAAAAACCTCCAGAGTCGCATTTTAGCAGATTTTTGTGCTTACGCAAACACGTAGAGAAATGGGTCTTCTCTGTAGGTATATCAGCTTCATCTATGGCTTTTTTTTTTTGGCGGATACTGACTGCAGAAAAATATTTTTCTGAGGTTTGTAGCTTCGTTAGAGCAGCGGCTGCTGCTTTGCTCTCGACTCTGATGGTTCAATCCCTATTTCCAACGTAAACCCCAACTCCAGAAGCCTGTAAGTGTGCCATAAATGTTCTCTCCGCACGAAGGGAATCGTTTTTAGAAGAAAGAATTACGTGTCTCTTCCTGTAAAAAGGTTTCTGTTCAATATGCAGTTGCTATTTTACACACTCGACACGTACGTGCCTTACAGATGCAGTTGTTAGAGCCTGTAGCTGAAGCTCTCCTTAAAATTAGTTTTGCGACAACCGTTACGTAAATAGGTGGATGTGTGCTAGGGGAAAAACCCAAAACTGTCTTCTAAGCGTGTCAGCATGGAGCACGCAATACCTGTACGCTTAAACAATAACAAATCCAGAAAAGGACGAAGCTTTTGAACCAAATTCTTCCTTCCGATATAGCTAGGAAAGCTTCCGTGGTCTGAAAAAGCTCAGTTGCAAATGGACGGTCTTGGCCCAAAACGGTGGCTTGGTCTTGCCAGTTGTGGACCAGCGCAAGCAGAGCCGAACGCATGGAATCGTGACAGAGAACCTTATTCTTTGCAGTACAGAGTAGAGCGTGACAGTCTGTTCATCACCTTTCCCATTTTAAAGGACAAATCTCTGTTTCGATACGTAGTAATCCTTTTTTTATGCTCTTTTGCCCCTTTTTTCTGTAACAGAAGTATGTTGGAAGCGTAGAGCGGTAACCAAAACCTTTAGCCACGTGCGATGGAGCGCAAAGTCAGCGTGGAGAGAGGATGTGAACGAAGACAGAGGGGCCAACGCTGACTTTGAGTTTAATTTTTATTTGTTTCTCTCTGCCCTTGTAGCAGCTGATTCTCCTTAAGTATATCTAACGGTGATGAGCTGGGTGTTTCTCAAACGTTCCTTTCTCTTCCATGGATTTCCAGGAACCTCTTTGCTTCAGCGTAACGTTTGCGTCCCGGAACGGTGAAAATACAGAAAAGGGCAGCAACTTGTCGGTCTTTAACTCTAGAGGTATTTAACTGTAGAAGAATTATTAATATCAACTGCTTTAAGAAATCTTAGCTGTACAATTGAAGCGATTGTATTGTGAGCCCTGAAAGGGTGTTGCTGGAAGGCTTTGAGCGTTGGAGTTTGCTAATAAATGTCAAACAATTGCTGAAAAACTCAAGGACTCGGTAATTTACGTTCTGCAGCACCTGTATTTAGGTTTGAGAAATAAGGGGAAGAAGAGCTTAAGCTCTGCCTTTGTATTCTAAGAAAAGCCCACGTTCTGAGAAACCATTAAACAAACTAAATGATCCTTAAATACACTGGCACGGTGGCCAACGCTTAACAATTCTTGGAAGCCCTTTAAAGAATTGACGTCACAGTTAGCTGTGCCCCCCGACGCTGTGGTTGCACGTGTACATCCAGGTGGGTGAAAAACGCGTTTGTTACAACGCCCCTCGTTTCTGTGCGCAGTAAAGGTGCCATTTTAACGGAGTTCTGAACCAAAATACCTTTCTTCTTGAGATGGACCCTCTTGCTTCTTTAAGAAGTCCAGATTCTTATTGTATCAGCGGCTTGACTCTCTTGTTACCTAAAAACGAGTGATGAAATTTCTCTCATGGTTCTTTTTCTTCCCATTTGTAACGTGTTTTGGCCGCGCTGCCACTGTCCTGCGGGCTCAGCGTCCTGTTGCGTGTTTTCCTTCTGCTCAGGCACAGCAGAGAAAGCTTCAGGCTCTGGAAGAAGATGGTGGTGGGTGGTACCACTGGAAGAGCCTTCAAGAAGAGTTTTGGTTTTGGTGGGTTGGGGTATTCTGATGAGATGTTTTCTTTTTTTTAATGTTTGAACGACTGCAATTCCATATTCTTATTTGCAAAACCAACTTGCAGAAGATAGCTGCCCCAACAGGGGTGAAAGAGGTGATGCTTCTGCATGAGAAGAGGGAGAAGGTTGGAAAGATTGTCTTGCGTTCCAAAAACGTGGTGTTGCAGTGTTATCCCTCAGGGAGGCTGGCAAAGGACGAGGGATGAGACAAGGTGTCCAGAAATTCGGAGCCGTTCGTTAGATGCCAACAGGGTAATCTTGGTTGGGTCCTCTCCAACACACCTTCTTCGCTGTGCGTGGAAAGTCTGCCTTTCCGGTTTATCGCTACGGGGTATTACAGCGCGGTGCCGGGAGAGGGGGTTTTTCAGTGTTGTCCGAAACGCATCCAAATTTCTCAGTGGTAACTGGCATTTTTTTGCTATTTAACGGACTTCTTATTAGCAGAGTGGGGCGTGTTTCTGTTTGGCAGCACGTTCCACGTTGGATTCGGGTGTAATGGCACCTTAGAGGGAGGATGAACCGTTATGTTGTAGGATTTATTATTTTTTTTTTTCCCTGTCGGCATGCGCATTTCTATAAATCTTTGCCTTTGAAAATTACATTTTGCAGAGACTATCGTAATACATAGCTACCACTCGGTAATAAACCTTATCGTTTTGGTCTGCGTTTATAACTGATGTGTGTCATAGGAAACCGAAAGCGTAATTTTCTCTCTCCCTGTTGCCCGCTGAAGCTGGCAAACTCCCCTCGCTAAAAATATATGTGCTTTTGGGGTAATTGGTTCAAGGGTTGGTTTTTAGCTGTTGCCAAACGACCTTTTGCTATGTCTGAGAGAGAAAATCTCTGGTGCGTCGTGCAAACGCCCAGACTCCGCTGGAGCTCTCGGCCTTTCTCCTGAAAACCGCCGATCGCCCCAAACAGCCTCAGCGTTGCCGGTGGTCCTCCCCCAGTGCCTCTGCTGGGCTTTGTCACGTGTAAAGAGGGTAGAAAACTTGTAGCAGGTAAAGAGGGAGTGCTCCTAGATAGGAAAACCCTTTCGAATCATAGAATCATAGAATGGTTTAGGTTGGAAAGGACCTTGAAGATCATCCAGTTCCAACCCCCCTGCCATAGGCAGGGACACCTCCCACCGGACCAGGTTGCCCAAGGCCACCTCCAGCCTGGCCTTGAACACCTCCAGGGATGGGGCCTCAACAACCTCTCTGGGCAACCTGTGCCAGTGCCTCACCACCCTCACAGTGAAAAACTTCTTCCTAATGTTCAATCTAAACCTGCCCTCTTCCAGTTTGAAGCCATTCCCCCTCGTCCTATCACTCCATGCCCCAGTAAAAAGTCCTTCCCCAGCTCTCCTGTAGCCCCTTTAGGGACTGGAAGGCCGCAATAAGATCTCCCTGGAGCCTTCTCTTCTCCAGGCTGAACAGCCCCAACTCTCTCAGCCTCTCCTCATAGGAGAGGTGCTCCAGCCCTCGGATCATCCTCGTGGCCCTCCTCTGGACACGCTCCAGCAGGTCCATGTCCTTCTTCTGTTGGGGACTCCGGAGCTGGAGGCAGTACTGCAGGTGGGGTCTCACGAGAGTGGAGTAGAGGGGCAGAATCACCTCCCTCGCCCTGCTGGCCACACTTCTGATGCAGCCCAGGATGCGGTTGGCCTTCTGGGCTGCGATGGCACATTGCTGGCTCATGTTGAGCTTCTCATCAATCAGCACCCCCAGGTCCTTCTCCTCAGGGCTGCTCTCAGCCATTCCCCACCCAGCCTGGAGTTGTGCTTGGGATTGCCCCGACCCAGATTATCTCTCTGTTTTCCAGAGTGGTTCTTGCGTTGTCCCCACGGAGGCTCTCTTAGCGCTGAGCATCACTCCTGAGCTCGCTTCCGCTAGTAGAGGGAGAAGATTGTGCAAGATCTCACTGCTGATCAAGCCCGTGCGTTTTATTTGAGGAAAAGCTGCTACAGAAAACACGGTATTATCCTGCATTACCTCCCTGCCAGAAGACATTATTTATCGCTGGAAGCGGGATGACTTTGCGGTTCTTTTTAATGAGCTGTGTTCACCGAAGACTGTTTTGTAAAGGTTTCGCATCGGTATGATAAATAGAAGGATGATGAATAGGAGCGTAGAGCACAGAGGCTGTATTAGCTGTGGAAGCTGCATTTATGCCCGCACTACCCTTCCAAAAAGGCTACCTGGTGTTGGGGTGAGTTATTTGGGGAAAAAAGCAGCAGAATAAGCCCCGGTATAGGTATGCAGCCATTGTTCCTAACGCAGCAAGACCCAGGGCTTCTGTAATTTTTTGCTGTCATTGCTGTCAGCCGACAGGTTTTATTTGGATGTGAAACCTCACCCCTAGGAAGTTCCAACCGATGCCGAATGCTACGGCGTAACCGTGCGGAAACGCAGCCTGCTGTGAAAGCACCGAGTTTGCTTATCGGCTCTCTATAAACCCATCAAATCAGATTTAGGGTCTTGATCCTTTTCTTCAAGGCGCTCCCCAGCCTGGTGCCAGGATGTCTGAAGTTCTGCCTGAAATTCTCCAAGGAACGTTTGATGAGCTTTGGTGCTGTCAAATCCCCTTCTCGGAAAGGATGGCTGTTTTGCGGGGGAGACTCTTGTTGGGTATCCGACTTTGCGCTATTCCCTGCGCGTCGCTGTTAAAACCCCACTCCTGCACGTACAGAACCGCTCTATAAAACAAGGGTGATGCCAAGGGTGAGGTTCGTTTTTTTGGGAAGAAGATGAAAACAAACTTGACAGACGTTTAGGGAAATCTAACTAACGTTATTGGCAAGTGCCGAACTATAGCGGTAAACACACTATGAGATTCTGTGCATAGTATGTTAATTACTCGCTCGAGGCTTCATGTTTTGCAGACCTTTGCTGCTCAGAGTCTGTGCTTGATGATTTTCCCAAAATTCCGAAGATGCAAGGCGTATGTTTGCTATAGCACACCAGGAGGGGAAGCCTTCGGGGAGAGCCGTGGGGTTCTCCTCTCTCTACACGTCAGTGGATGGATTTTTACCACTTGTCCCTTGAGTGACTGAGCAAAAACCTTATGTTTAGTAGTCTTGTGAGCTTGAGGGGTTTTCTTTCAAGATTTGTGATACAGCACCGTTATCATAGAATGGTTTGGGTTGGAAGGGACCTTGAAGACCATCTAGTCCCACCCCCTGCCATGGGCAGGGACACCTCCCACCAGCCCAGGTTGCTCAGAGCCCCGTCCAACCTGGCCTTGAACACTTCCAGGGATGGGGCAGCCACAGCTTCTCAGGGCAACCTGCGCCAGGGGCTCACCACCCTCAGAGTGAAGAATTTCTTCCTAATATCTAACCTAAATCTACCTTCTTCCAGTTTGAAGCCATTCCCCTTCATCCTATCACTCCACCCCCTGATCCCGAGTCCCTCCCCAGCTCTCCTGGAGCCCCTTTAGGCACTGGAAGAGGCTCTAAGGTCTCCCCGGAGCCTTCTCTTCTCCAGGCTGAACCCCCCCAACTCTCCCAGCCTGTCCTCCCAGCAGAGGGGCTCCAGCCCTCGCAGCATCTCCGGGGCCTCCTCTGGCCCCGCTCCACCAGGTCCATGTCTCTGCTGTGGGGACCCCCCGAGCTGGAGGCAGCACTGCAGGGGGGTCTCCCCAGAGCAGAGCGCAGCAGAGGGGCAGAATCCCCTCACTCGCCCTGCTGGCCATGCTGCTGGGGATGCAGCCCAGGACATGGGTGACTTTCTGGGCTGCCAGCGCACACTGCTGGCTCATGTTGAGCTTCTCATCGCCCAACACCCCCAAGTCCTCCTCCTCAGGGCTGCTTTCCAGCCATTCTCCACCCAGCTTGGATTTGCGCATGGGATCGCCCTGACCCACGTGCAGGACCTTGCACTTGGCCTTGTTGAACTTCATGAGGTTTGCACCATTAATCCTTCTTACTCCAGTGTCTATTTGCGTTATTTGCTGTGGCTGTTGGGTTGGGTTGGCCTTCCAACACGGTTGTCCTCTATTTCCACTGGAGTTGTCCATTAGTTTCTTCCAAGAAACAGCCTTTCTTGCCCGAGCAGTCGAGAGGGAGAGCTTTGGGGTGCTTTCCCTGATGGCACTCTCTGTTTTCTCTGTTGTTTTAAGAAGAATGCTGTTACATTGGATATCTGTGCAGCCAGGGTTTCCCCAGTATAGCGAGTAACCAACTATTAATAATTTCTTGTTTTGAATGTAGATTATTTTCTGGTAATGGAAGCAGATCAAGAGTATTAATCAGAAATGTGTACCCACAGAAAAATGCATGAAAATCCTGTGGTGACACAAGCTATGGATTGGTTTTGAGTGAAAAATAGCGATGCTACAGCGATGACGTCCAACCTTTTCCGGATTTTGCAGTAGAGGTGCAAACCCTTCATCGTGAGAACACCTGGTTACACAGCGTGCTGTCCCTCGGTGCCCTGTGGAGACTCAGGTTAAAAACATTACTTTATGATAACTTCGGGTGGCTTTCACAAGTATTGTTTCACACAAGAAATTTCTTTGAATTTCTTTCTCTGAAACCAGATTGGTTTAAACTTTTTGTAAGTTAACACCGGTGATTGGACTACTTCAGTAGTCCACATGCAAACGTATTGAGCGCTTTCCTTTCTGGTTCTTATTTGGCATTGAAGATGCCGGCAAAGTCAATAAATCAGAGTAGCACAGTGAAGAGTAATGAGTTGGGGTGGATATAATCTCATTAACTGAAATAGTTGCTGTCCTACCGATGACTGTCAGCGTGTTAGGAAAAGAAAAATTAAAGAATTTGATAGCTTAGTTGGTATCAGCTATTCCTGAGAAGGAAAAAAAACTGCCATTAACTTAATTTTGTTGTCTTGACCTTTATCTCCTCCTCCAAATTAATTGGAGAGCTGAACAGAAAGGAGGTGTCCTAACCTGCTGCCCAGCAGATAAGATGCCTTTAAAACAAGCTCCAGCTTTCCTTCTCACTGGGAGAAGACTGAGAATTCACCTTTTTGTTTCGGCTCCCATTCCTTTATCCAAAGGCTGTTTTGTTCTTCAAATGCGTTTATTTAAGTTAGTCCCGATGAAAACGCGGTTGGTGCTTTTGCATTTCGTAGGGAGGATTTAAGGCAAATACCTCTTGCGGGAAATGGGTCACTCGGCGTTACTTAACTCACCCCCTGCGTTTCTTAACAGCTTTGGCAGTCCTACCAGAACGAGGATGTGTATTAATGTAAACCACTCTTAATTGAGGCTTGCTTTACAGCCCTGGGATTAAAAAGGTGTTAGATTTCCCCTCCTCATCCAAGTATTGCCTTGCTTACCGTGGCGTGGATGCGGCGGCAGAACCTTCTGAGAGTGCAAAGTGTCTGCCATAAATCTAACTGCTGGGCGCGCTCCTCAACGCCGTAGGACCGACCCCGGGCTCCCCTAAACGCTGCTGTGTGTATTCCGATGCCCTAACCATAAAACTTCCCCTTTGCTAGAAAATAGTTGAATATTTTTAAAAGCATTTGATGATTATTTTTTTTTTTTTCTTATGGGGCAACAAAGAGAATCTTCAAAAGGATAATTGAGCTGAAAACAGCGCAGTGAGATCGTTATCTACAAACATGAATAAATGGCTTTAGGAAGTATTTGCTTATTCATGAACTTTGAAATCTGCTTGTGATACTTTGCAGTTTTCCTTCTGATGGCTGACAAAAAACCATCGTCGGGAGGTTCAGCCCCCAGCGGACTTGCTCTCCTGCACCTTGCCGTCTGCCCCGAATTCCGTTAAAATTAACAGAAGAAAAACCATAAAATTTATTCAATTTTTTGTCTGCTATAGCAAACGTCTGACACTTGTCAGAATTCAAAAAGTGAAGTGTCGAAACAAGTTTTGCGAAGTTTTTAGTGCTTTTTCCTTATGCCTAGAACCAGCTGAAGTATAAAAGCAAGGTATAAAAAGAAGTTTCTTCATGAACAATTTGAAGAATTGTTGAGTTTTTGGAAAGACGGCGCATCTACTAAATACAGCAGCTTGGCCAATAAAACCAGTTTAAAAACATGTTAGAACTTTTCTCCATTTAAGCCACCTTTTACTAAAGTAGAACAAGTTTTGAAGTGCAGTATCTATCCCCGAGGATGCATTTGGGCACATTCTGGTTCTCGGTAACGGTAACCACGTGGGGAGTTAATCTGGAGCAGGTGATCCTCCTGTGTGCAGACAGATCGAGTCCTTGCAGAATTTTCGGTGGTTTCTGATGTGTTGTGGGGTTCAAATCTAGCAGAAGAGCGAGCGGAGCTTCCTGGGGGCGGTGTACATCTGGCTGGAGAGCATCACGTTCGCAGTCTAGAAGTGAAACAGAAATAAGGACTATTGGTAGAACTTCTTGACTGTGAGTTAGGTACCTTTTTTTTTTTTTTTGCTGTTGGTACTCGGTGTGTGCTGAGATTATTGAATAACAGCTCCTTTTTCATTGCCTTCACAAGAGGCGCTACCGGAAACATCGTGTTTTCTGTTGATTTTGCTCTTTGAGTTGGGGGAGATCAGAGGAGCACCAGTGCCGGTGGAAGCAGAATGATGGCCAAACCCACTGGGCCAGAGGTGAAGGGAAAGATCTCACCCACATTTGGCTTAATATAGCCTTGAGATGAGTTTAGCTAATTGAACATTTTCCAGGCTGTAGTTCCAGCTCTGGAGCCCCCAACATAGGAAAGACATGGACCTGTTGGAGCGGGGCCAGAGGAGGCCATGAAGATGATCCGAGGGCTGGAGCACCTCTCCTATGAGGAGAGGCTGGGAGAGTTGGGGCTGTTCAGCCTGGAGAAGAGAAGGCTCCGGGGAGATCTTCTTGCGGCCTTCCAGTCCCTGAAGGGGCTCCAGGAGAGGTGGGGAGGGACTTTTTACAAGGGCATGTAGTGATAGGGCGAGGGGAGATGACTTCAAGCTGGAAGAAGGGAGATTCAGATTAAATATTAGGAAGGAATTCTCTCCTGTGCGGGTGGTGAGCCCCTGGCGCAGGTTGCCCCGAGAAGCTGTGGCTGCCCCATCCCTGGAGGTGTTCAAGGCCAGGTTGGACAGGGCTTGGAGCAACCTGGTCTGGTGGGAGGTGTCCCTGCCCAGGGCAGGGGGGTTGGAACTCGGGGATCTTCAAGGTCCCTTCCAACCTAAACCATTCTATGATCTACTCAAGGGCTGGCCACCAGGCTGCAGACCTGTCCACCTGCCAGCCTGCTTTGGCCACCTCCATCATGGTCCCTGTTCAGGTAATTACGGACTCAGGAAACTCATTCAGGTGTTTTTTTTAGGGGCAAAGTGGTTTCTTCTGCGAAGGGCAGCGCTGGTGCCAGGGTCAGGCTGCGGGTGCCCCTCGCTGCAGCGATCTCCGCTCAAACCGGTGGTGACGTGCCCGTGGAGCGGCACCTCCAGCCTTCTCGGCGAGGTGGCCGTTACCTGCGGCACGGCAGGCTGCGACCCGCTGAGCTTGCTGGAGGAAAAGAAGGCGGCTGCTGCAGAGCCGAACCTCTGCTCGGCTCTAAACCCTTATGCTCCTCCATTGGGTGTCTTCTAAACGTTGGCCCTATCTAATTCTTTAAATAAGCTTGAGAATAAGTTTGGTGGGTTTTAATATCCCTGCCCTTGCTCGGTTTTGCACGGCAAAGCCCCGTTCGTAGCCGATTTCAGTTTATAGCCCATTTTCCTTTGCGAGCAGAGCGCCTTGGCTTGGGATTTCTGCTAGTTTAAAAGAAAACAAAATGTTAATGTTTGGTTCGTTGGTAGCTGGGGCAAGTCTAAGGTATTTATTATTCCTAGCCTATTTCGAGCAAAATCTGGATTTGGGGCTTGGTCTAAATTCGGAGCGACAATGCAAATTTCTAAAATGCTTTTTAAATTGTTGAATATTTTGGTTGCAAAAAAAAAATATGCGTTATTACGGGTAATTCTGCGCCCGTCAGCTTTAGTAACTTCTCTCTCAAGGTCAGCACTCCCGGACCGTCATTGTTGCTTTTAGTCTTTTTACGGCCAAACTGTTGCAGCTGTGATCTCGGATAACAGTTGTTTTTTCCCCCCTACTGAAAGCTGTGAGAAAATGCTGATTAGCAGAAACGGACTTAACAGCGTGGCTGATTGAGTCTGAAATATGGAGGTGATTTTTCTTTTCATCCTGTGTCTTGTAATGAACTTTTGGCTTCCGTGGAGTTTTTGAATACTGGAGCAGAAGAGGAAAACTCTTTGCCTTTGGCATTTCCTTTAATTTCCATTTTTTGAAAGCCCTTCAGACGAGACAATGATACTCATATGAAGATAGAACTTGAGAGATTGGAAAGGAACCTTTGGGTTAAGGAGTAATTTTATTTATTTATTTATTTATAATCAGTCTGGCAGAGCTGCTTTATTTCTTGGAGACTTCTTTTATAGCGGGTTGGGTTTTAATGACGCGTGTACAAGTTCTTTACTGAAAACTGACATTTGCGTCCATTCGTGTTGCAACAAGCGGCGTTGCCTCTTGGATCTCGCATCGATAGAACGCTTGTGAGCAAAGATCTACCTAAAAGAAAAGGTTCTAATGCATTAGGAGAGTGCTGAAGATCAATATTTGACCAACGTATATAGCAGAGTTTAATTTTTCTTCCACCACGTAATGAGCTGGGCCCTTTCTTCCATCACAAGGTCCTTGACCCTGTGCGTTGTTTGATGGAGACCGTTGGTTTCACAGAGGTAGGAGGTGACACTGACCAAAGTTTGAATCCGGTATGAGGGAACAATGTCACTTTGAAGCAGTTCCTGAGCCTTTGGGGCAGTTGGACAGATTCACCGGCTGGCGTGCAAATCTGGCGAAGATTTAAAGTTGAATTTGAAATGCCTGGGTGTGAATCGCGTCGCTCTTAAAGCGCACAATTAAACGTGCTTCACCCTTTGCGGAGTCAGGGTGTTCGCTGTGCTGTAGCTCACATCCATCTTTCTTCCTTTTCTTTCCCCTCAAAATGTGTGTTTACACTTCAGTGCAATTAGCCTTTTCTCATTGTGTGTAAATGTTCATTGAATCATAAAATGGTTTAGGTTGGAAAGGACCTTGAAGATCACCGAGTTCCAACCCCCCTGCCATAGGCAGGGACACCTCCCACCACATCAGGCTGCCCAAGGCCACGTCCAGCCTGGCCTTGAACACCTCCAGGGAAGGGGCCCCAACAACCTCTCTGGGCAACCTGTGCCAGTGTCTCACCACCCTCACAGTGAAAAACTTC
>VUYV01000372.1:469990-491496 GCA_008711295.1 Anarhynchus alexandrinus | reverse complement strand
GAGGTGTCCCTGCCTATGGCAGGGGGGTTGGAACTCGATGATCTTCAAGGTCCTTTCCAACCTAAACCATTCTATGATTCTATGATTTCTTTGCTTCCTAAATTAGTGCGCAGACTGTGGAGTCGTCTTCCATTGCTCTCTTTTGGGTAGGTGGTGTCATTTGGGTAGGTGGTATCATTTGGGTTGGTGGTCAATGGGTTGGTTGTCGCGATCTCTTCCTTCCGAAATTACCTTTTACCTACTTCTCCTCAAATCTTGGCAGTTCTGGGTGGTTTTCTCGGTTTGCTGACCAGGCCTACACTTCATCACTCTCTTGACAAGACTACCGCACTTGTCAACAAAGCTACATTGTCGAGTAGTTGGTTCCTCAATAAAATCTCAGATAAATCATGTCTAGTTACTATTTCTCTATTTAATATTGAGTAAATAATTAAACAGGGTTGGGGCTGCATAGAGGACTATGCAGCTGGTTTCCTCGGTTGCTTCAGTTGCATTTTACATTTCTTTTTTTTCTTTTTCTTCTTGTTAATATCCATTTTACTCCAACACTGCTGCTGCCTCAGCCTGCAGTGAAGGGATGCTGATGTCCCCGAGCTTATGTAGGGCCAGACCCTCGTGTGTTCCTGGGACCTCTTGTTGCTCATGAAATGCCTTTGGGACCTTTATTTAAAAAAAATAAAATAAAATAAATTAGGGGGAGATGATTAGCTTTGACAACATGGCTTATTTTTAAAAAAAAAAACACCTTTCCCAATCTGAACGTCATCTGAGCTTTAACCAAGTTTATCATCCGAAGCTTCAGGAGGAAACTTGTGGAGTTGGTTCTCGTTTTGCCCACGTGGAAGGGATCCGTTTCCTGGGAGCGGCGCCATCGTTGAGGACGGGCAGTGCTTTGTAAGCCGTTTTCGCTCTGTCTCTGCCAAAAACCAACCCCAGTGCAGCCCCGGGGAACCCAAGCGACGGCGTGGGACGGCGTGCGCTGATTTAATTTGTCGCCTGCTCTTCCCGCGGGGCGCAAATTAGAGCCGTGCCGTAATAACAGCAATTAGGGGTGGGGTGGGGAGAGGGCAGCAGGGGAGGGAGAAAGGGGGGCTGCAAAGATAATGAGAAATCGTAGATTTAAGTCTTAGAGATAGAAGAGTGCGTTGGCTTTGTTAACGAGAAGACCAAACCGTTGGGGGTTTTGCTATGAAAGGGTAAAAATACCAATGCTATATCTCGATATATCTATATATATCTATCTCAATTGATTTATCCTTTTTCAAATATTGATGAAGGAAGGTTCCGTTGTCGGATTTTGATGTTTCCTTCGGCTTTCTCAAGCCGCACGCGATGAATTTCCCGTGTTTCGAGCGCCTGTCACCTCCGTGCGCCCCGTTCCCGAGCGTGGGAGTGAACGCTAAGCCCACGTACGAAATAATAAAGCATTTGCCTTTTAAACTGTCAGAGCCTTCTGGTTTGACAGAGAGAGAAAATTGTTAGTAATCCCTCATTAGTCTAATTTTAAGTATCTCACATGTATTTAAATGTTCTTCTTGAGCTTTTAATACACATGAAGAATGCCTAATTGATTTACCTGCACTTTCTGATTTCTATTGTGCTTGTAGTGCTGGATTTATTCATCTCGGTGCGCTGGTGTGAGTCAGAGCTCCCGTTTGCTCCTGCGGGGCTGACGGCTCCCCAGGAACGCCGATGGGGCTCTTGACTACGCGGTTTTTCATAATGGCTCCTCAATAATTCAAAGTATAAGGGACGCCTTCGTCTCCAGTTAGATTGTGTTAAAATAACTCGCCAAGTGGGGGTTGCTCTGCCTTTTACTGGGATGGGAGATCGCGGCGGAGGTGAATCCCTGCGGCGTTTGCATCCCAGACCTCGGGGCGCAAAAAGTCTGGGATGGAAGAGAAAATCACTGTAAACTTAAAAACGGAAGAGAAAATCACTGTAAACTTAAAAACGGAAGAGAAAATCACTGTAAACTTAAAAACGGAAGAGAAAATCACTGTAAACTTAAAAACGGAAGAGAAAATCACTGTAAACTTAAAAACGGAAGAGAAAATCACTGTAAACTTAAAAACGGAAGAGAAAATCACTGTAAACTCGAAATGGAAGAGAAAATCACTGTAGACTTGAAATGGAGGAGAAAAATCAGTATAAACTTGATAGAAACGTGCTGCTGTTTCTGTTATCCAGAGCAAAGCCGTTATTTTAAAAAGCAGAGTGTAAATCTGATTATTAAAACAGTAAATATAATCAATATAAATAAATAATGATCATAAATAATAAAATCAATAATAATCAAAGTGGTATTTTTGATACAGTCAATGAAACTGTGTTTTAGACAGACTGGGACGTGGCGGCATCGTCGCTGAATGCGGTTGGGGTTCGTGACCGCCTTGGACAAAGAAAGAAGCCGAATAAAACATTTCTGACCTTGAGGAGTCTGGTGATCCCGTCTCAGCCCTTGGAACCGGCGGGCTGCGAACGAAAAAAATTAATGTTTAACAGCGGGGTAGGATTTTTTTTTCAATGGCTTTTTGTGGACCGAGGCACCAAAGCGCGTCTCACAAAAACGTTCGCTAACGGCTATTGTTCCTCCGGGGCTGATCGTGGCCAACACGCGCCGCGCTCCGCGTCGCGCTGGATGCTGAATGGTTCAAACGCGTAAATTAACGGATGTTAATGACACTCATCAAACATTTCACCTGGAGAAAGTACAAAGAAGGAAGCTCGGTTGTTTAATTTACAGCTGTTTCCCTCCCTCTCGCAGCGCAGTTGTTCTGTACGGAGTGGGGTTTGGTTTATTCCCTTCCCCAATAACTTTGTGTTAATTTGATATTTTAGATTCATACTGTGCTCTCTTCCTTACGGCTTCCTCTTAGGTAACCTCCAGGCTCGTCTGGAAGCGTGGGAGCATGGTAATGTCGTTAGGATTGGTCTACAGAAGGTCAAATATAATTAATGACTCGAGTGGGCGACTCCCGGGCTGGACTACTCTGTCCTTAATGGCAAAAAGACGTTCCCCGTGCGAAAGACGACTACCGAGGTTGGGTAAAACTGTGCTTCCAGTGTGGGAAGGTTAAGATCGCTTGAATTATATTGTAATTTCTGCAAGCTAAGAAGGCGCCGAGTGGCAGTCGTGTTGGGATCAGCGAACAGCCGGGGATTTCTCTAAGTCACGAGTAATGGGGAGGGTCCAAACCTTAAAGAAAACTGTTTAAAATACTAAAATAAATATAAAATTCCCTCTAGGAATTAGGGGAGGGATGCCATTCAGAGGGACCTGGACAGGCTGGAGAGGTGGGCCCAAGCCAACCTCATGCAGTTCAACAAGGCCAATTGCAAGGTCCTACATCTGGGTCGGGGCAATCCCAAGCACAACTCCAAGCTGGGCGGGGAATGGCTGGAGAGCAGCCCTGAGGAGAAGGACCTGGGGGTGCTGATGGACGAGAAGCTCAACATGAGGCAGCAATGTGCCATCGCAGCCCAGAAGGCCAACCACATCCTGGGCTGCATCAGCAGAAGTGTGGCCAGCAGGGCGAGGGGGGGATTCTGCCCCTCTACTCCACTCTCGTGAGACCCCACCTGGAGTACTGCCTCCAGCTCTGGAGTCCCCAACATAAGAAGGACATGGACCTGCTGGAGCGTGTCCAGAGGAGAGCCACGAGGATGATGCGAGGGCTGGAGCACCTCTCCTATGAGGAGAGGCTGAAAGAGTTGGGGCTGTTCAGCCTGGAGAAGAGAAGGCTCTGGGGAGATCTTATTGCGGCCTTCCAGTCCCTAAAGGGGCTCCAGGAGAGCTGGGGAAGGGCTTTTGACTGGGGCATGGAGTGATAAGACGAGGGGGAATGGCTTCAAACTGGAAGAGGGCAGGTTTAGATTGAACATTAGGAAGAAGTTTTTCACTTTGAGGGTGGTGAGGCACTGAACAGGTTGCCCAGAGAGGTTGTTGAGGCCCCATCCCTGGAGGTGTTCAAGGCCAGGCTGGACATGGCCTTGGGCAGCCTGGTCTGGTGGGAGGTGTCCCTGCCTATGGCAGGGGGGTTGGAACTCGGTGATCTTCAAGGTCCTTTCCAACCTAAACCATTCTATGATTCTGTCATTCTATGGTATTTCGGTTTCTGCAAATATATTTCTGCTCACAGCCATTGACCCACGGTGCATCCCGGGAGGTTCCCGGGGTGTTCGGATGCTGCGGGAGTTCCTTTATGCCGAGAGGCTGATTTTGTTGAAGTTGTTGAGAAGAGTCAGTAGGAACTCGATGACAAAGGTACCGTTCAGACCAAACTAAAACCAGGAAAAAAAAAATCTAGTGGTTTATACAGCAAAACTTTAAATGGATTTAACCTTCGGGGTCAGCAGTCAAGGGAATTGCCCGAAGAAGGGGGAATGGCTTCAAACTGGAAGAGGGCAGGTTCAGATTGAACATTAGGAAGAAGTTTTTCACTTTGAGGGTGGTGAGGCACTGGAACAGGTTGCCCAGAGAGGTGCTGGAGGTGTTCAAGGCCAGGCTGGACGTGGCCTTGGGCAACCTGGTCTGGTGGGAGGTGTCCCTGCCTATGGCAGGGGGGTTGGAACTCGATGATCTTCAAGGTCCTTTCCAACCTAAACCATTCTATGATTCTATAATAAGGTGGGCATTAGCCAAACGCAGGTTTATAGACTCGCTTTAGGTGTGTTAAATGGAGGTCGGGCTCAGTGGTCCGTTAATACTCATTAAATCTGTCAAAAGGCAGTGGAGTGTCGACTGGTGGAGTTGAAATGGGTGGAGATTGTTCACATTCAGCCCACGGGCTTCGACCATGGGAAAGTGGAGAGCCAATGTCCCTCAGCTGGGGATTGCGCTCTTGGCTACCACTGTAATCTCCGTGTGATGAGGGATCGTTAATGGCTTGTTAATAAGGGTTAGCGAAGGCTCTTAAACTGGGGTGGGGTCCAGACCTTCAGGGGAGTAAAACTGGTGAGCGTCTCGCCTGGAAGAAGAGCCCGCGGCTCTGCTCTACGAAAGCACCGACCTGCCCGGGCTAAGCGAGGACACGGGGATGAACCCTCCTAATTTTGGGTAGATTTCAGATAAGCATCTGCTTTTATTTGCCACAAACTCGAATTAAACTGTTCCGCAGTTAATGAGGCGTGTCTCTATGTAAATTGATTAGCAAAACGGCAATATTATATGAGCAAACGTCTTTCTTCTCCTTACTGCAGCCTTTGCTGATCCCGCTCTTGGGTCTCCTGTGGTCCAGTTGCCTCCTGCCCTGGGCAGGACGTGCGGGGCGAACCGGTGCTTAGAGAAAAGCCTCATTTGTGTAACGCGGATCTTTAATCTCCGATTTTAAGGCTTTTTCTTTTCCCTTCGAGGCGCCGTAACTTTCTTCCCATGGGAAAATGGAAAGTCGGGGAGAGCTGACCTGTCATTACGTGTTCAGGGGGCTCTGTTTCCGATTACACCAAGGTCCACTGATTAAAGCTTTGCTCATTAACTTCATTTTCCCTCGCTGGCTGACAGCTAAGCGGCATTTCCAACCCCGGTTTGGCGCGTTGGTGGTTCCCCCAGAAGCTCTGCCGCCGTGGGTACCGCGCGCGGGATGCGGGATGCCTGGGGGATGCGGGATGCCTGGGGGATGCTCTGCGGTCAGAGCACCTCGTGTCGCTGCTGCCGAGGATGGTTTCCGCTGGGTGACGTTTCTGTGTCTATTCCCGATTTACTCGTCGAGATGGGCTTTGTTTTACGTCGAGCCGTTGACACGCGGAGACGGGAATAAATAAGACTGATAGCTGCTAGCGTGCGAGCGGGGAAGCTTTTCCATCTCAAATGCCCAAGTTCTAGGCTTGGTGTTGGATCAAGGCATGGTTTTTTATCAGCTTGGGGTCTTTTCCCAGCACTCAGATTTCCAGAGATGTTCCCCCTGAGCTTATCATAGAATCATAGAATGGTTTAGGTTGGAAAGGACCTTGAAGACCATCGAGTTCCAACCCCCCTGCCATAGGCAGGGACACCTCCCACCAGACCAGGCTGCCCAAGGCCACGTCCAGCCTGGCCTTGACCACCTCCAGGGATGGGGCCTCAACAACCTCTCTGGGCAACCTGTTCGACTGCCTATGTTTTCTTTTTTTTTCTTTTTCTCCAAACGTAGAGCTCGCCATTTCTGAACGTAATCGCCAGTTCACCTCCTCCTCGCTGGCGCTGTGGCACTCGGGTAAGGCAGCGATATTTAGAGCACCCAGGAGTATTGATTTTTAATTTAAGTTTGGGGTTTTTTTTATTTCTTAACCTTCCCTTCCCCACCACGCAGCAAAACCCCGAGAAAATTTCCAGATCTCTCCCAAATTTACATCTCTCCTTCTTGCCCAAACGATACGATGCTGTGGCTCCGTCAGCCTGAAATACAGCCTGCAGAGAGCTGACGGAGCCGTGCCGCCGAGGTCAGCCCGGGTGAGCTGCAATCTGTCCCTTGCTGCTCCGCATCGCCTCGGGGAAGGACCTTTTTTACACCATTAGTAAGACTCTCCTGGAAGATATTTTAATGCGGTGGGAAAGATGCCGTACGTTGTCCTCAAACCTGTGTGGTCCTTCTGCGAGGGACACTGAGCTTCTATCTGGCTGCTGCTGTGTCCCTAAAATACTCTGAGTTCTTGGCTTTCTATTATTTACCGCTCTCACCAGCACAATCATGGTCATTTTGGCTTGACCATCCCCCACAGGAGGTTTTCCAAGTAGAAACTGCCATACAGTTGGATTTTAAGCACAGAAAGTAAGCGGAAACTCAAGCTTTCAAGCTAATTTTCGTTCAGGTCCGTGGCAAAATACCAAATTTGGTGGCCTGATTTCACGGAGTCGTTCTCACGGTGGGCAGAACTGGAAGTGGCCTGTCAGCCCTTTTAACTTAAAAACCCGTGTGTGTACACCACGGACGTAGTGATGAAATCACCGTCAGCGTCGTGCCATTGGGTGCCTGAGAGATGACAGCAACAAATGGGTAAATTGGTTGTACGGGTGGCTCCGCTGAGCCTTTGCTTGGCTCTTAGAAGGGTCTGTGTTTTGACAGGTCATAGAATCATAGAATCATAGAATGGTTTAGGTTGGAAAGGACCTTGAAGATCATCGAGTTCCAACCCCCCTGCCATGGGCAGGGACACCTCCCACCAGACCAGGCTGCCCAAGGCCACGTCCAGCCTGGCCTTGAACACCTCCAGGGATGGGGCCTCAACAACCTCTCTGGGCAACCTGTGCCAGTGCCTCACCACTCTCACAGTGAAAAACTTCTTCCTCATGTTCAATCTAAACCTGCCCTCTTCCAGTTTGAAGCCGTTCCCCCTCGTCCTATCACTCCATGCCCCAGTAAAAAGTCCCTCCCCAGCTCTCCTGTAGGCCCCCTTTAGGGACTGAAAGGCCGCAATAAGATCTCCCCGGAGCCTTCTCTTCTCCAGGCTGAACAGCCCCAACTCCTTCAGCCTCTCCTCATAGGAGAGGTGCTCCAGTCCTCGCATCATCCTCGTGGCTCTCCTCTGGACACGCTCCAGCAGGTCCATGTCCTTCTTCTGTTGGGGACTCCAGAGCTGGAGGCAGTACTCCAGGTGGGGTCTCAGCAGAGTGGAGTAGAGGTCGGTCATCAGACTTCTGTCTCCACAAATACACTGCAAATTGGTCTCTGAAGGCCGTCGAACCCTGAAAGATGAGAGGCCCTGAAAGGAATGAGACGTTCATCTCGTTTCGGGGCAGCCTGACCTCAAGTGTAAACTAATGAGCACTGCGCTTTACAAAGCAAAACCAAACCTTTTTCATTTGCCTAAAACTGCTCTCGGAAGCAAGTAGGAGCATGAGAGATTAGTGGTATTAAATGGTTTTGGGGTTTTTTTTTTTTTGCCTTTTTTTTTCATTTTTTTTTCCCTAATAGCATTTTTTCTCTGACCAATCAAGTTTTCAGCGAGGTGGTTCACGCGGGGGCAGGGCTGGATTCGCTATGGCTTAATCTCGTATCAAAGGAGCTCATGGTCAATTAAAGCAGGTGCTGACTTGCAGCGGCGTTGCCTTTCTTACTCTCCTGTCCCGCTTCTCTTCTTGCCTCTTCTCCAAATTTAATTTTAACGGGAATTTATCGTTCAGGGGGGGTTTGGCCGCTGTTCGAATATTTGCGGTCTGGACTTGTGAATGTCTGACCACTGGTCATAGTACTTGAGCGTAGATGAGTGGTGTAATTGCCGTAAACCTGGGTAAGGCTGCAACGCCAAGAATAGTGAAAAAGCCCAATATTTAGTGAAGGCGCATGTGCACACCCACGTTAGAAATCACGGAATCACAGAATCACGGAATTTTCAGAGTTGGAAGGGACTTCTAGAGATGATCTCGCCCAACTCCCCTGCCAAAGCAGGATTGCCCAGAGCACAGCACTCAGGACCGCATCCAGGCGGGGCTTGGAAACCTCCAGAGAAGGGGACTCCCCCACCCCCCTGGGCAGCCTGTGCCAGTGCTCTGTCACCCCAACCCCAAAGGAGTTTTTCCGTGTATTTGAACGGAACCTCCTATGTTCCAACTTGTGCCCATTGACCCTCGTCCTGTCACTGGGAACCACTGGAAAGAGTCTGGCTCCATCCTCCTTCAACCCACCCTTTAGATACTTGTACGCAGTAATAAGGTCTCCCCTCAGCCTTCTCTTCTCCAGGCTAAAGAGTCCCAGCCCTCTCAGCCTTTCCTCATAAGGGAGATGCTCCAATCCCTCCATCATCTCAGTTGCCCTTCGCTGGACTCTCTCCAGCAGATCCCTGTCCCTCTTGAACTGGGGAGCCCAGAACTGGACACAGTATTCCAGTTGTGGCCTCACCAGTGCAGAGTAGAGGGGCAGAATGACCTCCCTCGACCTACTGGCCACACTCTTCCCTGTGCAGCCCAGGATTCCATTGGCCTTTTTGATGACAAGGGCACATGGCTGGGTCATGGATCATTTACTATCTACCAGGACCCCCAGATCCTTCTCCTCAGAGCTACTTCCCAGCAGGTCCACCCCTAACCTATACCGGTGCTTAGCATTCTTCCTCCCCAGGTGCAGGACCTTGCACTTGCTTTTGTTGAACCTCCTTAGGTTCTTCTCTGCCCAGCTCTCCAGCCTGGCCAGGTCACGCTGGACAAATCAACCCATTCAGTCCCGGCTTTCCAGTTGGTGAGCAGGGAACGTTGAGTTCCTCCTGTCGGGCTCCTCTCTCAGTTAACACCCGTATCCCGAGGAGAGGACCAGCAACCCCGGACAGCCTTGCTGGGATGACAGGCTCTGCATTTTTAGAATTTTTTCCTTTCCTTTCCTTATTTCTCTTCATTTTCCTTCAGTCCAATCTTCGGTGACGTCTCGCTCCCCGGTATTTTCCACATTGAAAATTTCATATTGAGTTAGTTTTCCTTTTCAGATTTTTTTTCCACTGCCTGAGAAGTCTCCAAGCATCTCGCGTCCGTTGATAACACTCTGAGCACATCTATTCTTTTGCCCGTTTCCCGAGGGAGAGAAAGATGCTGTTACTTCTGTGCGGAGAGGAGATAGTCGGGTAAATGGTGAGGACTCCGTAACAGGATCCTACGGGCTGGTGGACCTGCACACGAATGTAAGCGCCGTCTCAGAGCTTCAGCTCCAAAAATATTTCCGTAGATATCTAGCTTTTAAAATAATTTCCCTATGCATTCCATTGACAAGGTAGGAAAGTTAAAAATTTAATTAAACTGGAAATCGAAGCATACCGAAATAGAAATTATTCTTTATAGTATATCATCATCTTAAAAAAAAAAAATAATCGGTGTCTTGACCCATAGCAGTGTTCCAGTGGATCCAGTAGAGGTAGATTGCAGAATCATAGAAAGCGATCATAGAACGGTTTGGGTTGGAAGGGACCTTAAAGATCATCTAGTTCCACTCCCTGCCCTGAGCAGGGCCACCTCCCACCAGCCCAGGTTGCTCCAAGCCCTGTCCAACCTGGCCTTGAACACCTCCAGGGATGGGGCAGCCACAGCTTCTCGGGGCAACCTGCGCCAGGGGATCACCGCCCACAATTTCTTCCTAATATCTCATCCCAGTCTCCCCTCTGTCAGTGTCAAACCGTTCCCCCTCGTCCCATGGCTCCCCTCCCTGATGCAGAGTCCCTCCCCAGCTCTCCTGGAGCCCCTTTAGGCACTGGAAGGGGCTCTCAGGTCTTCCTGGAGCCTTCTCTTCTCCAGGCTGAACCCCCCCAACTCTCCCAGCCTGTCCTCCCAGCAGAGGGGCTCCAGCCCTCGCAGCATCTTCGTGGCCACCTCTGGCCCCGCTCCAACAGGTCCATGTCTCTGCTGTGCTGAGGCCCCCGAGCTGGAGGCAGCACTGCAGGGGGGTCTCCCCAGAGCAGAGCGCAGCAGAGGGGCACAATCCCCCCCCTCGCCCTGCTGGGGATGCAGCCCGGGGGCTCACTGGCTTTCAGTTTGCTTGGGATCAAAGTGAATCGTTCAACCATTTGAAGGATGATTCCATACGCTGTTTGTGCCGAGACGGCTCCTAAACCTTTGCCCGGAGTCCCGAGCTGTGGTTGCCCACCAGTCTTCTCCACGCCGCCTCTCCCAGCTGAGATCTATCCTCACGCGACGCGGTGCACGTGGACGCGTTGAGAAAATGCAGAGCAGTTGGCACACGGATGGGAGAGGATGGGATGCACCTACTGCTGGGGGTTTCCAAAGTACTGGGCACATATAGACTCCAATTTTTTGGTGTCTCCGTTTCCGAAATACGTCGTTGCCTTCAAAAATGTGTACATTTGGACCTCCTCATTAATCTTCTTTCTGCTGGTGTTTGAGCCTCAGCAAGCCTTTTGTCATCCAGGATGGAACTCGCTGTCAAAGACGGCACTGATACAAATGCCCTCTCCTTCTCCTGGTTTAGAGCAAATTAGAAAAAAATTTTTTTTTTTTGGGGGGGGGGGGGGGGGGGGTATTTTGTGGGTTTGTGATGTTGGCATTCCTACGGGCACAGAGCTCCAGACAGAAGACAGCTGGTTCTCCTGTTTTTTTGGTACGGTTCCCATCCCACTGGTACGCGGCGGCTGTTTGTTCGTCTACAGAAGACTCCGAGTTCTCAGTAAGCGACACGGATTGCTGCGCAGGTGTCGGCAGAAGAGAGTATTAAAACCTTACGTTCTCGTGCAGATTACGATTTTCATACTTGCCCTCCTGGAAGAAAACAAACATAAAATGTGTAGTTAATTTTTTTTGGAGAAGACAGACTTCTGTTCAACTTCTCGGTGCCAAAAGTCTTCCTTACCTTGGGGAAATGAAACATTTTGCTCTTTCTTGTGTTTTCTGATATACCTGGGAAGGAGCAATTTTATGCGTTTTAAAAATGAAAGCAGAACGAGGAGGGTCCTGTAAAACCACCGGGTCTGTGCCCTTACATGGGACCCATATAGATCTGTCACCTCTTTGTCGCCTCTGGACAACCTTCTTCTGCCTCCTGGAAGGTTGGTTGGTTCCTTGAGTCGCTGCCAACTTGGAAACGAGTCCAAAGTTTTGTCTTCTCTCAAGTCCGCTACTCATCTGGAAAGTCTCTCGTTGGGTTTTTGGGCTTTAAGTAACACCGGGAGTCTTCCAGTAGGAATAAGAGTCATATTTGGGGCTTTTACTGCGAGAGAGCGCTAATGCCATCGTGGGCTTGGATCTGACCTGGGTTCATCTCACTCTAAGAGGAAGTGTGGACATCTTGATGAGAGATGCAGACGCGGGATGGCCTCTGTGTTTGCATGTGTCGAGTCTCGTAATGCTGCTTTGAGCTTCACTTTGCCCCTTGAAGAAGCCGTTTAAAAGCTGGTGCTCCACAGCGCAACCCGTGGAGGAGCCGCTCTCTCCGAGTTCAGCCCTTTCTAATTCAAACTCCGACTCGTACGGTTGCTTTCTTGTCATCTTAACGGCAGAATCCAGTTTTAGTTCACAGAAACTTTCCAGCTATCGAGGATGGGGGCTGAGCTCTTCTCCCTGGTGACAAGTGATAGGACGAGAGGAAATGGGTTCAAGTTATGCCAGGGGAGGTTCAGATTGGATATTAGGAAACATTTTTTTCACTGAAAGGGTTATCAAACATTGGCAGAGGCTGCCCAGGGAGGGGGTGGATTCGCCATCCCTGGAGGTGTTTAAAAAAAGGGCAGAGGTGGTACTTGGGGCCGTGGTTTAGACGTGGTTTTGTCAGGTTGGGTTAATGGTTGGACTTGATGATCTTAAAGGTCCCTTCCAACCTCAGCGATTCTATGGTTCTGTGATTCTATGATCTTACCCCTCGCTTTTTATTCAAGCAAGACGTCTCCGCACAATCGAGTTCGTAGGAGTTGGTGAATATTTGCCTGCAGGCAAAGGTGTGCGAAGAAGGTGCCTCTTTCTCCTTGGAGATCCACCCGGTTTCCACAATGCAGATATTTTATTCTTCAGGGAGTGCTTAGATCACGTTTTAATTCTGGTAACGAGAAAATACTTCATTTAAGCTGTTCCTGGAATATCTACTAAGTTTCCTGTGCTCTAAAACGGGGACGTGTTCAAGCTGGCTGGGTGGTGTGACCATGCTGCTGGTGGCTTTTTGCGCCCAAGAAGATGGAGGGCCATTTCAGGCTGTTCCTCAGGGATAGGTGCTTGTCCCTGTCTGCTCCAGCCAGCTTGCCTTCGCTCGTAGTATCGGAGAGATAATAGTTTGGAATTATTTATAGCCGGGGTGATGCTGTAATTCAAGAACGGCAGGAACTCGTGTGGTGCCGCCTTGATGTCTGCTTGATACCCACAGTCTGCTTGAACCGGGTCATGGTTTCGGGTGCAGAAGTCTGCGCGGCCCTGGAGTATTTGAAGCCTCCTGGGAAAAATCAAGTATTTTAAAAGAAATTTCCTCTGGTGATAAAATCTACAAGCAGGATCTGTAATATTTTTTGATGTCATAGAATCATAGAATCATAGAATGGTTTAGGTTGGAAAGGACCTTGAAGATCATCGAGTTCCAACCCCCCTGCCATAGGCAGGGACACCTCCCACTAGACCAGGTTGCCCAAGGCCACGTCCAGCCTGGCCTTGACCACCTCCAGGGATGGGGCCTCAACAACCTCTCTGGGCAACCTGTTGTCAAAGCAGACCTGCGTTCGGGCAGTATTAGCTGTGCTTCTGGATACTCCTTATTTAAACAGAAATAGAAAAAAAGAGAGCATAAATTAATTCACCGTTTGTTATTTAGCCTCAGCACCTTCAACACGCTCGTTTGACTTCTAGTGCCGAGCAGTTGACGATCTTCCCACTCGGGAATGCTTTGAAACCACGTTTAATCTTGAGCAAACTCATCGGCCTGGTTGCATGGACCTTCAATGGTTTCTTCACGCATCGACCTGGAGCTCCTGCCTGAGCTGGAAGTTCCACGTCCTTCCGATTTCACAGGATTGCAGAAATTAATACCTGCTGTCGTGCTTTCCAAGAGCTGATGACGAAGAACTCACTTGGAGAAGCTTGTGGGCAATGGCTGGAGGAGAAGCAGCAAAGTAGACACGCAGATGGGTTTTCTCTGAGCAACATGGCAGAGAGGGCTCCAAAGGAGGTGTAGATGTCAGTAGGGTGGACATCTCCTGGACGTGCCCAGGCGGGTCATAGCGTGCGCGGGGTCTGCAGGGAGCGCGACAGAGTTAGAGCAGCGTGGTGAGACGCTGCCGGGGTTGCGGTTGGAGGCAGCGCTGACACGATGGTCATCCTCTTCGGTGGAAGAGGGAGGAGGCTGCTCGTGGTTCCGCAGCGGCCGAGGCGCTTCCTCAGAGCGTTAGGAGCAGGTTTTAGGAACAGCTGTGTAAAAAAGCAGGTAACGTTAACAGGTTTATTAGCAAATTTTTAGCTGTTAAATAATTTGTGTCTCTTAAAGCCCATGTGCAAGCTAACATCTCCTTTTTCAGATGTAAACATGATACCTAGACCATTATACTTAAATTTATACACGATACCTACACCGTTATGACTCAAACCTGATACCAGGAGCTACACCTGCCTGCAGAGATGGTCCTTGCTGTAAAGCCCAGCCTTTAGCTTCTGCAGACACCTTAACTGGCCGAGTCGATGGTTCAGGTAGTCAACAGCATGATAAATGCTCAAGAATTGGGCTGTCTGGAAGGCAAAGGGGGAGACGCAGCTGAGAGAGTGGAATAAGTTAGCAAGAAAATGAGTTCCCAGAAAGTATTTGTAATTGCTGAGCAGCGTGAAGAGCTGATGTGAGCAGATTTTATAGGTGTCACTGAAAAACTTAAAGGAAAGGGCCTTTCCAATCTAGTTTTGCTTATTTTTTTCCCCCCGTTTTCCCTATGGGGAAGAGGATTCCTTGTCTCTGTATTTCAGAAACATCATGGCTATCAGAAAAACAGGGGAGCAGAGCAGTACGGTGGTACGGTCTGGCAGTGCTTGTGTCACGCAGCATCTTGTACGCTTGCCTGCGGGGCCAGGCACTGACCTGTCTGCCTTAAAAACAAGTACATTTCTATGTGGTGGTGTTGTCCTGAGCTGGAACCATTCCCTGGTCCACTGTACCCACACAGCTTCAGGGACAACTGAAAAATGCTCAAGAAACTGCTGCTCGGGTCTTCAGAAAGCTTGATGCTTCCTGGCTTCAAGATGCTTAGTCTGTGGTCTTACCGGTCTGGGCTGCAGTAGTATTCGCCGTAAATTGATATTATATAAAACTGAAAAGTTCTGCAGAAGTTCTATAACTCCTATAAAGACCGTTGTGATGTTGGCTTGGCAGAAAATTTTAAAACAAGAGAATTTATAACATCTCTTTGAAAACCAGAATTGGGAGAGCGGAGGCAGCCCAGCGCTCGCCGGGTGCTGCTGTGCCGGCATCTCCCAGTTGGGTGAGTTGTGCCACCGTGGGGTGAAGGGCGCGGTCGGGATTTAAGAGGATTTGAATTTGAGAACAGTTTCAGAACAAGAAGTTAGTGGGGTTCAAGTCTACCTGATAGCGAATACCTCGCTGGAATAGCGAGGGAAGGGGACTTGCCCTGCCTGTAGACATGTCTCAGTTGAGCTGTGCCAAAGCCGTGGGTGGGGATGTGTAGGTTTGCGTTGGCATCGGCTGCGGGACACGAGGACGTCACACCAGGACTCCTTCTCATCTCACCTTTTACATTGACTAGAGATGAATAGGCTTTGCCAACCTACATTGATTTCCCGAGCAGCTGATCACGCTTGCAAGTTGGAAGAAGTTTCTACAAACGCCTGAACGTAAACCTGGGTGGTCCTCAAAACCCCTCGGTTTTCTACCTTTTTTCTTCATAGGTCGGGGCTGAAACTTTGGGATTTTTTTTTTCCGCAGGCTCTCGCTCCCCCTCGTGTCCGCGCAGAGCTTTTGCAGCCTGTCATCTCACATTAATTTCTCGTTACTGTGTTCAACAGCCCAGTGCGCTTTGGAGGGTCGGCATGGGAGAACTCTCAAGGAAGTCAACAATGTGCCCTTGTCACCAAAAAGGTCAATGGCATCCTGGGCTGCATAGGGAAGAGTGTGGCCAGTAGGTCGAGGGAGGTCATTCTCCCCCTCTACTCTGCACTGGGGAGGCCACAACTGGAATACTGTGTCCAGTTCTGGGCTCCCCAGTTCAAGAGGGACAGGGAACTGCTGGAGAGAGTCCAGCGTAGGGCAACTGAGATGATTGAGGGATTGGAGCATCTCCCTTATGAGGAGAGGCTGAGAGCGCTGGGACTCTTTAGCCTGGAGAAGAGAAGGCTGAGGGGAGACCTTATGACTGCGTACAAGTATCTAAAGGGTGGGTTGAAGGAGGATGGAGCCAGACTCTTTCCAGTGGTTCCCAGTGACAGGACGAGGGGCAATGGGCACAAGTTGGAACATAGGAGGTTCCGTTCAAATATACGGAAAAACTTCTTTACGGTTGGGGTGGCAGAGCAGTGGCACAGGCTGCCCAGGGGGGTGGGGGAGTCCCCTTCTCTGGAGATTTTCAAGCCCCGCCTGGATGCAGTGCTGAGTGCTGTGCTCTGGGCAGCCCTGCTTTGGCAGGGGAGTTGGGCGAGATCATCTCTAGAGGTCCCTTCCAACTCTGAAAACTCCCGTGAAGTCATTAAATTGCACCCAACTTTTCAGCAGAAATGCCAAGCCACGTATTTCTGCATATTCCAGCAGTAATTGCTAATTCTTGTTCTCTTGGTCCCATTTAGCTTTCCGTTTCTGTATATTCACCGAGGTTGGAACCGGTTCTTTTCTCTGCTATGAAACGTAGTGCAAAGCAAAAGAGCGTCCTTGGTTCGTTTGGCCTGGTGACCATTCCGTCTCCCTACTGAAGCAGGTTTTTAAAAGCTTTTTCTAATTATTAGCGCTTTTCCTGGAGCTGGGTACTCAGCGCAGTGCAGCTCTGGGCAGCTCAGTGCTGGTATCTGTTTTTTTTTTTTAATAATAACCACTGTTTTGAGTCATGGATGTTAGAAACCACCATCCATGGGCAGCTAAACGTTGGGTAGCATCAGACGGGATTTGCGTCTATGTGTTTTCACTGTGTCTTCACCTCTCAAGTGAAGGGATCATGTTAGAGAAGAAGAAAAGAGATCCTTGCTTGTTCGTTCTGGGCTAAAGCTTCGTTTCATCTCAAACTTAAAAAGAACTGAAGTATTAGCAGGCGAAAATATATCACCTGATTTTTCTAGGTTTCTTTTGCTAAAATAAGGTTGTAGGGCACAGCGTGAGAAGCGATGGGACCACGACACTTGTTCTTTGCAGGCAAATGTATTGGTGAAATTCCTGATCCAAGATGTTGCCCAAAACTTTAAAGGTTTGCATTGCATACGTTTTCTATGAAAAATGCAACAAATGGGTGTTTAATGTATCTGAACCTTTCGTTAGTGAGCAGAGTTGGATCAAACTTCACAGAGTGGTTGAGGTTGGAAGGGATCTCAGGGGATCATCAAGTCCAGCCCACCGGACTCAAGCAGGGCCACCTAGGGCAGGTTGGCCAGGACCATGTCCAGCCAGGTGTTGGATATCTCCAAGGATGGACCCTCCACAACTTCTCTGGGCAACCTGTGCCAGACCATGACCTCCCTCCCAGTATAGAAGGGGTTTTGTGGTTAAAAAGAGTTTCTTCAGTTTGTGCCTGATGCCTCTCGTCCATTCAGTGGTCACCACCGAGAAGACCCTGGCTCCCATCGCATGTTTGTACACACTGGTGAGGTCCCCAAGCGCCAACTCTTCTCCAGGCTGAGGAGTCCCAGCTCTTGGCCTCTCCTCATGTGACCACTGCTCCACTCCCTTAACCATCACCGTGGTCCTTCCGCTCAATCCAGTGTGTTCCTGTCTCTCTTGTCCTGGGGAGCCCAGCTCTGGACCCAGCACACCAGTGGTGGGCAGAGGAGCAGGACCACCTCCCTCTCCTGCTGGCAGTGCTCTGCCCAACACAGCCCAGCGCACTGGTGGCCACCTGTGCCTTGAGGGCACATTGCCAGTCATGGTCAGCATGGTGTCCACAGGACACCCAGGGCCTTCTCTGCAGAGCTCCTTTCCAGCCTGGTTGGTCCCCAGCATGTACTGGTGTATGGGGTTGTCCCTCCTCAGGAGCAGGAGTTGGCATTTCCCTTGGGTGAACTTCATGAGGTTCATTTCTGCATGTTTCTCCAGGCTGTCCAGGTGGATCAGCCTCTCCTCCTACGCGTCACCTACTGACTGGGTGAGGGTGTGCTCTGCTCCATCACCCAGCTCAACAATGAAGATGTGCGACACTCCTGACCCCAGTATGGATGCCAGGGCACGCAACTGGCCTCCAGCCAGACTTCGAGCCACCAGTCACAACCTTCTGGGCCAGTTCAGACAGTTTTCAGTCCACCTTGCTGTCCACTTGCCCAACATCTATGCAAGACTTGCCAGAGTATGTAACAACTTCTAAATAATAGCTGCCTTCACACATCCTTTACCAATCAGTGCTGTTGCTAATTTGTTGAAAGGGAGTGTTAATTGTGAGTGTTTCTTAAGTATTTTGAAGGCTAGAAGATGTGTTTGAGCAATAACCGGCGACGTTACCATGGTCTGTAGTGCCAGTAGATGGCAGGGCTTACGCCGAAGGTGTTGGGTACTCAACGAGACTGAGCTTCTGCTGTGTCTTTCACTTGGGAACCCTGAAACTGCGAATCCTGATCGGTTCTTGCATTAGTTTGGAAGAACATGACTCAAACATGACTATCAATCTATGAACATGACTCAAACAGTCAAACTATTGGTCCCTTGGGTCAACAGCAGTCAGGCTGCATTTTTTTTTTTGCAGCCTACTGTACCGGTGCAGTGTTTTTGGCAAGATTTTGTGCTGTCTGTCCTGTTTAAGCCAAATTCCATACATGGAGGGTTACTTCTGTCTTTCAAATGACTCAAACCCCCTACGTTTAACAGCAAAACTGAAGCTGGCTCACCTGCGACGTCAGCAACATATGAGAGGGTTTTGAGGTTAATTTTACAGCAGTATGAGCGCTCGTTTATTGTAGAATCATGGAATGGTTTGGGTTGGAAGGTCCCTTTAAAGGCCATCTAGTCCAACCGCCTGCCATGGGCAGGGACACCTCCCACCAGCCCAGGTTGCTCCAAGCCCCGTCCAACCTGGCCTTGAACACCTCCAGGGATGGGGCAGCCACAGCTTCTCTGGGCAACCTGGGCCAAGGTCTCACCACCATCAGCGTAAAACGTTTCTTCATAGATCTACTCTGAATCTTCCCTCTTTTAATTTCAAACCTTGGGTTTTCGCCACAGGGAGCACCTGAGATGAGGCTGCCCGTGACTGTGTGTTGCAAAGCGGGCTCTGAAGATCACTGGGGCTGGTGGTGGCAGCAGCTGTTTTAAGGAGTGACCTCTGCTATAAGAGTAGGTGGACAGCATCTGATGGTGAACCTTAAGAAGAAGTTGGGGAAGACATAATTATTATACGGATGCTGCTACGGGGTTTGCTTTCAAGGCACGAAGGTAGTGGAGCATCCTGGGGGCTGGAGCCCCTCTGCTGGGAGGACAGGCTGAGAGAGTTGGGGGGGTTCAGCCTGGAGAAGAGAAGGCTCCGCGGAGACTTTAGAGCCCCTTCCAGTGCCTAAAGAGGCTCCAGGAGAGCTGGGGAGGGACTCTGGATCAGGGAGGGGAGCCATGGGATGAGGGGGAATGGTTTGACGCTGAAAGAGGGCAGATTTAGATGAGATATTAGGAAGAAATTGTGGGAGGTGAGCCCCTGGCGCAGGTTGCCCCGAGAAGCTGTGGCTGCCCCATCCCTGGAGGTGTTCAAGGCCAGGTTGGACGGGGCTCTGAGCAACCTGGGCTGGTGGGAGGTGTCCCTGCCCAGGGCAGGGGGGTTGAAACTAGGTGGTCTTCAAGGTCCCTTCCAACCCAAACTATTCTATGATTCTCTGTTTTGGGCTGGGGCAGGGACGCCCAGTGTGCGGGGACAACTGGTGCTCTGGGAAGCCCTTTGCTGTGTATAGGGTAATATCCGTGCTGTGCAAAACCCGTACATCTGGTGCCTGGTGTTGTGCTGGATCTGGTGGGAACGTCCGAGATATCTGCCCGATGAGGGACCACTGTGCCCTGCTGTCCCTCCTGCTGCTGGTGGGGACGTTACCGGCCTCCGCAGCTGGCTGAATTGGGAGTACCTACCTAAAGAGGGTTTTTTTCTGGCTCAAGTTAAGCTTAATGTTGCTTGGAGATGGGAACACAATGGCCTGAAGCCTCGAAGGCAGCACCGAACAGAAGCTTCTTTCAATCTGGAAGGGTGAGCTTGCCAACAGCGTGAAAATATCGCCCAAAAAAAAACCCACAACAAAACCCAACAAACTTTTCCCGGTTTCTGCTGATCGACTTAGGTGGTGATGCAGACAAAATGTATCTGCTCGACTTGGGTTGTGCGTGGTGTTTGCCCAGATGGTTTGAGTTACACCTCTCCGGCTTGTTTTCACCCGCAGCCTCCTGCCGCTCCGGCTTAGCCAGAAACAGCAAACTCCAGAATTTCCGGCGTTTAAATTGTTCACCCGATGAGACAGCGGAGCAAAGAAGGGAACCTGGGAACTTCTTCTGTCCACCTGGGTGTGCTGGCAGCCCAACGGGACGTGTCTACTGGTGCCATGCAAGCTGGTGGCTCCCAAGCCAGGTTCCTCCCCCAGCTGCCGGAATAGGAGGAAAAAGTCAGTGACGGGAGATTTGTGTCAACTATTGCCCCAAATAAAACTCTTTTGAGTGATATAAAAGTGAACCAAGGAAATGTTTGTGCGGGCTGATGAGCTTCTCCCAGCAGAGAAGGGGGATTTCCGTGCGTGTCTCCAGCGAGGTGCTCCTTGCCCTACCTTCGTTTCGCCCCGTTTGCTTTGCGGGTGGAAACGTACTGATAAAATACCGAAACGGGCTCCGAAAACGGTCGCAGATGGCTCATTAATTCCCGAGGGTGGAACCCTTCGTTATTTGGAGTGAACCAGAGAGGTTTCAGTTAAGTTGAAACCTCAACTCAGGTCCTCAGCGCTGCAAAGTGGTGAAGCTTTGTTTGTCACCCAGCCCCTCGTGGAGCCGCCGGCCGTGGAAAACGCGTCCTTGCAGGAGCAGGAGATCCCTTTTGCGATCGCTCTGGCTACAAAATCTTCATTCCTTTCCTCTTCCCCGTCTGCAGAGCAAAGGCTGAGCGTGCTCAGCAGAGGGAGCTGCCGCCCCGCCAGCCCGCTCCATCCCCGCTTTTCCCTACGTGCAAGTCGTTTAAAAATATTTACCTAATTCTGCGCACGGCCACAGGATTACGAAGTTCATCTCTAATTATATTGAGTTTGAATCCAACAGCCGTTCGGCGTTAGAGGTGTCCCTATGCTGTTTTGTTCCATGTTGCGGGCTCTTCTGATGGTACCAAGTATAATCCAGGAGACCTATAGCTCGAAACAGAGGTGTGCCTCCTTGACCTTGCTGTTGTATCGATGGGGGTATCGGCGTTTTGGTGACGCAGGGCTGGGGGTGTAGGCGGGCGATGGATGGACGTCTCCTCCGCGCCACGGCGAGGTTGCTCTCGTTTGCTCTCAGCTCAAACCTCGAGCGGCGCCGGGGTCGGCTGCAAAAATGGGCTGGATCCGAGCGCTTCATCCAGCACGGGCTTTGGAACAGAAATGAGGGACCGAGGGAACTTTTGGAGCTCCCCATCTCACTTCTGAACGCTTGGCTAACGAGGCTGGTTCATAACGAAGACCTCAGCTGGGAGAAGATCCGTCCACTGAAGCCCCTGGCGAGTGGGTGAAGAGCAGGGGGCTTGGCTGCTGGGCTGGTGCGTCCCCCTCCATCCCTTTTCATCCCTTTCCATCCCTCTCCATTCATCTTCATCCCCCACCTTCCCTCTCGTCCATCCCCCTCCATCTCTCTCCATACCCCTCCATCCCTCTCCTCCATCCCCATCCATCCCCCTCCCTCCATCTCCCTCCGTCTCCCTCCGTCTGCCACCGTCTGCCTCCGTCCCTCTCCATCCCTCTCCTCTGTCCCTCTCTGTTCCCCTCCATTCCTCCCCTCTGTCCCCCTCCATCCCTC
>VUYV01000372.1:419849-442188 GCA_008711295.1 Anarhynchus alexandrinus | reverse complement strand
ACTAGACCAGGTTGCCCAAGGCCTCGTCCACCTGGCCTTGAACACCTCCAGGGATGGGGCAGCCACAGCTTCTCGGGGGCAACCTCTGCCAGGGGCTCACCACCCTCACAGTCAAGAATTGTCTCTTGTCTTGTCTTTTCTTCCCATCAACAAAACACCAACGATACCTTTCAGCGTCGATGATTATTAGTGGCCGTGGCGTGCTTTGGAGATGTTCGGTGCAGCGCTACACGCCATGGTGGGATCGAATGGGAAATTCTCCCTCTGTGAAAAGTGATTTAGTAACACACCTATCTCTGTCCAGCGAGAAATAATCGATCCGGACTCCTACAAAGAGTGGAGTAATTCAGAGCGTGAGTATCCCACTTGTACTGGTTGATCCATCCAACTTGTGGTTGTTGATCCGTCCAACTTGTGCTTGTTGATCCGAGACGAAAGCAGCATGGAAATGCATCTCCGTTTCCAGGCTTCTACACTTTTAAGCTCAATAAAGAGAAGTGCAATCTCTATTTCTACTGAAGAGAAAGCAAAATGGGTCAAAGTAGCTCAACTCTGAGCCGCGTTGTCTTAACATCAGGGCTTGAAATACACCCCGGGTCCTGTTTCGCATTGCTTCGCTGGCGCCCGCCCATCCCGTGTCCACGTAGGCACTGCGAGGCGGGATGGAGCTGACCTTGCACGGCCCATGCAAATAAACAGGGATGTCTTTCAGCCCAAAAATCTGAATATTCCATGTTCGGGCTTCTGCGTGGCACTACTCCATGGGAACAGTTAGCCGCAAATACCGAGAGTCTCCAAAAAAAAAAGACACTTTGGGTTTTCTGATGGGAATAGAAGACCTTTAGAGGAGCGCTCTGTCCGGACAGGAATGGCTCAGAGGGGTGGGGTGTTTTTTTGCTGAAAAACACTGAATCTGTGGCGCTGAGAGTTTGGTTTCCTTTGCGGCACAAAGTGACGTAGGACCACGCTGCCTCTGGGGCATTTCGATGCCGCCTCCGACTATGCCTTCGTGCCATCTCCTCGTGGTTTCAGCACTCAGTTTCTGTAGTGTGTTATTTTCAATCACGGTGTTGAGCTGATCTTTGCTAATTTTAATCATCTCGCTCGGGGCGAGATCAGCCCCACGGTAGCCCGACAGAGTTGGAAGGGGGGTGGCCAAGGTGAGACGTTTGGTGGCAGCGGGATCTCAGATGGGTTCAAAGAGGTTGTACAATGGCACCCTGAGACACCAGGTCCTTTCGTGGAAGAGCCAGAAGAATTTCTGCTGGAGAAAACATGAAATGGGAGGACTGAAGGAGTGAGAAGTCACAGCCCTTCTGTGCAGACAGCAACGTGAACTTGGGTACTTGGGGAGAAAAGCACTGCGAGAGGAACACCAACCAATGGGAAACGGATACACCAAAGCAGTAAAAAATCATAAAAATTCAGGGCGAGTACTGCTGTGGAGGAGCAGGACTAGATATCTCCCTGTGCTTGGGTCAGAGGATGGCCCCAACTCCAAAGAGACCATCCCGGCTCCCTGCAGGCACGGGGTGATTGGAAGATGTTTTTTACAGGCGCCGACGGCTCCGGTGCGCTCTGCTCCGCGATGGAAGTGCCAAAATCGGGAGGGAGGTTGAGGAACCATAGCTGGGAGCATCGCTTCGCAGCTGGTGCCTCTCGGTGGGCGTCAGGTGGCGGCAGTGAGAAGCAGAGCAAGGCTCACGTCTACACCGGGATGGTTTTCTCTACGAAAAATTCTTTGCACCTCAAATAAAGGCTTTTTTTTTTTTTTTTCTGGAAAAAAATCAGCTTGGGAAGAATTCGAATGAGGGGAAGATAACCTGTGTAAAGCTGCGGAAACCGCAGGAATATGGGGCACATACCACGGGCTTTGCTGTTGGCCGTTCGGGGCTGCTACACAGAGGTGACCTTCCATCAAAAACCAGTTCCTCCATTGATTTGGTTTGGGTTTTGTTGGGTTTTTTTTTTTCATCTCCTGCCCTCCTAGGAAAGAGGAAACCGCCAACCCCCAGAATTCTCTCTCAGAAAGAGGATTATGTGCTCTATTAAATGGGGATTAATGAAATGAAGACGTCCCGGGAGCCAGGCTGCTGAATTCCTACCTCGGCTGGCCCAGGAGAGCTTCTCGGCCCACTTAACCCTTCCCCGCCTCCGCTTCCCAACCTGGGAACGGGAGGTGGATCTGGGGGGTTCCCTGGAGACTCAAGAGTCAGGTCTACATGGAAGACTCTGGTAGGACACCACGTGCTTCCCAGACACTCGTGGAGGAGCAGCATTCGCCTTCAGTGGGAAACCCTGCAATTTAGGGAGAAAAAGGTTGCGATAGTAGGTAGCGTTTTTGCCCACAGGTGTCAAGAGTGGTGGCTCTGTGCAGCCACCACATCGTGTTGTGACAAAGCTCGGGAACATCGTCTTTGTGGCCACAGTGGGGCTTCTGCCATGGGAGCGTGGTGGGAGTGCTCAGTTTTTCTGGGAGAGCGGCAGATTCCGGTGGCAGAGGGTCCCCGATGGGCTCCACCACCGGCCAACGAGAAGAGATGCTTCTCCCCAAGTTTGACATTTGCATTTTAGGCCACCTGCACGCCACACCAGGGGGTTAATAAGGGCTGGCTTGGCCGTCAGAAGTCTTGAACATCGGTGTAGGGAACACGCAAAGAGGAGGAGGAGGAGAAGGAGGCAGTCAGAAGTCTTTGACATGGATGTGGGGAATACGCAAAGAGGATGATGGTGCAGTCAGAACTCTTCGACTTTGGTGTAGGGGACATGCAAAGATGAGGAGGAGGAGGATGATGATGGGGACATGGAAAGATGAAGATGAGGATGATGATAGGGAACGTGCAAAGATGAGGATGATGATGGTGATAGGGGACATGCAAAGATGAGGAGGAGGAGGAGGAGGAGGATGATGATGGGGACATGCAAAGATGAGGAGGAAGATGATGATGATGGGGACATGCAAAGATGAGGATGATGATGATAGGGAATGTGCAAAGATGATGATGAGGAGGATGATAGGGGACATGCAGAGATGAGGAGGATGATGATGATGATGGGGACATGCAAAGGTAAGGAGGAGGATGATAGGGAATGTGCAAAGATGAGGATGATAATGATGATAGGGGACATGCAAAGATGAGGAGGAGGAGGAGGATGATGGGGACATGCAAAGATGAGGAGGATGATGGGGACATGCAAAGATGAGGAGGATGATGATGATAGGGAACATGCAAAGATGAGTATGATAATGATGATAGGGGACATGAAAAGATGAGGAGGAGGATGATGATGATGGGAACATGCAAAGATGAGGAGGAGGATGATAGGGAATGTGCAAAGATGAGGATGATAAGGATGATAGGGGACATGCAAAGATGAGGGTGATAATGATGGTAGGGAATGTGCAAAGATGAGGATGATGATGGTGATAGGGAACATGCAAAGAGGAGGAGGGTGATGATGCAGTCTGAAGTTTTTGACGTAGGTGGAGGAAACATGCAAACAGGAGGATGAGGATGATAATAATAAATAATAAGAACAATGAGATGGGGCGATGTGCTCTCAGCCAGCCCAGCTGGCACAGGTCCTTGGCACTTCACCTGCCGCCTGGTCAAATCTGCTCCCTGTTTTTTCTCGAGTCTGAGTCTAATGGGGGTTGTCACACTTCCCACCTTGCTTGGGGACCGCTTGGGCCACCTGAGGCCACGGGGGTGGCAGGAGGGCTCGGGGAAATGCACGTGTTTGGTGGTTTTTTTCTTTTCTTGTGTATTTTGTTCTGTCCCAGCCACCTCTTTGTGGTGCCGCGGTGGGTCCATTTCGAGCTCAGCACCCTCCTCGGGTCTGGCTGTGTGTTGAGATGTTGCAGGGGATGACGCAAAGAGGTTGGGACTGGGGCCACGTTCATCACGAGGAAAGTGTGTAGGGCACAACGCGTCTTTTAATAAACTCCATTGGCTGTCACGAGCAGGGACGTATTCTGTAATATCAGAGGTTTCTGTGCCTACAGAGGTCAAGATTAAGCCTTGGCTTAAAGTCTTTGATTATCCTGGTGACGCTGTAGCACGTCACAAAAATACCTCTCTAACATCAACCCCTGCGAAGGTGTGTCTGGATGTATGTGTTCGACTTTTAGCAGTCTTATGACTTCCGTGTCCAAAGCCGTTAGCAGGAATTTCCACGTGCCGGATGATTATAACACCAGCAGAGAAGAGACAAGCCCTTAGTCATCTCTTTTCACTGCAATTTTTAGATTTCTGTGACCAAATTGTTTTCATGTCTGTCCTTTCCACGGCACTTTTTCAAAGGGCGCCTTTACTTTATCACCTTTACTGTTTTTATTAAAGCAGTATGTCTCTGGCGTTCTCCACCGCCCTGAAATGTGTCGTTAGGAGGAAATGGGTGGCTCAGGAGATCCGTGATCCCATCAGGAAGAGTTTTGTGCTTCTGAGTTTGAGGCTCGAAGCCAGATGAAACGGGCAGAGACCCAAAGTTGTCGTCTAAAAGAGGTTCACTATTTTTAATACGCAGTGGTTTATGATGCAGTTGCATTGTAATTGGCATTAGTGGCTCTGCACCCTCCTTCTCCTCCTTTTCCATCCTCCTCCTCGTCCATCCTCCTCCATCCTCCTTCTTCTTCATCCTCCTCCTCCATCCTCCTCCTCCATCCTCCTCCATCCTCCTCCTCCTCCATCCTCCTCCTCCTCCATCCTCCTCCTTCTCCATCCTCCTCCTTGTCTGTGCTCCTCTTTCTCTGTCCTCCTTCTCCTCCATCCTCCTCCTTCTCCATCCTTCTCCTTCTCTGTGCTCCTCCTTCTCCATCCTCCTTCTCCTCCGTCCTCCTCCTTCTCCATCCTCCTTCTCCATCCTCCTCCTTCTCCATCCTCCTCCTCCTCCATCCTCCTTCACCTTTCTCCCTCTTCCATCCTTCTCCTCTTCCATCCTTCTCCTTCTTCATCTTCCTCCTCCTCCATCCTCCTCCTCCATCCTCCTTCTTCAACCTCCTCCTCCTCCATCCTCCTCCTTCTCCATCCTCCTTCTCCGTCCTCCTCCTTCTCTGTCCTCCTTCTCCTCCATCCTCCTCCTTCTCCATCCTCTTTCTCCACCCTCCTCCATCCTCCTCCTGCTCCATCCTCCTCCTCCTCCATCTTTCTCCTCCTCCATCCTCCTCCCTCCTCCATTAGCAGTCACATTAGAAAAGCTGATGACTGTGTAGGTTGAAAGGCTTTTCCGTCTGTGTTTCTGGGAGATGGGGAGAGAGGAGCTTCCACAGCACTTTGCCATGTTTCCCCTGGTCTCATGGACATCAAGGTGTGTCCTGTTTGTCTGACCTATGGCCCTTCCAGCACAATATCGATGAAGCAGCACTCCTGCGCGGAATAGTCAAGCAGAGTAGTCTCACCTAAGCTGTCGAGATGTGGTATTTGAGATGCCAAAACATGGGCTCAATTAGGAATGATCTGAGCGCCTGATTTACCCCTTGTACCTCTTTGGGGTCGGCAGACCTTCATGCATCTTCAGAGCGGTGACTTTGTGGTTGTTTTTATTACAGATCTTGGATGACGGAGGAGATCTGACTCACTGGATTTACAAGAAATATCCCAACATGTTTAAGAAGATCAAGGGGATCGTAGAGGAGAGCGTGACGGGGGTCCACAGGTAACGGGAGAGGCTGGACTGTGAGCACGGAGATGTTGGATCTTCTCCCTCGGGACATTGGTAGCAAAAGGTCCCCAAGCTGTCGGATGCCACAGACTCGGTGAATGTTGAACCTCCTAATACGTGGTCTGTGGTTTTCCTTCACAGCTTGGGCTTGGCTGTTCCATAAGAGCTGTTTCAAATCTCTCGTATAGCGAAAGCAGCGTGGAACTACTGCTCTGAATTTCAGACGAGGGGTAGAAGGACCCACTGACCATTGCGCGGGCGGAAGAAGTGCAACAAGGTCTTGTTTCTCCACCTGTGGAATAGGGGCGGTGGTTATCTCGCCTCGTTTTGCCGATGAAAAAAGGAAGGGGTTGAGGGTGTTGCACAAGAAGGGGTGGGCTTTGGAGAAAGCCAAAAGCGTAGTCCCTAAACTTAAGTCTACGGGAAGAAGTGAGATTTGGGAAGAGGAAGCGAGTCTCTGGTTGGGGTGGGAGCCCAGAAAGGGAGAACCTCACAGATGCAGCCGTATAATTGCGTGACATCCATCGGTCTACAGCAGCAGCAGAATTGGGACGGGAGGAGCGGCTCCCGGGGTCAGCAGAGGTGTCAGAGGTGGTTTTCCAGTGGCGTTCACGGTATCACGGGGGACGGAAAATAGGGGACTGAGGAGACAAGCGGCAGCCTCGGCTTATTTCTTTATTTTCGGAGGGAGGAAGGCTCGGCTGCAGCTCGTGGAGCTGGCTGAGAGTTTGGCCAGAGGTGCGGGCAGCCCTCGAAACAGGGAAACGAAATATTTGAAACGAGGAAGCGATGGATGCAGGTTTGCTGGCGGTGGGGTCAAGGAGAGGACCTGATTGTATTTTTAGCACGGGGAATGGTTCCAAATATGGGCAAAAGAGATGTGCAAGAACAAAGCGATGTTAAAAACTGTATCCCCCATCCCCCCGCAGGCTCGTGCCAGGAGCGAGGTTGTTTTCTGAGACTGGTGGTATCGACGCACACGTGTGGGGAACGCGCGCCCCTTACCTCCGGGGAGACTGGCAACGGGGAGACTGAAGGTCCCCAGATGACAAAGCGAGCGTGAGGAGAAATCTGGAGGTGGTCTGTAGAGTCTGGCTGAGGGAGCAGGTTCTCCTCCCCAAGGTCTGGAGCAGGGGATGGTTTTCAGATTCTCTTCATAGCCGTAGTGTAGCGTTTGGATTGGTTTTTAGGGATTTTGCTGCTGCCGGGCGTTGAGTCTGCTCTCAGAAGTAGGAGGTGGGGTTGATGTCTTCCCCACCCTGGCTGCTTCTCGTACTACATCTCGGCGGTTACGCTCTTACTGCTGTTCAAACGGGTGTTGTGCTGCAGGTGTTGATCGCAGCAGCTTCACGTTTCTGTGGGTGTGACTCTTCTGTGGCCATTCCTATTTGTCTTGAGCTGTAAGAGCTTGAGGAATTACAGGAGCTCTCATCTTGTGTTATCTGAAGGAGGATTTGGGGGCTTTGTCCCTTTGCAGACATCAGAGGATGGTTGTAATATCAACAGTTACGAGGCACGTGGAGTCTAGAGCACCTTCTGATCTGCTATTTGACATTTTTATGAAATGCCTCTTCCAACCTGGTAGTTCTTCAGTAGAGGAGGAGGACGGGTGCAAACATCTGTGGAAGGAAGAGTGCTATGTCTCCTCCTGAAATGAGGAGCTCCTACTAAGAGGTTGTCTTTGACCCTCCAGATGTCTACTGCTCACTCCAGCAAAACAAGGACCTTGAGAGCATGCAACAGTAGAGCGTAGGGCAATATTTTTCCATTGATCATCTGTTTCTTCCCGTACTCGTAACAGGCTGTACCAGTTGTCCAAAGCGGGGAAGCTCTGCGTCCCAGCCATGAATGTCAACGACTCGGTCACAAAGCAGAAGTTTGACAACCTGTACTGCTGCAGAGAGTCCATCCTGGACGGGTAGGTACATGGCCACCCAAAGGGGGCTGCGTCCCTTGCTCAGCTTGTGTCGGAGCCAACGGGGAACTGGGTCCACGCGTCTGTCCTACCTGCCAGTTGAGATCATTTTAGATCAACTGATGCAGCAGAGGAGAGCAAAGACCCTTTATGACCCCTGGTCCACCCTGTTTGTATGATAAATGGGAATCCGAGAGGCATTTTGGGACGGCAGCTGTGTCTCTACAGGTCAGAAGGTCCTGAGGCTTATTTGTACAGTTGTACGTAAAGCTCTACAGACGTGCACAGCAGAAGACAAACTTTGAATTTTGTGTTTGTAGGAGAACGATCTCGCAGCAAAGACTTTAGCATCTCTGGAAGTCTGGATTCAATGTTTTTATGTATGAATGGGGCGCGTCACTTAAATTCTGCTCCTACTCCTCTTCTTGCGGAAAGTGCGTCTTCTCTTTTCCCAGAGTGTCTGGAAGACGCGTCAGATATTTTATTAGCCGGAGTGGTACGAGGCACTCCTCAGCGCCCTTCAAGGGAGCTCGCCGAGCCTTCGTGCTCTCGGGGCGACGTTGCCCTTCCACGTGTGTAGGTGACTCGGTGCATTCTCCCTTCTCGCTGAGTGTGACCACAGCTGTGCTCAAGCCCTGCAGCTCCTCGTACTCCTGCATAAGGACTTCAGAAGTCCTCACGTGCGGCTACAATACTCCTTCCCGTCCCTCTTTACCTTTGTGGCGTAAGCATAAAACCCATCTGTGTCTGTTGCCTGTGGGTGAGTCAACCAGCTGCTTCGATGATCCGAGGGCTGGAGCACCTCTCCTATGAGGAGAGGCTGAAAGAGTTGGGGCTGTTCAGCCTGGAGAAGAGAAGGCTCTGGGGAGACCTTATTGCGGCCTTCCAGTACCTAAAGGGGACCTACAGGAGAGCTGGGGAGGGACTTTTTCCTGGGGCATGGAGTGATAGGACGAGGGGGAATGGCTTCAAACTGGAAGAGGGCAGGTTTAGATTGAACATTAGGAAGAAGTTTTTCACTGTGAGGGTGGTGAGGCACTGGCCCAGGTTGCCCAGAGAGGTTGTTGAGGCCCCATCCCTGGAGGTGTTCAAGGCCAGGCTGGACGTGGCCTTGGGCAGCCTGGTCTGGTGGGAGGTGTCCCTGCCTATGGCAGGGGGGTTGGAACTCGATGATCTTCAAGGTCCTTTCCAACCTAACCATTCTATGATTCTATGATCACAATATTTTTTGCCTTTCTAGGGTTTTTTTTTATCCTCTTCTGTGAACATACAGTAAACAGAAAGAAAGAAAACAGAAGAGGTGGTGGTAGCCCAAGACTTTATCCCTTAACAGTTGCATTTTGTCCTGGTTTGAGGACGCGTGTCCAAAGTGTAGACTTGAGCCTGAGGATTAAACCCTCTCCTTCAGCTGAGCGTAAGAAATAGGTGCCGAAGGTGGGAATGACGGGGCTGACGACCGCCGTGTCCGCCTCTCCCCGCCCTGGTCCTGCGGGATTTACAGCCGCATGCCACACGAGCGAGCAGGAGAGTGTTTGCTTCCCTCTGTGCTCCCTCCTCCCCCACCCCCGCCACCAAAATCCCCGCAGGCAGACCGTGGGACTGGGACCAGCTCTGCAGCATCCTGACGGTGCTGTACTTTTTAGGATCGGACGGGGATCAGTCGCTGACGGATACGTGGGCACCGGGAACACGATGTATCTCCTGAGGCTGTTGGTCTTGAGATGCAGTGCAAAATACTTGAAGTTGTGATCTGGAGAGGGTGTAAATCTCAGTGTTCTTTTTTTTTTTCTCTCTCTCTCCCTCTCTTATTTTTTCCTTGATTCTGATGGAATTGGGTGTCTGTGTCCCCACCACCTCCACCACCAAATTTTGTCAAAGCCAAGTGAGATTAGGACAAGTTTTATTCTTACAGCAGATGGGTGGACTGGGACATATTGCATCTGGGAGAAGAGAAGGCTCCGGGGAGATCTTATTGCGGCCTTCCAGTCCCTAAAGGGGCTCCAGGAGAGCTGGGGAGGGACTTTTTACTGGGGCATGGAGTGATAGGACGAGGGGGAATGGCTTCAAACTGGAAGAGGGCAGGTTTAGATTGAACATGAGGAAGAAGTTTTTCACTGTGCGGGTGGTGAGGCACTGTCCCAGGTTGCCCAGAGAGGTTGTTGAGGCCCCATCCCTGGAGGTGTTCAAGGCCAGGCTGGACGTGGCCTTGGGCAGCCTGGTCTGGTGGGAGGTGTCCCTGCCTATGGCAGGGGGGTTGGAACTCAATGATCTTCAAGGTCCCTTCCAACCTAAACCACTCCATGATTCTATGAAAACACCTTGCTGAAGCAATTCTAATTAAGTAGCCCATCCTTCTTTATTACAACCATGTCTCTACTCTGTGGTCGCGGGGTTCAAGACACACACGGCACCCTCTGTCGTGGGGGTTGGCTGCCCCGTGACAAATTGCCCCCAAATTTTGAGTATCCGAGGACACAACTTTAGCTCCATGTGTGGTGGATGCTGTCAGTGGCTGAGAAACGTTAAAATCTTTAAAAATCTGCTTTATCATGTTGTCTTCAGTCGTGACGGATGATGGACCTCACGGGGAGGTGAGTTGGGGTTTAAGTCTGGCCCAGGCGTCCAAAACTGGGCCAAGGCAAATCTGAGCAGAGGCGCAATGAGCTCTGATGTGGTTTTTGTCTAAATTCTTTCGGAAATGTGAGGGAATTTCACCTTCCCTGCACTGCTAACCTATTTACTCGCGTGCTAAAAATAGCCTGTAATGTAGGACACTCTTAGGGAGAAACCAGAAGGAAACAGAGTGGAAGGGAGAGCTTTGTTTGTGGAGAGCGCTGGGATTCTGGCAACGAATTACCACTTTTTGGCTCCTTCCGTAGTTAGTGCTGTGGGGTATTTTGACTTTAAAAAAAAAAAAAAAAATTATGGAAAAAGATATTTTGGGAAAATATTTTAAATAGTAGCAAAACAAAGGGATCCACCAAAAAAAAAACCCAAAACCAACAAAAAAAGGGATCCAAACCCCAAATCCTTCCTCTTTGTGGCATTTCCCTGGTGGCACCCGCCCTTACCAAAGGAAAAAGTCATTTTTTAGGTGCCCTTCGGGTCCTCTCCGCACCCAGAATTGCTGTGTGTCCTCCGGGCTGCAGGACACGACCGTGGTGCTTAGGAGGACGCCGTGGTTTAGGAGGACCACTCTCCTTCGCCGCATCGTCAGCGGGACAGAGCTTACTGCTGGTCTTTAATTGTGTTTTTTTTTTTCTTTTTTCTTTTTCTTTAGCCTTAAAAGGACAACGGACATGATGTTTGGAGGAAAGCAAGTAGTGGTTTGTGGCTACGGGGAGGTAAGGGGTTCGTATTTTACGTGCGGGTGCTGCATGTAGAAGCGGCGCATCCTTTGCATGGCTTTACCCGACGGGGCTTTTCTGTCCTCGGGGCTTTTCTCCGCATCTGCAGGCGCCTTCAAACCTGACGGGTTTGCCAAAACCGAAGATTTTCTTCATTTCCAGTGTATTTCTTGAGTGTTAAACAGATACCAAACCTGAATCTTGAAATAAATATTAACTATTCTGAATATCTTTAATATTGAAATATCCAGATATTCCTATATTGTATAGTATAATTATATTGTATATTTATATTATATATTCTATTCTATTTAATGTGATAGTAAAATAGTCAGAGGCCGGTTCTGCAGATGTCCCGTGCGGCCGCAGCGCTGCATGCCGAAGCGCGGTCAAGAAAAAGAGGTTAATCTTGACCCACCCCTGTGCTTTCACCCCCCCAAACGGAGGAATCCTCTCTCGAGGCGAGACTGGGATAGTCGCCTTTCGGCGGTTCTCGTTGGGACCAGTTAACACCAGTTGTGATGGGCTGCGCTGTGGGTGCTGTACCGCGACTTTTTTTTTTTTCCCTGAAGAGCTGAAATGAGACAGTTTTCTCATGTGTAGCAGCAGTTTTGGGGAACCTTTGGACATTTAACCATTCCCCTGCACCGTATAAAGGTTAAAGCTCGTTGACCCTCGGAGAGTAAACCGTTAAGCTTCCTAAATAAGAGTAAAGGTTACAAAAGAGCTGGGATAAGCGTAATCTCTCGTTATCGTGGTGCTTTCTGCATACCAGGATGTTTGGGTGGGAAAAAGAACTCCCCGGGACCAAAACCAACGGCACATTTATATTTTGTAGTGCCTCTCTTAGCTAAGCTGGGACCCAACTCAGGTCCCGGATTACTCCAAATCCAGGAATTTCACGCACCCAAAAATTGCGTGTACCCAACCCCAAATTGCTAAGAGGGCTCCAGAGGGCCCTGGGGGGCTGCAGAAGAGATGCCCGGAGTTGTACAGCCCCTGTAAGCTTTCCCGTGGCCGAATCGATGCTCGACGTCTCCTGAGCTCTCGGCGTCTCCCCCGAGCTCTCGGCGTCTCACTCTTCCTCTGTGCTCTTCTCCCTCCCCAGGTCGGAAAGGGCTGCTGTGCTGCTTTGAAGGCCATGGGCTCCATAGTGTACGTGACAGAGATCGATCCGATCTGTGCCCTCCAGGCCTGGTAAGCGGTCCCACCGAGCCCGGCTTCTTCTTTAGGCTTTTTTTTTCTGCCCCCCCGCCAGGAAAACCACGACCAGAGGCCGCTCAGCAGCGGTCCCTCCCGAGAGGGATGCTGGTGAGGGGTTCGTGGCTTCTCTGCACCCTCAGAGAGACCCACAGGTCTTTCCCACAGCCAGGAAAGGGTTCCTGCGCTAAAGCATCACCTGGTTTGTCTGGCTCCCACGTGCCGGCTTGCGCTATCGTAACCACAGTGGCCGAGAGTTGAACGATACCGATTGAAAGAGTTGAACGATATGCATTGAAAGAGTTCAACAATATGGATTGAAAGAGTTGAACGATGTGGATTGAAAGAGTTGAACGATGTGGATTGAGAGTTGAACGATGTGGATTGAAAGAGTTCAACAATATGGCTTGAAAGAGTTGAACAATACGGATTGAAAGAGTTGAACGATATGGATTGAAAGAATTCAACAATATGGATTGAAAGAGTTCAACAATATGACTTGAAAGAGTTGAACGATATGGATTGAAAGAGTTGAACGATATGGATTGAAAGAGTTCAACAATATGGATTGAAAGAGTTGAACCATATGGATTGAAAGAGTTTCATGACATGGCTTGAAAGGATGTTGGGAGTCAACTGCAACCTCTGGAGAGCAACCTCGGGCTTCACCGTGCTGTGCACACCCCTCACCCAAAGAGTATTTTTGGTTTCTGTGCTCACCCGCCCCTCACAACCCTCTCCTCGTCAGCGCCGGTACCCTGACGCGGGGCTGAAAGCGCACGGCTCTCCCCTCGCACGGGCACGTTGCAATTATACCCGACCTCGTTTCCTCCACGTAAAGGTTGTTTTGGTGCCGAGATGCTGCTTCTGCGTCCCGCGGTGCGAGACGGGACGTGGCTATGAAAGCACAAGTCCCAAAAACACCCGGAGCCTTAAACCCGCGGCCTCTTCCTAACAGCGAGCTTTCAAAGGGCTGTTGCGGTGAGGAAACTAATGAGCCCGGCTTAATTAGCAGAGCTGATCAACTTTTGGGTTGCTTTGCAACCTTCACGAGCGGCACAGCCAGCAGGAACCTCCTTAATTGTGAATTTGGGCGTTTGCAGCAGCCCCTGCCCCGCACGAGGCAACACCGTGCGGCGCTTCTCATGGGGAGATGGCAGTGGGGGGTAAAAAAAACCAACAGTAAATGGGACACACAGCAGAAAAAAAAATGACTTTTTTTTTTATAGTAACTACGATTTTGCAGCTTGTGAGAGTCACGGAAGTAAGTTCTCGGGAGGACTGTCAACAAATCCTAAAAAAAAACAAACCCAAAAACCTGCCCTTGTTCTCCCGTGCGCTGAATCCCCCTTGCTGGGTGAGGTCAGGAAAGACTTGCGGAGCGCTCAGCGCTTCTAAAGATCGCGTAGATCGTGCCTAAATATGGATTGCGAAGTTAATGATAGACATCTGTGGGTTTGGGGTGTTTTGGTAGGTTGGCTGTTTTTTGGGTTTTTTTTTTTCTAAGATGATCTAAATGCATCTCGGAAAGGATTCTGCAGCAGGAGAGCGTATCTGCATCTTCTGGATGTACTTTGCAGGAGTAGCAGCTTTAAAAAAGCCCTCTCGATGGAAAATTGAGATTTGCGGGTGTGGAGGCTTTGAGAGAAAATGTGAAACCCCCAAAATCTCTTTTCATTTCTCCTCCAATAGTCCCAAATTCTCCAGGTTGACTCCAGAAACCCTCCTAATGGCTTGGGGCACATGGCCCTTAGTGTGCTGCACTGCTGGTTTCCAGTCTCCGGCGTTAGAAAGATAAAATGATTATCTGAGAATCACTGGGTGGGCTTTTTTGTCCCTGTTTTTGGCATATTTTTGCTACTTCTCAGACTGTTTCCCCCCCATTCCTCTCCTCTTAGCATGGATGGATTCCGGCTCGTGAAACTCAATGAAGTCATCAGACAAGTTGACATTGTCATCACCTGCACAGGTACGCGGCGGCCGAGGCGGGAGGACGGGTCGTCAGGGATGCGCGTCCCGTCATCGGGTCTGTCTTTTTCCAAAGGAAAGGGCAAAAAGATGGGGAAAGTGAAAGTGGTGAGGCGCCATCCCAGGTTGCCCCGAGAAGCTGTGGCTGCCCCATCCCTGGAGGTGTTCAAGGCCAGGTTGGACGGGGCTTGGAGCAACCTGGGCTGGTGGGAGGTGGCCCTGCCCAGGGCAGGGGGTTGGACTCGATGGTCTTTACTGATCCCTTCCAACCCAAACCCTTCTGTGACACTGTGGTTCCGTGATTTATTATGGCTATCGCTGTCTGGCAGGCAACAAGAACGTGGTGACCAGGGAACATCTGGACCGGATGAAGAACAGCTGCATCGTCTGCAACATGGGGCACTCCAACACCGAGATCGACGTGGTGAGCGCAGGGACGCGCGTCGGGCGCGGGGACAGCACGGGGTGGGGTGACGGTGGTTTTGGGACCCGTTGGCAGCCGTGTCTGACCCGTGCTGCTTTAGCAAGCACCTGGGGGGAGATGATATAACCCATCGCTCCCCGTGTCTCAGCAGACACTGTCAGACATGTCGTCGTCATTCCTGCCATCCCAAAGGATGCCAGCGAGCCAGACAAACTCCTTCATCTTCCAGCGTAGTGTCTGGTGTCCACCAGCCTCAATCCTTCCCCTAGAGAGTCAGTGAATCGCCCCCTCCAGCCCACTCCCTCTGCTTTCGCGTTATTCTACCGTTAAGATCCGGCCAAAAGTTCAGCTTGGTGCAACGCGCCGCGCTCGACCCCACCGCGCTTTACCGAACGGCACCGAAATCTGCTCGTCTGTGCCTAAAGACGGGTAGAAAAACAGGAGAGTCTTGTCTGAAGGTCAGTGGAGAATCGCTCGCCCAAACCCATGGGTTTAAAGCCATTTTCCGGGCTGGAAAGAAGTGACGGCAGCCACGCGGAGTTCAGTTGGTGACCATGAATCCTCTTCGGCCAGAAGAGCTTGAACAATAGTTGTCGCCGGAGCGTTGATGTATTGGAATCATAAAAATAGCCGCAGGTTATGATTCATAAAGGTTTCATTGGTCTGGGACTGCCGCCGGACCCGGAGGAAACCATAAGCCCAGAACAATGTCAGCGAGTTGCTTCCTTTTTTCCTTCCTATCATGTAGCTTCTGGTTTTTGATCTTTTGATGGTGTTTTAACTATTTTCACACGGTGTTTCAGGCCAGCCTGCGCACACCCGAGCTGACCTGGGAGAGGGTGAGGTCCCAGGTGGACCACGTCATCTGGCCAGACGGGAAGAGAATAGTCCTCCTGGCGGAGGTGAGTTGCGGGCAAAGGAGTGGGAATTGCAGCCTGTTCTCTCTTTGCGGGGGAAGAAGATAAGGGCTGGATGAGCCGTGGAGCCAAAGCGCATCCAGAAATCGCTACCTTGGGCCTCAGCAGCTCACTGGTCCCACTGGTTTAAAGGCTTGGTGTAACCCTGGTTTGGCCCATGGGTTACTGGAACGCAGAAAAGCTCCTGTGTTTTTCTTTATCCCACTCCAGGGTGTCTCTCACGGGATATTTAATCAGATTTTTCGCTTCTAAATAGTTTTCCTGAGTTGTGAGGGCAACCGATATCTCGGGATTCGAGTGCCTGCGATAAATGGTGTCTCATCCCAGAAGAGACGCATTTCACCGGTGGTTCTTGTCCCTTCCGTAGGGTTGTAAATTGGTTTTGGTGCCGTGTTGAGATAACGACCGGTTTTTGCTTCCCAGGGCCGCCTGCTGAACCTGAGCTGCTCCACCGTCCCCACCTTCGTCCTCTCCATCACTGCCACCACGCAGGCGAGTAGGGTTTGGGCTGAGCCAAATGCGGCGTCTCCCTCCCGTGAGGGCAGCAGTTACTTACCTAAATGTCTTCTCCATCCAGGCTTTGGCTTTGATAGAGCTGTACAACGCTCCCGAAGGCCGCTACAAGCAAGACGTGTACTTGCTGCCTAAAAAAATGGGTAAAGATGCACCGATCGCCCTCTTCTTGAGGTTCTGCTCGGCTGGGCCGAGGCCGGCAGGGCACCGCAGCCTCCTGGGGCTCTCTTGTTTGCCTCTCTGCCAAGCTCGGGGTCTTCCAGCAAGTTCTTCCCACTGGGTCTGGGCTCTTTGCTAAATCGGACGCGTTGTTTCCCCGTCCCAGCCGGGGGAAACAGGCTGAGGCGCTCGGCCGGCCGCGGGAGTCCATCCACGCTGATGCAGGGGATTTTCACGGGGGGCTTCTGCCAACCAGAGCTGCCTTCACTGGCTGCGAAGACACGTAGTCCCTGACCACCAGCTCTGCCAGCAGAACCCCCTCCTGAGAGCACAAGCTATACTGACCACTCTTTTGCTGCGGAACTGGTCTTTTTGTGGTGTTAATTGTATTTTTGGAGACCAAGTGCAGCTCATTGATTGAACGTTAGGAAGAAGTTTTTCACTGTGAGGGTGGTGAGGCACTGTCCCAGGTTGCCCAGAGAGGTTGTTGAGGCCCCATCCCTGGAGGTGGTCAAGGCCAGGCTGGACGTGGCCTTGGGCAACCTGGTCTGGTGGGAGGTGTCCCTGCCTATGGCAGGGGGGTTGGAACCCGATGATCTTCAAGGTCCTTTCCAACCTAAACCATTCTATGATTCTATGATTCATCCCTAGCTTGGGTGGGAGGTGTCACCTACCAGAAACGTCCAGTGGCTCCTGCATCAGTAGAGCATCCAAGCTTGCCCAAGAGCGTGGTGTAAGGCAGCAGCAGACCCAGGAGTCCCACTAGAGGGGTATTTCAGAGAATGGTTTTCCCCTTTAACTCAAAATAGATGAGAGCCTTGGTTTCCCTCCATTCGGGGTGAAAAGCAGTCCTGCAATTTAGCAGCAAAGGCGCGAGGCGCGATGCCTTTCCCAGCTGGGGCTTTCGGGAGGTGGTGCACAGCAGGAGGGGACGCGTTGCCACCCCTTCGCCGTACTAACGGGGCTTGAAATCGTTTCAGACGAGTACGTGGCAAGCCTTCACCTCCCGACGTTCGATGCCCACCTGACAGAACTAACGGATGAACAAGCGAAATACCTGGGACTGAATAAGAACGGACCTTTCAAACCAAACTACTACAGGTGCTGCTCCTCAACCTCTCTCTTTCTTCTGCCCGTGAGCGTGGGGTTGGGGTGGGAGCAGAGGGGACGGGGTTTAACCCCACCGGTCCCCTGAGAAGATCTCACGGGCTTTCTGCTAACTCCCATCGCCACGTAGAAGGTGGTCCGGCGCGGTGGGAGCTGTGACGCAGAGCCCTTGGCAGGACGCGAGTCCTTTGTATCTGGCAGCAGCTGTCACCCGGACGAGTGGCAAACGGCAGAGCGATGCCGTTGAGGCCAACTCAGATGACAGCTTTATTTTTAAAGTTTGACGAAGGGTGGGACGGCGCAGAGCAGCGTTCGCCCCTCGCGCCGGGGGCTGCTGGGGCGGGCTTGGCGCGATGGCTCTCCCAAAAATAATAGTAATTCTTAATATGAGCCCCCTGGATCTCTTCCCTTTCCAGGCTCATGTTTGTAGCCAACACCGCGACGCGGTTTTTTACCGTCACAATGAAACAGGTTCGCGCACACACAGATCAGCTTGTGAGGGGTTGAAGCTCTGATCCTTTTAGAATCATAGACTCATAGAATGGTTTAGGTTGGAAAGGACCTTGAAGATCATCGAGTTCCAACTCCCCTGCCATGCTTCGTTTTCTTGCAGGAAAAGGCATTTTCTTGGCGTGCGGCTCTTCAGCGCCCACACGAGAGCAACACCGCACCAAAACGCTCCACTTCTGGGGTTTAGTGGGTTTTGCCAGACCCTGAGCTTTTTTTTTTCCACCCTGCTCTGTGTCATGTGCAAAATTATGGTGCTGCCACGCGGCGGTGCCCTCCCGGGGAGGAATTTCCTCCGGTTCAATTTTCTTTGCCCGGTTTCGGTGTCTGTAATCCTGACCTTGCGGGGAACGTGGTTTGTCCCACGCACGGAGAAGTCGGGATAAGTAGAGGGTCACGGCAAATTCCCTGTGTCGAGGGAGAACCACGACAACTCGAACATCCCCCCCCCGTGCACCGTGGGGTGGAGATGTACTCAGACAGCTTCGCCTTGGCGTCCCGCGGGAATTTATACAGAAGGCAAAGAGTCTTTTCCAAAGTTTGGTCTGGTGGGAGGTGTCCCTGCCTATGGCAGGAGGGTTGGAACTCGATGATCTTCAAGGTCCTTTCCAACCTAAACCATTCTACGATTCTATGATTCTATGATAAATTCAGCCGGTTTGAGCCAGGCTTTGGCATTCAAGGCATTTGCTCTTGCACCTTCAGTGCACCCTCCCCACTTTCTGAGCTGATGTTGCCACCAACCAGTGGGACTCGGTCCCTGGGTCGATGGGGCACCGTTGAGTTTTCCCCTTCCCGCACGTGAAGGGAACGGCAGCGTTGAAGCGGTGAGGGCAGGCGGCTAAATATAATGCGGCGTTTGTGGGGGAGGAGATGAGGACCGAGTCCCTTTCCAAATCTTTTCTTTCCTTGGTGTCTACCCCTCCCAAAATACACCCTGTTGGTGCTGGGGGAGCTTCGCGTCTTCCCCAGCGGCTCACCAAAACCTCGTTTTCTCTTCTTTTCCCCAGATATTAAGTTCCTGCCGCTGTATCCCAGAGAATCGCGAGGAACAAGAACCCAAGTCTTTTCTCAACTACTGTACAGGATGAAACAGCGCAAGCTTCCTAAGTTAGAGCCGGGCTTGCTCACATAGTAGACAGTGTGTTTAGGTTATTTATTTATTAAATTAGAATACTGTACATGCGGCCTCTGCCACTGGTGTTCGTACTGCCGCGGGACTGGGAGACGGTGGATTTCTTTCCGTTTGTTTCATTTTTCTCTTCGGGTTGTTCTTTTTTCGGGGCTGGGAGGATGGGGGAAGGCGAGGAAGAAGCTGGTGGAATGGAATCGCTGCCACGTACTGGGAACAGTCCGTTATCGCCGTTCATCCGACGCGCACGACGGGAGCCGCGGGATCCGACTTCGAGGTCGCACGTTGCTTTTGGTTTCCTTCGCATCCCGGCGCTTCTTCCAGCGGAGCGGGATCCCGGCGGCTGCGAGAGCCGGCCGGAGGGCGGCCGGGTTTGCATTTCTCATGCCATTTGACACCGCAGCTAAAAACCTCGTTCGCTCCAGGCGCTGCCGACCGGCCGGCCGCCGCCTTGGCAGCGAAGCGGTAAATCTCGCCGGCGATCGCTGGAGAAACCTCTCGTAATTCTGCCGAACTGCCCGCGGGACGGTTCTGCCAGCGAGTCGGTGAACTTCGCCTTAGCACTGCTGAAAGCTGTAACGAAGGGTCCGGTCGTTAGCGTCAGGCAGGGATAGCCCCTAGCGCGCGGTAGGAGCCAGGAGGGCAGAGCGGTGCCCGCTCGGAGGCAGACACGGTGACAACGGTGGGGTAGGACCCACCACCGCTCCCTTCATCGCAGCTCCGCAGTATTTTCCTGCTGCTTTCGTTACGAGTGCCAACCTCCTACGGTTCAACCAAAGTCGTATTCCCGGTGGGGCTACGGGGCAGCCTTGCGTGCCCCCGGTGGTGGAAGAGCCTCGCAGCCTCGCCGACAACTGCTGCTCACGTGTCGGGGAGCTCTTCCAAACCCAAGCGGAGCTCGTCGGCCATCCCGGCTGGGAGGACCTTTGTCCGCGCGAGGTCTTTCTCCAGCTGAATTTCAGTCCTCATTGGAAATCTTTGGAGTTTTATTTTCCAGTAATATTTGTATGATAAGAATCTGGAAATCCCCTTTGGGTGTATGAGACGTACGCCAGAGTGATCCCCACCCCGATTTTGTGCGCGGGGAAGAGTTTAGCATCACCGAAACCCTTCAATCGCCTCAAATCTTGATGCATCAGAGCCGATGGAGAACAAATTTGCCATAGTTACTTGTTTTAGCCCAAGACGTCCTGCCTGAACGCTGCGGACAGCACGGCACACTTACCAAGGTGACTTTCCAAGTCTCCATGTCCCATCGGAGTCACTTTTAGAGTTCATATGGAGAACGTGGTCCTTCGAAAATAAAATTGCCGAACCCCATGAGCACAGAAGCCTTTATCCTGTGGTTGCTGCTTCGGTACCCGAGTCCCTCATCAGCTACAGGTTCTTGTTTTGTCCTTGCGGACTTCTTTGCCATCATGAAAAAACTCTTTTGTGGCAGCTCGTTCACGCACAAGAAAGGAAAAACTGTGGATTTACGGTCTCGGCAGCCAAGTCCCTCTCGCGGCTCTTGATGCCAAGGTCTGAAGTCAGCTTGACCGCAAGCTGCTCATCTTTGGAACAAACGTTCTTGTGTGCTTGCTTATTCCAAGTTTCTCTTTGAAATTTCTCAAAGCCTAGAAGTAAGACCTTGGGAAGACCTTGAGAAGACCTTAGGGCTTTGAGGAGACCTTGAGGAGACCTTGAGAAGACCTTAGGGCTTTGGGAAGGCTTTCAGGAAACCTTAGGGCTTTGAGGAGACCTTAGGGCTTTGAGGAGACTTTGAGGAGACCTTAGGGCTTTGAGATGGCTTCATCATAGACTGATCAATAACCACAAACTTGAAATAATCTCTACTCACTCATGAATTTTATCCAGATCCTGAGATTTTTGGGAAGAGTCCCCTGAGCTAGTTGAAACGTCACGTTTGGGTTTTTCCCCGCGCTGGAGTACCTTCATCTGCATCAGCCAGTGAACCCCAGAGGTTCTGTTGTTCTCTGCAGAAGCGCAGCGTGAAATCCTGCTCTCGGTCGAGGTGAAACGCGGTTGTGGGGTCACGTTGAGCAAAGCAGCTTTTGGAAAATAGGTGTCCCAACCGCAGCCGCTTCTGCCCCGAGAAAAATCCCTCTCCATCCGCGTGACCCTTCGGTACAGCTCACGCAGTCGCTTACCTCCCCCGTGTCCGTCGCTTGCGCAGCAAACGGTGGTGCTGTCCTCATCCGTGAATTCCTTCGTGCCGATTTTTAAGCCCGTTTTATCTTCCAGGTAGATAGGAGAAAAAGAAATAATTAATAATAAAATCCCAACTGGCTTTTCCCACCTCGATTTTTAAAGCTCTTCTCCATGTCGTTCTGCTTCTTCTGTAAGCTTTTTTGCTTGCTTGGCTTTTTCCTAATCAATCTGGAATCATATTCTGTGATCATCTCTAAATTAAACGTGTAATGGGTTGTTTTGGTTTTGTTTTGGGTTTTGTTTTTTTTTTTTTTAATGTAACACATTTTTAAAGCATTAGGAAAAAAAGGAGATTTAGGTAACACCAGCAAAATTGTATAAGGAAATTAATTCTGTTCTGAACTTTAGAAATAATAAGACAAAACCTGTCATCAGCCTGCAGTGAGGAAATGAAAACTTTGCAAACGTAACATTTTCAAAAGGATGTTTTAAATATTAATGTCTGAGTGATTGTATTAGATCAGCAATAAAGACTCTGTAATCTCAAAACACAAATAAAACATTGGAAAACTCAGATCCTCCGGAGCGTCTTTCGGGTCTGGCAGAAGCAGATGGGGAATTTTTGGGGCTGGGGGGGTGTGAGGGATGGTGATGCCCTGAGGTGGGGATGGGGATGTTGTCCCCAATCCCGGTGCTGTGCCGTAGCCACGAGCTCCCGCTGCTGCCGTATAAATCCCGGCTGGGAAAGCTGCTCCGACGGCCGCGCGTCCTTGGGGCTGTTTGGGCTCCGGGCGGCTGTTTTGGCTCTTGTCCTTGGGGAGAGCGGGCTGAGAGGTGCCGGGAAAATCCCGTTATCTCTTCTGCTCCCGATCCGTCACCCCCTGGCCGCGGAACTGCCAACGGAGGGAAATACCCACCAAAAGACTTGGTTTTTCCAGCAGTGGGACACAAGCGGCACCAGGATGGGATGTCCAGCACCTCCCAGCATGGTCACCCCTAAAAACAACTGTCCTCACCCCAATATTGGGTGGAGAGGAGTCGGGGGGGAGATCTTGATCACCCCCCCGCCTCTGGTTTCCAGCCCCCCCAGTTGCTTTTAACCAAAATTGTGGCACCGGGCGTTTGGACAACCTGACCCAGTGGGGTCAGGGCACCCTTGGCCCCCCACCTGCAGTGGGGCATCTTCAGTGCCCCCCGGGTGCCAACAGGACCCAGGACCCCCATGGCCACACACCCCCCACACCCCCACTAGCTCCATGGCCACCTCCAACTACCCCCGTCATCCCTAGGGGCACCCCATATGCCCCGCAGCACCCCCAGGGGCACCCCATAGCCCCC
>VUYV01000372.1:385794-419088 GCA_008711295.1 Anarhynchus alexandrinus | reverse complement strand
ATGGGGGGGGGGGGGGGGGTGGGGGGGGGGGGGGGGGGGGGGCCCGGGGCGGGGGGGGCCCAGCCGGGGGGTTTGGGGGTCCTGCGGAGGTGCCCATTCCGGAGTGGAGGGGGGTCCACAGGGAAGCTGCCCCCGGTACTGGCACCTCCCTGCCCCACTCCCAGAGCTGGCAGCTGGGTTTTGGGGTGCCAGCGGGGTCCTGGGCTACCCCATACCCTCCAGGCACCCTCCCCACCCCTGTCAGGGTCTGGGGGCTGCAGCCCCCTCCACCATCCTTCACCCCTCCTGCCCAAATATCGTAACTGCTAATTCCACCCCCCCCCCCGGGGCTGCACCCGTCCGGCTTCATGGGTGCCAGGCTGGGGAAGCAGGACCGGGCCCAGGTCACCACGATCCAGCCCGGGACCGATGTCCCCGGCCACCCTAAAGCCACCAAGGGACCCCCGTGAGCAGAGGACATGAAGGAGCAGCAGGTCGAGGGGCTCCCCAGGGAGGTGACCCAAAAAGGGTCCCTCTTTGCTGGGAGAGGGTGCCCAAGTCATGCCCCCACCACCACCCCCCCCAAGCCCTGCCCGTGAATTTGGGGTCTGCATTTCCCTCCTGGCTGCAGGAGCAGCGGCTCGGCCTCGCCAAGAGGATTAGCACTGCACGCGCTTTGCCGAATTCCTCGTCGGCTTTAGCTCCCCGAACCGCCCCACCGGCTTGGCTGCAAAAATTGGGCGAGAAACCAGCGTTTCTGAGCAAGTCGAGCTCAGCCCGGAGCCGCGCATCCTCCGGGGTCATCAATATTAATCGTGACGATGTGCATCAGTTCCAGCCCGACTGCCGAGAAGGGATGCTGGGACTCAGAATGAGAAATTATGTTAATTTAGTTGATTATCCATTCATGTGTTCCCTCCCTGGGGCTCAGCGGCGCGATGCCGGCGTTGGGTCGTCGTCTGGCTGCGGCCGCCCGCTCCCTGCCCCGCCGTAATCCTCCGGCAAAGTTTCATGCTCCAGTTCCTCATCCGCAGGGGAGGAGGGGGGGAGATCCGCAATCCTACAGGCTTCGAAAGGGCAAAGCTCGGCCCCGAAAGCTGTCACATTTGGGATGCTAAGGACAGAGCACAGGGGGTTTTGCATCCTCTCGGGCACTTTTGCTTCAAACCAGCCCCAGACTTTGTTTTTAAGAATACGTGAGGCTCTGAAATACATCAAATATTCACTGTCACTTTAGGTCCTGCCTCTGCTTTCCCTGGGACTTGAGAAATGCTATTTTTATGCTCGCCTTCCAAATTTGCACTGTGTTTTAAGTAACCTCGTGCGGACGAACCGCTTGAGCCCTAGAGACCTGTGTCAAGATCATCCCAGCACGAGTCGCTGCTCCGGCAGCTGGAGGAGCTTTAATGCAAAGGCTGAGAGCGCTGGCAGCCGTCCTGCCTCCCGAAATATCCATGGGGATGCGCCAGCCTCCCCCGCTAACCCCAACCGTGCTCTCCGCAGGGCTCGGTGGATTGCCCCAACCTGGAGTTCGAATACGGGGATGCCGACGGCCACGGCACCGAGTTAGCAGGTGAAGTGGCGTTTGGGTGCTGCGTTGCTATTAATAGGTGCCCGTCGGGGTGGGAGGAAAAATAAAATCCCTCGGGGAGTCGGGCGAGCGGGACGGGGGATGGATATCGGGTGGTATCATCCTCGTGGTAATAGAGCAAGAGGGATTTATTAATAGAGAGCCACTCACTCCCCGGGGACGAGCAAAAGGGACGCGTGGGGGCAGGGGGATTACCCCGCGCTCTGAATTATCCGGGGCGCGATGACAGGCGTGCAGGGGGGTGGGAGGATGGGTGGTGTGCCCGGTGGCACAGCCCAGGCTGGCAAGTGTCACCCTTTATCGCGGTGTCACGATGGGTTGAGTCCTCATTCTGTATCTTCCCGCTCTGGCTGCTTCTGCCCAGTAACCCTCAGAGTCCCGAGCGTATCTCGACCGGCAAAGGGGTTATTTTTAGCTCTGTGTGTCTCAGCTGCACGAGCTGCCCTGGCTAAAGCACATTTTTTCTTCGAGTGATCCTTCCTCCTCCCTCACAGAGCCATTTCAGCCCCCCATGGTGCTGCTCAGCACCGTAGGACCTATAGGATTTATATAGGAACGGGTAGGAATTATATAGGAACAGGCACCACATCGTGTCCCTCCAAGTCCAGCCCCTATTTGCAGGTCCCAAAATATCCGAGGCGCGGGGTGTGAAATCAGTGCAGGTCTTGCCCAGGTGCTCCTGAGGTCCCTCCCTTTGCAAACTGGCTTGACTGGGACAGAAAATTACACCCCCCCAAAAAAAACCCGTGAAATTGCAAATGCATCTCAAGCGCTGTCGCTGTGGGCAGGAGCGTGGGAACAGCCCAGCCTGGGCATGGGGATGAAAAAGATGAATTTGGTAGCATTAGGTGGCTCCAAGATTCCTCTTGGAGCTACAGAAGAGCTCAGGGATAGGTTTTGGTCTCTGCCCCGTGTCTCCTCGGGTGCGTAGGGGTGCTTTAGAGCCCCACAAGGAATTTGGCGATGAGGAGGAGGGTGAAACTTCTCTGGGTCCCTGGTGACCCCTTTCTCCATCAGAGCTGTACAGCTACACCGAGGAGCCCGAGCTCAGCACCAACAGGAGATGCTTCGAGGAGGATTTTCACGCTCAAGGTACCACTCTGGGCTCAGCACCCCAGGACTCCGGGCAGCCCCCCCGGGCGAGAGCGGGACCCCTGGGGAGGCACCCGGCTGGTTGTCGTGTCCCCTTTCCAGTGCAGGGCCGGAGGTGGCTGGAGCTGGACGGGGCTCAGCAGAAGGCCTATGTCATGCGCCTGTTGGATGGGCTGGAGGTGGTCAACAGGGACAAGCGGCTCAAAGTAGCACGGGCCATCCTCTACCTGGCACAGGGTAAGGACCTCATCCCTCATGTCTGGATGTGGCTGCATAGCCACTGCCTGGCTTCATCACAGGGGTTTGGGAGAAGCCTTCTTTTGGGGTTGCACCAGGTCAGTGCGGTGAAGCTCCTTCCCGGGATGGTCCCATGTGCTCCAGGGGTTCAAAGGCAGCTCCCTCCTAACCAGTGCCTCCCTTTGGGCCTCTCCAGGTGTCTTTGGAGACTGCGATAACGAAGGCGATGTCCTGCACTGGTCTCGGCACAACAGCTTCCTCCTGTACCAGCTGGGAACCTTCACCGCCTTCCTGGAGCTCCTCAACATGGAGATCGAGTGAGAGGCCCTGCACTGCCCTCGCCCTCCTTGTCCTCTTCTTCATCTTACTCTTTCTCCTCACCCTCCTCTTCATCTTCTTTCTCCCCATCCTTCACACACTCTTCTTCCATCCTCCTCACCCTCCTCCTCCTGATCTTCTTTCTCCCCATCCTTCTCACACTCCTTCCATCCTCCTCATCCTCCTCTTCATCTTCTTTGTACCCATCCTCCTTGCCCTCTTCTTCTCTAACCTTCCTGCTCCTCGAGGACCAGGGAGGTGCTGCAGCCATGGCACGTCCCGGAGCGTGGTGTTTCCACCTCTGGGGGTCGGGGTGAGGAGCAGCCCGGTGGCTGGCACTGAGTTCGTCCCCTTCCCCGCAGCAACAGCCAGGCCTGCAGCAGTGCCCTGAGGAAGCCGGCCATCTCGCTGGCTGACAGCACGGAGCTCAGGTACCCCTTCTCTGACCCCACTATCATGTCGGGTGAGGCTGTGGGACAGCCTCTGGGGACAAAGTGGTCTCTGCCTGGCAGCGTCACCTCCCTGCCATGCTGTCCCGGCAGGGTGCTGCTCAGTGTCATGTACCTGATGGTGGAGAACATCCGTGTGGAGCAGGAGGCGGATCCCCCTGAGTGGAAAACCTGTCGAGAGACCTTCAGGATGGAGCTGAGTGAGCCACAGAGTTCATTGTGCCCTAAACAGGTCCCTTTGTCATGCTGGTCCAGTGGGGAGACCTCAGTAATGGGGGATCTGCTCTGAACCAGCTCCTGGTCCCTCTCTCCACCAGGTTTCCCCGTGCACACAGAAGAGCCGTTTGCTCTTCTGCTCTTCACGATGGTGACCAAGTTCTGCAGTGGCCACGCTCCGCACTTCCCCATGAAGAAGGTCCTGCTTCTGCTCTGGAAGGTGCTTCTGGTGGGTGCAAACCCTTCCTTTTTCCAGAAATTAGTCCTTTTCGGAATAGCGCTAGTGCAGCCTGGATGTTCCCCACTGTTCAATCTAACCGTAACGAGGTTATGTAGGATGGCACAGGAAGCTGACACAAGGCAAACAGTTTCTTCTGGGACAAGGGTGGGCTGATGGATGTGAGGTCGGGGAGAAGTCTGGAGAATGAACCAGTGACTTGGTTTCTCCATCCTCAACTCTCCAGTTTGATGGTCCTGGAAGCCCAAAAGAACTGTGCAGTCCAGGTGGGATGTCTACTCCCCACTCTCTCACCTCTCTTCTTGGCCCTTAGTTCACGTTGGGTGGATTTGAAGCCCTGCAGGCGATGAAGGTGAGGAAGCGGGAGGAGCTGGGGCTGCCACCCTTGCCAGAGGACAGCATCCAGGTCATGCGCAGCATGCGCGCCGCTTCGCCTCCCACCTACTCCATCGAGCTCATGGAGCAGCAGCAGCAGAAGCGTGGTCACCGCAGCCGGAGGGTAAGGGCGAGCTCATCCTCCTGGCACACGGCCCAGGATGCTTTTCCAAAGGGGATCATCATCCGTTCAAGGAGCCTGCCTGTGCTTGGGAGCATTTCTCTCCCCCCACACAAGTGCTCATGCATTTTCCAATTTCATGGAATCATGGAATGGTTCGGGTTGGAAGGGACAGTTAAAAGCCATCTAGTCCAACCCCCGACTGTGAGCAGGGACATAGAATCATAGAATGGTTTAGGTTGGAAAGGACCTTGAAGATCATCGAGTTCCAACCCCCCTGCCATAGGCAGGGACACCTCCCACCAGCCCAGGTTGCCCAAGGCCACCTCCAGCCTGGCCTTGAACACCTCCAGGGATGGGGCCTCNCCGCAATAAGATCTCCCCGGAGCCTTCTCTTCTCCAGGCTGAACAGCCCCAACTCTTTCAGCCTCTCCTCATAGGAGAGGTGCTCCAGCCCTCGGATCATCCTCGTGGCCCTCCTCTGGACACGCTCCAGCAGGTCCATGTCCTTCTTATGTTGGGGACTCCAGAGCTGGATGCAATACTCCATGTGGGGTCTCACGAGAGTGGAGTAGAGGGGCAGAATCCCCTCCCTCGCCCTGCTGGCCACACTTCTTTTGATGCAGCCCAGGATGCGGTTGGCCTTCTGGGCTTCATCTTCAACTTGATCAGGTTGCTCAAAGCTCCATCCAACCTGGCCTGGAATGCTTCCAGGGATGGGGCAGCCACCACCTCTCTGGGCAACCTGTGCCAGGGGCTCACCACCCTCATTATAAAACATTCCTTATTTATATCTGGTCTGAATCTCCCCTCTTTTAGTTTAAAGCCATTACCCCTTGTCTTATCACAACAGGCCCTGCTAAAAGCTTTGTCCCCAGCTTTCCTGGAGCCCCTTTAGGCACTGGAAGAGGCTCTAAGGTCTCCCCGGAGCCTTCTCTTCTCCAGGCTGAACCCCCCCAACTCTCCCAGCCTGTCCTCCCAGCAGAGGGGCTCCAGCCCTTGCAGCATCTCCGGGCCCTCCTCTGGCCCCGCTCCACCAGGTCCATGTCTCTGCTGTGCTGAGGCCCCCGAGCTGGAGGCAGCACTGCAGGGGGGTCTCCCCAGAGCAGAGCGCAGCAGAGGGGCACAATCCCCCCCCTCGCCCTGCTGGCCACGCTGCTGGGGATGCAGCCCGGGATGCCGGGGGCTCGCTGGGCTGCCAGCGCACACTGCCGGCTCATGGCCAGTTTTCCATCTGCCAGTTTCAGTTGCAGCAGATCAGCCCCACGATGCACTTGGTCTGGAGGAAGTGAGAGGACATCCTGACCCTATGGCAAAGGGCTGATAAGCAAACTGCTCACAGCAAGCTCATCTTTTTTTAGCTTCGCTCTTGGAGTTGCTATGTTACAGTCCAAGAATGAAAACACCTCTTTTGCTAGGGGAGAGATGTTGGATGGTAGCTTCAAAAGTTAAGATGGAAAAGGAGGTGACAAATGCTAGAGCAGCAAGGTTAGAGGTAGAGGGGGCTGTTCCTTCTCCAGGCTCTGGTGGCAACAGCTAGGAAGCAAATCCTCACCTGAGGAACATCTGGGAGCTTGATCCTTCCAGGATGGAGAGGTCTGGTGCCAGCAGCTGGGAGGGAAATGAAATTCATGGAGTGACTTGAATTTCTCCTTCCCCTTCTGCTGCAGCCCCTGGTGAAGCAAGACAGTTTGGATATCTACAACGAGAGAGACCCCTTCAAGAATGATGAAGCAGGAGTCGATGAAGAGGAGAACGATGATGTGGACAGCGGGATCGAGGGGGAACTGGACCTGATGGAGCGGGATGCGATTATCCCTGCGATGCCTGCTCAGCGCCCACCTATCGAAAGGGTGTCATTCCCCAAAGGGCTCCCCTGGGCCCCCAAAGTCAGGTAAATCCATGTGGTTTCATTGCCATCCTCCCCAGTCCTACCTGTCCTGGAGTTCATTGCAGGCTGGACGTCAGTCTGTGGCAACTTTTTTGGCCTCTGGCAAGTTGAACTGAAGTGACTCCAGTTCTTTTGGTTTTTTGTCTCAATTGGTCTTTTCTGGACTGAATTTAGCTAAGCCCTTCCCCAGGCTTTACAAACCAAGCACGGCCAAGCTTGGCCAATAAGTGGCAATCCCATTTTGGACATCCCAGGTTGTTCTGGAGCACTGTGGGAGCAGGGTTAGCTTTCCCAACGAGCACCAGTGGATCTTGGTAGGGCAAGGTCCTAGACTAATCGTCTTGGGAACTCATTAACAACATTGCCTCTTGCTTGTGGAGTGGGACTCTTGTGTTGCCAGATGAAGCCTTCTCGAGTGGCCTTGCTCTAAGGTGAAAAATAGGAGAAAAAACATCTGAGGATAAAAAAGTTGGTGCCTTCCCTTCCTAAGACCAGTTCTGCTACACATCATACGAGAGGAGCATTAGGAAAAGAGGGTGAAAACCTCTGCCCCTTTCCCTCTAATCCATGTGAGTTTTTTTGCTGTTGATCCAAAGGTTGCATTTAATCCAGTAGCTTTAAAACACAGGAGTAAATATATCTTTTTGATGTGAAAGCAGTGACAGGGTTAACTGTGTCTATCCAGAGCACTCCTCGCAGGGACATGGCAAGAACTGGTTCCCCACGTGGGTCTCCGCACACGCGGTACCATGGTACTCCACGTAATGCTCTCAACTTTGAAATCAAATGATCATTGTTTTTCTTGGCTGGCGCCTGGAAATCCAGCTGGGTTTCTTTCTGCTTGTGCAAGCCTTGGCTCACGGTTCGTGTCCTACTTGTAGTGCTGAGACCCTGACCAGTTCTCATGAAAGATGCCCAAGGTGGACAAGATGTCAGTTTGCTCTCTTGGAGCAGCACGTGCTCTGCCAGACTGCGGAGACAACATTTGTTCACTCAAAGGGAGCAGATGCTACTTGAAGATGCATGTGCTCGGAGCACAGAAAGTGGATAGAAAGGTGTTGGTCATAGAGAACTCCTCTCCATCTATTTGCACACTCCTGTGGAGCTGCACAGCAAATACAAACGGGTTTGGTTCACGTTGCTCCCAACCAAAAAGAGCAATGGTGGCTCTGGCCCGCTGCTATTAAGACCTCTAGAAATCAATCCGAGAAAGCTCAAAGGTTCTTGCTGGTCCCACGCTGCTGTCCTTTCTGAGCAACACGGGCTGTGTTCTGCTATATGTTTGTTTTCCAACCTTCTCCCTGTTTTTGTTTCTCTGCTGCTCCATCAGACAGAAAGACATCGAGCATTTCCTGGAAGCAAGTAGGAACAAATTCATCGGATTCACACTGGGACAGTGAGTATTATGTGTGTACATCGACAAAGTCTGTCCCATAGCTCCCATCGGTGCAATTTAACTGGTGGGAGGTGTCCACAGAGCTCAGGTTTTCTCAACTCAACCAGCCTAAGGCATGACCAGGATGATGCGGCACGGTGCTGGATTTTGCTGGGGCTGCAGCAGTGCACTCAGCATTATAAAAACATGTTCTTGGAGATGCTGGCCTCCAAGGACCTCTTTCTATTAAAAATCAGACCTAGCCCAGAATAAGTGACCCCTGGCCCAAGCCAGAGACCGGTTTCATGAGGGAGGGAGTCGAGACCATCTGGTATCCACAGAAAATCACCCAGTTTGTGAAAAAATGAAGCTGCGGGTGCAGTGTCATCCTGGCATGGGCCCAGCAGGGTATATTCATTTTTAGGTGCGGTACTGGGCTCAAGCTGGCTTCACAAAGAGACCTGATTTCACCCCAGTTCTTCACCCTGACTTTGCCCCTCTCTTACGCAGGCTTTGCTGGGGAGGAGGTGGGAGGGCGGGCAGCTCACACCAACACCTCTCCCAATTCCTGACCCATCTGGGATGAGTTCAGAAGACTCAGTGGACTACAGGGTCCTTCTTTTACCTTGTATGACATGGAAGCATTAAATGCAGATCTTCCCAGCCTTGTACTTACCTTCTTTCATCCTCCACAGAGACACCGAAACCCTGATAGGGCTACCACGGCCCATCCACGAAAGCGTGAAGACACTAAAGCAGGTGAGATGGTGGCTCCACGCACGGCACTTGGGTGTAGCAGCCCAGAAAGCCTCGCTGAATGGCAGTCAGCTTGTCTGAAAAATAGCATCCCTTGCTATTTTTGCTCTCTGGCACTCAGCAGATGCTCTGAGGTGGGATCAGACCCGTGGGGATCTCATGGAGGTGGAGAAATTAGTGGCCGAGATGACCAGGGCCATGGGGGGATTGGAGAGCATCAAGTCTCATACACATAAAGTTTGTGAGACAGCACTTATAATGAGTTTCAAGTTCCTCAGATGTATGTTCTTAGCCCACAGTAAATATTTCATGTGAATTTAGTTTTCTGCCCCTCTTCAGCTGATGTACAGCAACACCTTCAGCCCGAACTCTCACTCTCTCTGCCTTGGGAAGTCAATCCCATAAATCCAGTTAAGGTCTGAACAGCTTGAGAGGGGCTTGATATCCACCACATGTGGTGTGGGATCCTCACAACTAACCTCCAGCTGAAACACAGTTACTGAAGGGTCCCATCTTGTTAGTTGTGGCAGAAAAAGCTTCGGGAGCTTCCTGCAGGAACTGGGGCAAAAAATGGAAAACTTGAGTCCTCACTGCAATTCCAAGTAGATTGTCCAGCACTCGGACTTTGCCTTTATCCGAGGTGTAACATTGCTGCATCCTGGTGAGCATTTGCCACGTTGTGCTTTGAAGCTGGCAGACTTCCAGAGCTGGATTTGGACAGACATGCCCAGACTTGTGCTGTTCCCAGGGTGAAGCGTGGCCAGCCTTGGCTCCTGCAGTGCTCCACATGGAGTGAGACACCTCCAGAGGCCAGCTGACCCTATTTAAGGTCTGGATTGCCTTTTGGAGACGATTTTACTTGCTCCATTTACTTACAGAGAGATCCTAGAAGGAATAGGTTGAAGTAATCAGAGGCATGATGTCTGAGGTGCTTCAGGGACAGAGGGATGTCCCACACAAAAATGAGTTCTCCATGTATCTGCTGTGACCTATCCACCTAACGAGATATTACTGAAATCAGCAACTCTTGTCATCGCTGACTGTGTTTTGTCCTTCAGTTGTGACATTGCTCTACCTCTGCCTGTGTATTTTGCCAGCACAAGTACGTTTCCATCTCAGACGTCCAGATCAAGAACGAGGAGGAGCTGGAGAAGTGCCCCATGTCTCTGGTAAGAAGTTGCTGCACCCTATCTAAACAGACATGTGGAAGATTTCCAAGGCGTCATAGAAATCCATACGTTCTCCATGGTCCTTAGGACACACATTGGATGCTCTTTTTTCTGGAAGTCCATATCTTGATCAAATGTAGCAGTGGAGCCCTGGAGCTTTCGGCAGTCAGCATGCAGTTATGTCCATCACTAAGTCCTCAAGCTGGGTTTTATCTCAAGTGTGTGGACTGGAAATACTTAATTTTCCCTTCTTTCTACTCTCTCTCTGTGCTAGGGGGAAGAGGAAGTCCAGGAAACCCCTTGTGAGATCTTGTATCGAGCAATGTTGTACAATCTCCCCCAGTATATGGTAAGCCCATGTTTCTTAAAAGTAAAGAAGAGCTTTTGAGAGGGGAATGGTGCCAATCTGTGAGCTTCAGAGCTCAGCATGGGGCTGTTGGGGTACGTTCAGGACTTGAATGGTGAGATTTTGGTGGGAATCCAGAGCAGAGTTGGGTGGAAAGTACAGCCCAAAGAGGAGGGATTCAGAGGATCAAGGGGTGTAGATACTCAGAGACACAGTCAAACGGTTGGAGACAGGTCAGTGACTGGGAAATAGGATGTGTGTGGAAGAACAAGGAACAAAATCCTCCACATTGGTGGGAGCTCAAAACTGGCTCCTGCGCTCTGGACAGCAAGGGGAACCAGTCGGGGATGGCCCTGTGTCATCCCTTGAGCTACATGAGCTGTAGTATTTACCAGCAAGTCATTGCACACTGGTGCAGGCATCTTCACTTCTCACCTCAAGAAGCAACCTGTGGACTTCCCTGGTCCCTTGGGCCTTTGTCCTTCTTGCTGAGATTAACTTTCCATTACGATATCATGCTGATCTCCAAGCGTAATGTCTTGCTGGGCCAGGAACCAAACTAAACCGTCATCGTGCTTTACATGGCTCAGCAAACAAGGTGGTAATGCCTTCAGGACTCTGCCAACCTGGCTGTGCTCTCAACAGCTATTCAAACTGTTGAGAGTCTGTAGGTTACGACCTTCCTTACAGGGACATCCTTTACAGCCTTCCCATGGCCCCAAGAGATTCCCAGAGGAATCCAATGCGTGTCTTGAAATTCATCTACATTGCCAGGCTGGGTGAGGCTTTGAGCAACCTGGAAGGTGTCCCTGCCCATGGCAGGGGGGGTGAAACTAGATGATCTTTAAAGTCCCTTCCAACCCAAACCATTCTGTGATTCTGTGATTCTAAGATGCTAACTGGGTCACATGCACTCTGTCCGTAGGGAGAGACAAACACAGATTTAAATGCATTAAGCTCCAGGTGTCCCTTGCATTGCTGTATCCATACTACTGGAGCTCACGTGCTCATGATGCATTAAGTTAAAGCTAAAGCAGAGCTGCCGTGCTCCCCACCCTTGGCCTGTCCAGGGTATAAAAGGAGAGGTTGAGCCTTGGCATAGTCGGTCCATCACGCTGAGCGGAGCTAGGGCTACTGAAACCCTATAGAGTTGGCTTGAAGTTGTCCAGTTTCAGCAAGCAAAGGAGAAGGAAGGAGTGCCCTTTCCTGGGACCATCCCTCCACATCTGTCCTCCCCTGCAGATAGCTTTGCTGAAGATCCTCCTTGCTGCAGCGCCCACCTCTAAAGCTAAGACCGACTCCATCAACATCCTGGCAGACGTGTTGCCTGAAGAGATGCCGTAAGTGCTTGAGGAGGTGGCCACCAGCCATCCCAGCTTTGCCACAAAGTCTTGGACCAAGCAGGGGAGTTCGGGTTTGCCAATAGGTTCGAGGGGCTCCAGATTTGGGGACGTCTGCTCGGGTAGGTGCAAGCTACTGTTGCTGCCAGGGCAGAGGGGTGAAGGTCAAGGATGTGAATGCCACTTTTTCAGGAGCGCAGCAATTCGGGTGCAGTCAGCAGCCACTGTGCTCTGCTAGCTAAGTGACACAAATCATAAAATCACGCTAATTGACACAAATCATAAAGACATGTGAGCATATGGCAGGTGTCCTTCATACCGGTCCCCCAGGATTGCTGGTGGAGAGCAATCAGCTTTTTTTTAGCTTTTTTAGTGCACTTCAGTGTCACCAGACAAGAGGGGATGGAAAAGGGAGTCCCAGGGGCAAGCAAAGTTCCCTGTTTCTGTAGAGCCTGTCCAGATGAATAAGAGCTCATCAGTCCCTTAATCCTCTTTGCTCCCATACCCACTGTGCTGTTGCCTTCTTTCCCTCGAATGCAGCATCACTGTTCTTCAGAGCATGAAACTGGGGATTGACGTGAACAGACACAAAGAGATCATCGTGAAGAGCATCTCGGCTTTGCTGCTGCTGCTCCTCAAGCACTTCAAGCTGAATCACATCTATCAGGTGAGCGTAGAGAAGGGGTTGGCCATTACCAAGCCGGTCTTGAAGCCGGTGTGTCCTGATAGACCCTCTCCTAAAAGACCTCTCCAGGAAGGGTTTCCACGAGGATCTGCAGATCGCTTTTCCGTAGCAGTGAACCGTAGCCCCGGGCCAGGATTTGTATAGGGTTACTCAGGCAGGGATAACCTGCCTGCAATATATCTCTGACTGTGTTTTGACAGGATCGTTTCCACTCACATGGAAAGAGTTTTCAGACTTCTGGAAAAATTCACGTGGTGGCTGATCAGATTAAAATTTAGGAGATATCACATGCATGAGCCTCCTCAGCAGAAGGGGGAAGGGGATGGGGGTTAGACAAGACCCTCTTTTGCTCTCTCTTATCTCCAATGACCAGAAATAGTGCTGGGTAGGACTTCACGAGGTCAACTAATCTGGTCCTCTGTCCCTCGGCAGGATCAAGTTCTTGGGGCTCCAGTTTCAACAGAGCCTGGAGGTCTGGGTCCTAGATGCAATCTCATTTATGTTTCATCTGCATGGCGCCAATCGAACTGCACCCAGATGAGGGCTTTCCTTGATTAAAAAAGGACCAAGGACTGATTTGAGCTGTGGCCTGGGCCCAGTTCTGCACCCATTGAGCAAGTCGAACAATTAGTGTTTTCTAATTATTTTTTTTCTTGTAAAGGTTTCAGCATGGTACAAATCCATCTGTGTTATGAAGCCCACCGATATTTATCTGAGGATAAATATAAATCCATATATTGGATTGGATAAAATGAAACAAACCCCCGCATTTTTACAATCCCACATTTATTCTGGGTCCCCCCACCTCCCTTCACTATTTTTTCTCGCTTCACCCCCAAAACGGCTCCTCTCGTTTCTTCCTCCGTGGCAGGAGGACTCTGGCAGTCTGGTGCTAAGTCTGGAGAAAGCTGTGGGGTTTTCTTCCCCTGGTTCTGCTTTTGTGTCTGATTTTGGGTGAGCCATCATAATTTCTTTCAGTGACAAAGCTGCTCCCAACGACCACCCCAAAAACCGCTGCGGGGGCTAAGCTGATGCTTCCAGCATCGATGGAGGCAGTGGAGGGTAGCGGAGAGCGTGGCTGGTCCAGGCTCTGCTGGGGGTCACCCTGTGGTCGCCAGCTGCCACGTCGGTGCAGCAGCAACCACACGGACCTGCACACCAACACACATCATGGGTTTTTTTGTCTTGGTTCTGTTGAGATTTGGCATTTCTTATGCCAACAGAGAAACACCACCAAATTATTGTATTTCAGCATTATCTTCAGTCCAGTCCTATATAACACACTAGTCCCTGGCAGCTGCATTTCAAAGCAGTGAGAGCATCTCAGATCCCGGTTAGCAGGGACTGCTGATTACTCACTCGCAAATAACGGCGGCGGTGTGTCATCGGTGGGGTACTGAGTGTCGACAGCTTGTACCAGGCTGAGCTGAGACGTGTAGGAACAAACTGTTTCTTCGCTCGCAAGTTTGGGATGTTGACTGCGGGTTAGCGGAGGCACGGGTAGGATAGGATAGGATATTGCTGCTATGTGTGTCTGTCTCTTTCGAGGACAGTAGAGATTTCTCGTGTTATGCAGCTGTACATACCCAGACCATTTAATGTTTAGAGCAGGAGAGAAATTAAAAGCTTATATGAAGGTAAGGGTATGTTTTTCAGTCAAAATTTTAGAGGCGAATGGGGTTAGCGTGTGACTGCAATAGGAATTATTGTATTTTCTCATGCAATAGCTACATCTCCTCCTTTCCTCTTCCTCATATACTGTTTTGCCACAGATTTTATTTTGAAAAGCTACACTGCAGTCATCGGGTGCAGCTATTCCTACACCACTGCCATAAAGTTTGTGTGTCCACTCTATGGCAAATAGAGTTTTCCAGCCGGTGGGAGTTGCTGTATGTGATGCAAGCCTTATACAGCAGACTTCTGCAAGGGGAAGATGGTCTGCCAGGTGCCGAGAGCAAACCATCAAGACTGCTTTGCTTTCGGCTGGAAATGGGTTTCCATTCCCAGGTGATGCTCCCAGTTGTCCCAGCTAACGTTGACCCATTTCACTTCTCTTCCTCAGTTTGAGTACGTGTCCCAGCATTTGGTGTTTGCCAACTGCATCCCGCTGATCCTGAAGTTCTTCAACCAAAACATCATGTCTTATATCACTGCCAAAAACAGGTACAGCCGTTTCTGGGGAAGAGAGAGATGATGGGAGGCTTTGTGCATGAGGAACATGCGGTGGGACCGTGACCTCTGGTCCCTATCTAGCATGGCTTTGGGGCAGTATGCTCTCCACTACAGGAATACTCTGGAGAGGAGCAAATCCCTTCTGGTTAATGAGGAGGACTGGATGGGGGGGTTTCCACTCTCTCGCTGGACTACTAAAATACACGTAGACCCGGCTCCCTTGCTGACAGTAGGATTGTTTTCATCTTTATGTGGACTCCTGGAAAACAGTCCAGTGCCACCAGACATCTGTGGGCCACAGCTCCAAAAAGGCCAGATAGGGTGGAGTCTTCTAGGTATTTTCCACTTTTTCTAGCTACAATTCAGCCTTCTTGACTTCTTCAGGTTTTGCATAGTTGTCGCTGACTTTTACTTCTGATTTGAGAAGACACTAGCCCCGTTTTGAGTCTGTATAGGGACTGGCTGGACTATGGCAAGTCAACGTGAGAACAGAAAGAGCGCAACGCTTTCACAACTCAGTAGGACTGGGTAGGATTCCCCCGTTTGGAGGGGAGCACCCCAGGGGATGTTGCTGTTGGAACGAGGAAAAGATCTGTTTTGTTGCTTTTTGATGCTCTTTTTGTTGCTCTTCAGCTGCATGTGTAGGCTGGTCTGTCTCCTGCATGGTATGGTTGTGTATGTGTGAGAAGGCACGCATGGAAAAATAGAAAGTAATATATTAATTTTCTTGCTGATAAACATTTCCACTTTTCATCCTGTGCTTTAAAGGCACATAAGTGAGGAGGAAACGTAGCCCAGGAGCACTTAGGTCTCTCCTCTGCTTTCTGATGGAGGTTTCGCAGGCAGGATACGCTCCTGTGAAATGAGAGGTTTGCAACTGGATGCTCTGATCCAGAGAGGTTTTGCTGTTCTGCCCAGCCCAGAGTACCGCTTTGTCAGGCAGTGGCGAACAATGTGGGCACTGCCCTGGAAAAGGATTGTGGGGTTTTGTCGCGTTCAGATGTATGGACCCAAGTCCAGTGGAAATATCAGAAGTGATGCCAGTACAACGACGACTTGCGGCAAATGAGCCATGGGGCTCCTGGTCCCGAGCTGACTCCCTCTGAGCTCTCCTGCTTGTATCTGTACAGGACTCCCAGTTTTAGGATGATGATGGGTGGCAGCCAGCGAGGAGCATCTGTCCTTGCGGTCAGACAAGCCCTTCCGGGGCCAAACACTTGAAATGAAGACTGTTTTAGGGGATCTCCTGACCTTGGGTCTTATCCTGGATTGCCTCTGACTCAGTGATCGTTACAAGTCAGCTTGTTGCTCAGCTGCTGAATTTAAAAACAAAAAATAGCAAACAAGAGGGAACACAGGAACGGAAGCTGTGTGATAGCGCACACCTCATTTTAGAATGGTGCACGTTGCAGGGCACAGATAGCATCAGTGTGTGTGCCTGTAGGTATACATACATTATATATACATATACTTTTTTTTTTATTGGCTACTTTTACAAAGGCAATATGCCTGGAGGGCTTCGAAAGACCTGATGCCCTCGTTGTGAATTTTCTTGCTGGTAATCAGATATCTCTATTTTAACCCAAGATCTGTTTGGGATTTTTTTTTTCCTTTTTTTAAAAATATGCATATGAATAACTAATCTGTCATGTCTTAATGGATCCAAATCCTTTGAGTCCTTATTAAATGCACTCAGGATGAGTTTTGGAGCCAAGAGGAATCGACGTGCTCCATTAAGCTGAGACGGGAGGCAGCGGTGAGGCTGGGAGCCCATTTGGATGTCGTCTGTGCAGTCGGAAATGCTGGAGGGAGGCACGTCTGCGCGGCACCGGCTGCGGGCTGGTTCACGTGCCCAACGTGGCTCGCTGGAGACGGGATTGCTGCCCATCCAAACTGCTTGCTGCATAAGGCAGCGCTGCCATTGCAATTCAAACCCCAACCACAGGGAAGATGCTTCAGATTGCTGGGCATAATCACATAGATCATCTTAAAAAGTTGCTTTCATATTTACCTGGTTCTTAACAAGTCGCTTCTTTCCCGTCTTTCACAGCATCTCCGTCCTGGATTACCCACATTGTACAGTCTACGATTTGCCCGAGCTCACTGCTGAAAGCCTGGTAAGCAGCACAGAAAGGGTCCTTGTAACCAGTATTGCTGTGTGCGAGAGGGTGAGGAAGGATTTTTGTTTTCTTTATCCTGTCTTCTTTTTCTGTACCCTCAACCTTTCCAAAATTAGACTTTTTCCCCCCGTCCAGACTTGAAAATTCCTCCCGTTGCTATTCTGACTCGCTATCAGCTATGGGGAGGTGGAGAGGAGGCACTGCTGGTGGTGTGCACCCATAAAAAGAGTTTGGTTTAGAGTTTTCCCTTTTGCTTCTCCAAACGAGAAGAGAGAGAGCCTGCTTTTAAAAAGGGTTTGTCCAGAGGCCGTTGCTTCCCGGGTTTAAATTGCTCTGAGCACTCACGTTTCGTAAGATGCCAGTAGATGAAGGAATGAACCAAATTCCCAATGGAGAGGAGCCTAAGTATTATGGAGACCAGCCAGCAGGATGGGCTGTGTGAATACACGGAGTACAGATGAGACATTAATGCTGGCAGGTTCATAACTGCAGTAATTCAAACGCAGAGTAGATTGGACTCGGACAGGGCACAGAACAGGACTGGGAGAGGGATCAGAGTGAAGAGGGACCCTAAATGATGCAGGAATCGTTAAGAAGGAGCCTGACTAAAACCAGTCCAAGCAGGGATGATCTCATGTTGCCTGGCTGCTAAAATCTTAAGCCTATGTAATTTTCCTTAGCTTTATAAGGGTTAAAATCATGAAACCAAAGTGAAAGATTTTCCCTAGTATCTATGAGCCAAAGGTGCTCACAAATCCCTCCAAGGCTGCGGTCAGCCGGGACAGCAAAACTGATTTTATTGCCACTGCAGCCACGGCATTTCTGACGTGCTGCTGCGATGCAAATTCGTGCCGTGAGTTGATTATGACAGATCAAATTTATGTAAAAACCTGCTGTGGAGCACATGTGGGATGGTCACACGTGGCCGGCGTGCCGGCTCAGTCCTCTGCCGCTGTCCCACGTGCCTTTCCACCAGTGCTTCTTGCCTTCTTTTGGGTGCCTGCTTGGGGTGACACCTCCTGGACATCACCTCTCTCCTTATCAAGGGGATCAGTCCCCCGTTTTGTGTTGGTCCATGGGCTACTTGCCGAAGGCTGGGTGTCCTGGCCAGGCTGGGTGCCTGCCCAGCCCTGCCAGGCTCCCACCGACCGCATCGTGGCCCGATGGGGACATCTAGCGACACGTCACTGAGCGCTCCCGTAGCTCATGCTAATCCTTACGCTCACGCTAAACTTTATGGCTGTAGGAGAAGACTGAATTCTTTTAGGGAAAATATTCCCAGTTATCCTTTCCCAGTAGGGTCTGGTCCCCAGTTTGGGAGCTGTTGTATTAAACGACAGTGCCTCATTGCTTTCCTCCAGCAGACAGGGATGTTAGCCTCATGGGAGACTAATTAATTAGAAAATATGCAGAAACTAACTTGAATTTTATCATGTGTGTTCATCTTTGGGAGGATACCCGTGAATGTGAGGATTTAATAGAAATTAAACATGCCCTGGTACTTGAGAGGCATACACTTGTGCGTGTATTTATGTTTCTTCAGCCGACATATTATGCGTTGTTTTAGCCTTTTTTTTTTCACACTCCGATGCACTGATTTTAACATCCCAGCTGTGACACATTTCTTAGTGGCTATCACGGATGATTATGCTTTCAGTGGGTTGAACGCAGGATCGTGTGTGTTGGGTTTACTTCCATGGAAAACCAGGATGAGTTCAGCAGTACCATTTCCAGAGGAAGGGCCCTTTGGCTGTGGGGTAACTGCTGTCCCCACACGGTGTAAATCAGGAGTGGCTGCAGTCCCGGCGAGGTAGCGGGGGCTTCTCCCATCGTTGTGGGACCGTCTCTGATTCCTTGCCCGTCCCCATCTCCCCTCTGCTGTCATGGGGCTGTTGCTTCCCTCCAGCTCCCTGTGTTTGGGGAGGGGGCTGCAGGGGACCCTGCTGCAGCGTGTCGCGGTGCCAGGGGGAGGGTAACAGGAGATGGGGGAAAAAGGGGGATTAAAGTCTGTTTAGCCTGTTCCCTCCCTCCATAAATCTGATGGAAAGACTCTCACTTACTTGAAGCTATAGAGACGGTGTCAGATTGGTGACAAAAATAAATCCAGCTGCTTATGAAATGGGTATTAAATTATTCCACTGGGGTCTTTTTGGAAAAACTACTTGGTGCAGAGGGAACAGATTAGGACTGGGCACCGATATGAAACCGCACGGGCACTGCTCCTGAGCTGGTACCCCCAGAGCTGCACCCAGCATCCGCGAGCGCCTCGGTGACATCTCATTGACATCTCGGTAACATCCTGCCACTGCGCTCTGCTGTGCAAGCACCACTGTGTGCGCAGGAGCCTCCAGCACAGACGTAGCCTCTGCTGGCAGAAAAGTGCAATTGCTCGGAGTGGCTTTTACCAAATCCCAGCATTAAATAAGCCAGAAGCGCTTTCGCGTTGGCCTCTAAAAATTATACGTACAACAGCTTACTGAAATAATAGGATTCGTGCTTGCTTTAAAGAACACAGGCATTATGCCGGTGGGATTTTCCTTGGGTAAATCTAGTTTCGTAGCTGACAGAAGGGGCTTCCTGAGGTCATCGCCAAACTCTCCTCCCGAGGATGCCCAGAACCTGGATCGTGAAACATGCTGCAGTTCTTTCCACGAGTTGTTGAGGCTGTAGCTGGCTGTAAGCGGTTTATAAATTAAGCAGCACTTTTTTTTTCTGCTCTCATCCCCAAACAGGTTATTTGTGGGACACTTCTGCTGTGCTCAGTGCTGTTCAAACAGAAAGCAAGTTACCGTAGTGGTAGAATTACTGCTCAAATGTGCCATGGGCAATATTTACGCAAGCTGGAGCTGGGGGTGCTTACATTTAACTAATACTTAAAATAATAGATGAGCTGCACTTAAGCCGGAGGGGATCTTTGTTGCAGAAAAGTCTTGTCCTCCTGATACAAATGCTGCCATTTGTCATCCTGCGTTGTTATGTGATTTCCTTTTATTTGTCTGTAATATGTCCTCTAAGCATGCAGTAATTTATGAATTAATTCATATAATTAACAAAAACTGTTTTCTAAGTAGTGGTGATCACTAGGCTGTAATTTGCTCTCTGACTGTAAACAATGAATACAAATCTACCACAATATATATTTCCCATGACGGAATGATGTGATTTATCTTAGCTCTTACTCTAAACCGAAATGCAAATTAAAACGCTGATTACATCTGAGTCTTTCACAATGGTTTTTCCCAGAATCTGTTGGCTTCTCAGCAGCATGATGACAACCCAAGCGAGGAGGTAGCTCCGCTGCTCACTTTCCATTGGAAATAAGACTTCTGCAGATAGTAAAAATAAAGACTTTCTGCACAAGGATGTCTCTGTGGCGGTGCTGTTGAATGCTGCCATTAGGGTTATGCTTTTCCTTCTCTGCTTTGCAGGAAGCAGGAGACAACAACCAGTTCTGCTGGAGAAATTTATTCTCCTGCATTAACTTGCTGAGGATCCTCAACAAGTTGACCAAGTGGAAACACTCGAGGACAATGGTAAGGTGATGTCCCGTCTCTCCGAGACCTGCCGTGGGCTGCCAGCGTTGCGCCTCGAGCGTGTCCCCGGCTGTACGCTGCGGGCTTCAGCCCAGCCTCTCCGCTGAGAGTTTCTCCTGGCAGCGCCAGGGCTTCTGCCACTTCATAAGCTGCCCATTTTTATTTCACAGGTTGAGCCTTAAATGGAGAAATACTTTTTCTTCTGTAAATAATAGCTATTTCTATGACCTTCAAGCTCCCTGCAGCAAGTGTTGGTTATGTTGAACACTCCTGTTCTATCTGCTTGGGGTTTGTACCGTACGTGGCCCAGGTGTTAGTGCCCGAAGCTGCACAGACAGTACTCGTGTGGCTTTCTTGAACACGTTGCGTGGATTTGTGTTGATTTCTCGACAGATGCTGGTGGTCTTTAAGTCGGCCCCAATACTGAAACGAGCTCTGAAGGTGAAGCAGGCCATGATGCAGCTGTATGTCCTCAAGCTGTTGAAAATCCAGACCAAATACCTGGGGCGCCAGTGGAGAAAGAGCAACATGAAAACCATGTCTGCCATTTACCAGAAGGTGCGGCACCGCATGAACGATGACTGGGCTTACGGCAACGGTGAGTAGTGCCAGGGAAGCATCCTCTCTGCGTGCAGCACTGAAATCAGCACACAGGGGGTTTGATGTGATTTGGCCTATGACCTGTTAGGATCCCATAAACTTGTTTGGGTCAGTATTGGGGATTTTTTCAGAAGCCTTAAGGCTCTGTTCAGCACCATCAGGAGGGAACAAATTATAGAATCATTTAGGTTGGAAGAGACCTTTAAGATCATCAAGTCCAGCCGTTACCCTAGCACCGCCAAGCCCACCACTAAACCNGAGACCTTTAAGATCATCAAGTCCAGCCGTTACCCTAGCACTGCCAAGCCCACCACTAAACCATGTCCCTCAGCACCACGTCTACACGTCTTCTAAATCCCTCCGGGGATGGTGACTCCACTACCTCCCTGGGCAGCCTGTTCCAACGCTTGACAACCCTTTCCGTGAAGAAATTTTTCCTAATCTCCAATCTAAACCTCCCCTGGCGCAACTTGAGGCTGTTTCATCTTGTCCTATCACCTGTTACTTGAGAGAAGAGACTGACTCCCCCCTCGTTACACCCTCCTTTCAGGGAGCTGTAGAGACCGAGAAGGTAATTGATTGCATGAGGAGAGGTGGGAATAATCAAATCAGGATGGGACATGGTCAGCTCGCTCTCCAACACAAGAGTTTCCACCAAGCCCAAGCCTGCACTTTTGCATTCCCAAATCACTTTTGCCATCAAGCCATTAAACTGTCCTGGTATTCGCACTAAGTCTGCATGCTTAGGATGGCCGCGGAGTGCAAATCTGACTGATAGCTCTGCAGCTCACACCTGAGAAACAACAGCAGTTACAGCCCAGCCGTGCAGGTGCTCTGAATCCTTGAGCTGAAGCACAGGCTGGTCTGTTTAAACAGCTCTGGTGTAGTCTGAGTCTGTATTTTTTGAGAGATGTTATGAAGTTTCTGACGTTCCTCATGTTTGGATTCATGGGATGCATCAGACCGCATACTCTGCTTCCCTTGTAAGTACACCCAGTTGCTGCAACAACTGGCACGTGGGTCCATGCTAAGGCACATGGAAAATAAGGAGGTGATTGGTGACAGCCAACATGGCTTCACTAAGGGCAAATCATGCCTTACAAATTTGGTGGCCTTCTATGATGGTGTTACAGTGTTGGTGGATAAGGGAAGAGCAACTGATATCATCTACCTGGACTTGTGCAAAGCATTTGACACTGACCCGAACGACATCCTTGTCTCTAAATTGGAGAAACATGGATTTGATGGATGGACCTCTTGGTGGATAAGGAATTGACTGGATGGCCGCATTCAAAGAGTTGCGGCCAATGGCTCGATGGCCAAGTGGCAAGCAGTGACGAGTGGTGTTCCTCAGGGGTCAATACTGGGACCGGCACTGTTTAACATCTTTGTTGGCAACATGGATGTTGAGATTGAGCGCACCCTCAGCAAGTTTGCGGATGACACCAAGCTGTGTGGAGCAGTAGACACACTGGAGGGGAGGGATGGCATCCAGAGGGACCTGGACAGGCTGGAGAGGTGGGCCCGTGCCAACCTCATGAAGTTCAACCAGGCCAAGGGCAAGGTCCTGCACGTGGGTCGGGGCGATGCCAAGCACAGGCTGGGCAGGGAATGGATGGAGAGCAGCCCTGAGGAGAAGGACTTGGTGGTGTTGGGGTGATGAGATGCTCAACATGAGCTGGCAACGTGTGCTGGCAGCCCAGAAAGCCCCCAGCATCCTGGGCTGCATCCCCAGCAGTGTGGCCAGCAGGGCGAGGGAGGGGATTGTGCCCCTCTGCTGCACTCTGCTCTGGGGAGACCCCCCTGCAGTGCTGCCTCCAGCTCGGGGGCCTCAGCACAGCAGAGACATGGACCTGGTGGAGCAGGGCCAGAGGAGGCCACCGAGATGCTGCAAGGGCTGGAGCCCCTCTGCTGGGAGGACAGGCTGAGAGAGGGGGGTGTTCAGCCTGGAGAAAGCTCCAGGGAGACCTTTGAGCCCCTTCCAGTGCCTAGAGGGGCTCCAGGAGAGCTGGGGAGGGACTCTGGATCAGGGAGGGAGGCGATGGGACGAGTGGGAATGGTTTGACACTGAAAGAGAGGAGATTTATATGAGATATTGGGAAGAAATTCTTTCCTGTGAGGGTGGTGAGCCCCTGGCGCAGGTTGCCCAGAGAAGCTGTGGCTGCCCCATCCCTGGAGGTGTTCAAGGCCAGGTTGGACGGGGCTCTGAGCAACCTGGGCTGGTGGGAGGTGTCCCTGCCCAGGGCAGGGGGGTGGACTACATGATCTCTAAGGTCCCTTCCAACCCAAACCATTCTGTGACTATGAATTTCACTCTAGGGCTAGTGGAGTTCCCCAAATGATCAAAGGGTGGGAAGGCTGGAAGACTGGGGAAGACTGGGGACTTCCTGTGTTTTCCTGGGATTTCTATCCTGTTGCTGTCTTTATTAGCATGCTGATTGTTCCCTGTGGGATAGAATACAGCAGCAGGGCTTCTTTAGGTCACTAATGGGATACAGCTATGGGACACGGGATATGCAGCCTCAGATGACTTAAATAGCTTGAGCACTACATGCTCCAAAACAGCTGAAGGTGGCTACCTATGTCACCTGCCCTGGAACAAGGGTTTGCTGTAACAACTGAATTTACATGGCAATATTGAGAATAATGCAATTTTAAGACACATGCAAAGGATAAATTGTTGTGTGTGTCCCACTTCCCCCAAAAGGGTTAATCAGCAACATAATGCAACACTCGACTGCGCAATTCTCTACTTAGCAGAGACTGCATGTTCGCCTGGACAGTTTGCCAGGGAAGCACTTGGCTCTCGGAGATGCGATCTGGAAGGGCTTTTCCTGGAGTGTTTATTTTTATCTTTGTATGTCAGTGTTGATACTCAGCTCAGACCTTTCCCTCCCTGGAGCACTGCTGAGCCTTGCCAACAAATTTACTGAACTTTTATCGAGAGAATGACTGTTTCGTATCAATTTAGAACTCATAAAAACCAACTTTCAAAATACTATATTTTTAACATGCTGTATGTTTCCATAATATTACATATTGTGTAATATTAATATTAAAATATCATGGTTATTACAGCCAGTTATTAGCTTTTCAACATCATTCATAGTTAAATCTGTCCAAATTTTAGAAAACTGTTTTCAGTAGCTCATAATAAGCTTGCCAGGTTTTAGCTACATACATTTAATCTTGATCTCTGCTTCAGACATCTGCGGAGTTTCAGTAAAAGTGGTGGGGCATTTCTGAAAAAAAAAAAAAAAAAAGAAAAAAGCAGGAGCTTGGTAATTACAGAGTCCTTAAAGCACACTATAGAGCAGAAATAAATGCATTTCTATAGGAAGCTTTCTGATGCTGCTTAATTTACAAGTGATTTTAACGTATTTCATTTAAATACCTTAAATTAAAATGCATACATAATGGGAATTGATTAGGAACAATTGACTGGCTAATACTCTGGTCAATTCAAGCACGTGGTTGCTGTAAAATCTTCATTCTTATCAGAATTATTTTTTCCATAATGCTTCGGTCTTGTTTCTTCTTCAATGTAGATATCGATGCCAGACCATGGGATTTCCAGGCTGAAGAATGCACCCTGAGAGCCAACATCGAAGCCTTCAACAGCCGGAGATACGACAAACCTCAAGACTCAGAGTTTGCGCCGGTGGACAACTGCCTGCAGAGCGTGCTGGGACAGCGGCTGGAGCTCCCCGAGGACTTCCACTACTCCTACGAACTCTGGCTGGAGCGGGAGGTGTTTTCCCAGCCCATTCGCTGGGAGGAGCTACTGCACTACCAGTGAGAGCGACACCTTCATCTGCCCCTGGTCCCACCTCAATAAGGACTCAAGGTGCTACAGGCTGAGGAAAGGAAGATTATTTTGGCCCTGGGAGTTCTTAAGCACAGCTGGAAAAAAAATTACGGGCTTTCCAAAGATACCAAGCCTCTTTGTATCTACCCAGACGCCTCCCAAGTAAGCAACTGCCATCTTTTTGGAGATCGTCCCTTCCCTGTGACTTCTTGGAGACCATATGGACCATCAATGGACCTGCACAGAGGCTACAGACCAGGTTCCAGTGTCACGCTAGTGGCAGTGTCAAGAGTGAGCCTACCTGGCGTTTACTGCAGATTGACACCAGCGTACAGGAGCTCAGGGTCCAGTTCTGTCTCTTAGCTTAGTTCACGCATGTAAGTTTGTTGTAAGAGTATCTCAACTGTGAAAGGTTTTCATCTCTCCCAAATGCAACACGCTCCGCCTAATTTGTTTTCATTTATTCAGTTATGGCAGTTTGATAACGTGCTTTAAACACCCTACTGCCACGAACCAGCTTTCCTCATGAAGCTGAAAATAAGAAATGCATGGCACTGTCTGTGACAGTCTCAATCAGAGGTGACAGGTTGGCTTGACCAAAGGAGACGACATTACCTCTTGTCCCTGGGCTGGCGTTGCTGCCGCTGGGATTGTACAACCCGACTTACAGAGGATGGATTCCACAACGGACAATTTCTGCCTCATTCACCAAGGATAATAATCCCTTACCTTTTCACCACTCCATTCACTTACCATTTGTATTAGAGCAAAATGATCAGTAAACTGTGCAGTGTTTAGAGCTGTAGAGGAGGTTGATCGCCACATTTCTCTCCACCTGATGGTTTTTGAAGGATAATTACTGCAGATCACTTTCTTTAGCTCTTCTAACCCTGGAGGAGACAGTAAATGCCACTTTAAATAACCTAATTTTTACACAGATTTTTGGTTATTTGGGGGGAATATTTGTGCCAAGCCTTGAAGAGGGGAGGAAAACTGCTTTGGTTAACAATTCGTTGCCATCATATGAGGAGAAGAGCAGACACTGCAGTCCGTAACTTTCAGAATGAATAGCGTATTGAGCTGTAAACTTTCTATAAGATCCATGCAAACGCTACTCTTGGGTAAAGCTGCGCTGTGTGAGGATGGCAGCTGAAGGCAGGCTGGAAACCCTTGTGGGCTGACCAGCTGAATGAATCTCAGCCCTGTGCAGGGTGACAGTCCCTTCTCCTCGGCCAACAGCCCTGCCTGAGGGCCGCTCTGAAAGGACAGGCTGGGCTTCACAGGACTCTCCTAAGTATTATGACAGAGCCTGCAAACTATAATCTTTCTCTACAAGATTTTACCAGTCCAGCACAGGGAGTCCTGGATCTAACCTCCCCCCTGCCATAAAACCAGGAGTGCGGCTTTTGTGAAAGAAGCATGTGTTAATATAGTGCAGGCAAGCACTTAGGCCATACTGTTATCAATATATCAAGCACACAAGTGATAAAACCACAAGTATTTGTTATGACAGGATTTGTGCTTATTGCTGTGGAATGAAACCGAGAATGTTTCCTTAATGTGGTTTGTAAAAGGTGTTTTTCAAAGAAATAGCATTAGTAAATCCGCTCACCTTTTCAAATATGCTTTTGTTCAAAATAAACCAGAGCAACTTTTAAAGCACATACATTTACTTAAGCTTTTTTCTTCCTACACCTTAATTTAAATGCTTCCGTTGATGCTTTTTTTTTTTGTTTTTAAAGGACAAAAACACCCCCCACAAACCAACCCATAAACTCAGCTCTCACCCCTGCCCATATCCACCTTCTCTCTGCTGAGGAAAGGTCTTCTGTCTGACATACTTTGGATGTTCTGTTCTGATGTATCTATAGAACTCTAAAAAAGAAAACCAGAATTATGGACTGTAGATGTCTTCACAGTCGTTGCGCTTGTTAAAAAGTAAAAAGTTATTTAAAAATAAATAAAGCCTCTCCAAGCTGTAAGGCATGAAAAACAGACATACAATCTGTAATGGAAGTATGGTGCTGTCTTTAGGGATCCCAGAACTGGGAGAGCTCTGTGCCTCCGGACAAGGGATTTCAGCATCTGTACTTTAGCTCCCTTTCCCTAGCACTTCCCTATGTTCCCTAGAGCCTACCGGGAGTACATAAACTAAGGATTAAATAAAGGCAAATAAATTAACAAACCCCAACTAGAGATGGCAGACATCTGAAGGGTCTGTTAAATATTTAAGTAGTAGAAATGCAGTATAAATACTACTGTTTTCAGCATATACTACAGTCCAGAGCCCAGGACTAGCTGGAAAGTTCAGGATTTTCTCTGTGGTATTTTCTCTCATGTTTTCCCACCAAATGTGCGATTTCCCCCTCAGGCCAGGGGAATTTAGCTGTACCTCTGTGTGGCATCACATATCCTGACACAAGGGACACCTATCCAGCACTGTTGGTTCCTTTTTTCCTTCCTTCACATGGTGACCCCACACTGAAAGAGGCTGCAGTGTTTTTTTCTGGTTAACCATATTACACCCCTTGCTTTATGATTCCTTTGGTATTCTCTGGTTTAGAGTGATCTAAAAAGCAATCTAATTCCCCAACAACTAAGCGTGAATGTAAAGGAAGTACTATCAATATATCCAAATCCTTGTAGTCTTAATAAACTAAGGTCATGAAGGTAAGAGTTTCTTCAAGGGGACAATGGAATGAATGAATTATTAAAAAATCAGAAATTTAGAAAACCCCTTGATATTAGGCTCAATTTTTTTCTCCCAAGTGTCTCCTTCCCACAAATTTTACATCAAACGGAATGACCAGTACCCACAGTGCACACTTTTCAACATTTTATACTTAAATTGTGCTTCATATAAGGTTTCCAAGGCTTTTCAGTGCCTTCTACTTTTACTGAGGTAGAGAATAGAAATACAAATTCTTACCTGCATGTCTGTGTGGTAGAGGATGGTATAAACTGTTATCTTTGAATACTATTTATTTCCACCACCACAAGTTATGCTTCCTAGAGATATACCTCTATACCAAACCTGAACCTCTGTTTAAAAAAGTAACTAGGGAAAGGTACACCTTTTAACTTAAATATTTGTGTCTCATCACATATTTGTCACAAAGACTGTACTTCTATTGAGATGTGCCATGTTTAGTGAGGGTTTCTTCTGGCAAGCCAAAAAATGTGGGTTTCAGTTCACGCTGATAAAAACTGCTGGCCTCACTACAGATGGCACAGCGCTCTGCAGAGCAGCTGTGGGGCTGAAATGCCAGTTTAGCAGGAATAGAGGGAACCTCTATTTTAATAAGTTTATTCCACTTACAAACAGATGTGGGTAACTCAAACAACGTAATACTTTAAAGACTTTCCCTCGAGGTGTTTGAGCAGTATATTAACTGAGGCCCCTCTAGAAAACTCCCTTACCGGTACTTTGGACAGTCCCAGATGCTGCTTCTCTAGCAGTACGAGGAAAGACTCCATCCTCCTATCGCACTTCTCAAACTGCAATCAGGCAGCAGTTTAAAACTTCTTTGCTTCGCAGTGAGGATTTTGTTCTCCTTCAAAAATCTCAAAAGAGCCAGGAGGCAGCAATTACGGAATAGTAATTTTGATGTATAGCAAGAAAGTTTCAGAAAAAAAGTTTTGGATGGTTTCTGTACAGCTGAAAGAACATCTGTTATTTTAGCCCAAACATGACTGTTGATTCCAAGAATGCTTCTCAGTTTCTGTTGCAATTGGTATATGCAGAGCTTTTTTCTTTTTTCCTAGTCTACAGGTGGTTGCTGAAAATTTTGCTGTCAGTAAGTCATTTTCTACAGTACCTCAGTACAGATTCTTCTATTTTAAGCCTTGTTTCCTAGGCATATAAGGCAATTACACTATTAGTTTCTCAGTCCTCTATAAGCAACTTTTGAACTGGTTAGCTAATTTCATGCAAACTTGAGTGAAGGATAAAAGGCCTCAAAGATATTAAGTTCCTTTCAGAGCTGTGAAAGTTGGCAGCTAGGTAGAGAGCGACCTTATTATTGGAGTAAGGAACATAAGACATTATGTTTCCCCACACACACACTTCTCGGTAGTCATTCGATTCTCAATTTGGATGTGGTCCCCTGTCTGTGCATATACTTTTTCTTCTCTCTATGAAAAGGACCATAACCTAATATCCCTCCTTTCTCCTACGTGAATATTTCCATAAAAATAATGACACTGAGATGTCCTGGCCTGACAGCTGCCAGAGCTAAAGCACTCTTTATTTATCCAGTTGTAACTACAGCAGTGACTTTATGAGGCCAGGTTTATTATACTCTTAGTTTGCAGAAACTTTGTTTAATTATTTATCAAAAGCCTTGCATGTGTAAACAGTAGCTTGTTTTGTAGCCAGGTCCAAGCATCTTCACAAAATACAACAGTTGACTGCACAGGCTAATTTTTGTCTCCTCAATCTAATATTTCAGGCACGCTTGTCACTACTGTTACTTCTTTTTAGCCTCAATAGTTATTAAAATGTGGTGTCTTGCCAGTTGTTTTTGCTAAAGGAGATAATGAGTATAATTATGATTGCTTCTTTTATGCCATGTGGTTTGTTAATAAAAATTACACAAAATCATTTTTCCCTGAACACAGTAAAAATAATTATTTTTTTTCATTATTTCTTTCATTATCCAGCCCAAGACTCATTCAAAAGAGTTTTACTAAGAAAAATCTGCAGACCTTCTTTCTGAGCTACGCTACCGAGCCTTTCCCTGTCCTCTCTGGTTCTTTTGCTTCTTTCGTTGCCTTTTTTGGCTCCTTCCGATCAGGTACCAGGATTCCTCTGAGATTTTCCTCAGCAGGGAAAGTTCTTCTGGCAGGGCTATTTTAATCTCAAATAGCCCGCTGATTCAGTTACCCATGTCCTCTTAAGAGACAGAAAAGGGAGAGAAAAAGAAGAATGGGAGCTGCTTTAGTAAACTTAGCCACTGAAAACAAGCCTCAAACCACAGACATGCCTAGAACAACCAAAGACCGAGGCCCCGCACCTTTTCAAATGGCAGGGACCTCTTCACTCCGTAATTCACCCTCCACATCACCCTGACAATGGTCTATGAGACAGGGTAACAGTATCCCTCGTTTTCCTTCGCTGCTAAATACAATGAAGTTCAGCTGCTCCACCATTTAGTCTGAGTAGAAGAGAGATAACATGCTCATTAGGCTCGGTGAAGCTTGATACTCCCCACTGATCAGAAAGCAATTCCCTCTGAATAGCACATTCTCCCGGATCCCACTCATGGCAACAGAGGACAGTCACAAGAGCAAAAAGGCTGGTATTTTCTAGAGAAAACAAAATATCCATGATAAGTAAAAGAATCAGAGATGTATGTTTTCTACACTGAATGTCTTATCACTTGTTCTTGAAAACATGTAACACATCCAGATTACAAGAGAGAAGTTTTTTCCGCTGGATCGAGAAAGAGGTCTGCATCGTATTCACGCTAACGGCATTCAGCTGGTCAGGCACTCAAACACATTACTTTGGAAAGATAAAATGGTGTTTTCCATTAACTCGATCCCTTTCTGCTCAAGGCAAATAAGTCTAATGGTTTCCACTCTGTGTTTCAAAACTGCTTTTCAAAACATCCTCCTCAGCAGCATCTCGGCCTCCGCCGACACCCACGCTCAGCCACGATGTTGGGTGATGATCCAGCTGATATTATTTCCAAAGTTTCCTGGTCTCATTTCTCCATCCAACCTGCGCTCCTGGCTCAACTTTCCCTCTTGATAAAAAGAGATAATCATTAGATATGTACTTTGCCAAGGAGTGCCTTTGCTCTTTGCTTTCTCTGTTCTGGAGCTCCTCCTCTAGTCATCACCTGGTGCACTTTGCTGTTTTGATATCTAATCTACATGCAATGATAATTATTTTCCTTCAAACGTTTCCTCCTGACCACCTTCCTTTCTTTCACTGATACCTTTATTTCTCTTCATGTTTTATTGGGCTCGTTTTCTTTGTTGTTCTCATCTCTTCTTTTCTTCTTATTTCTGGGAGTTCTCATCATTCTTCATTAAACCGCATTTTACTCTACTCAGTCACCGGTCTGGCTCATTCTCTATACCCACTTCTATTTGTGTGCTGCAATACTGTCCCTGCAAACATTTCCACCACTACAGAGTTGTTCTATCCCCCTTCAGTACTTGTACGTTTGTAACCAAGTACGTTCACTCTTCTATGAGTATTTAAAAAGCTCCTTTACAGATTCCGCATACCTTCTAACCACCACATCACTTCACAGCATCCAAAGCAACGGGTGAATGCTTGTTAATCATTATAATTCCGTGAGATGGAAAATTGTGTTTGTAATAAAGCCAACAATCTCTGTAGCTGCCAGGAAGAGCAGGAAGATGGTTGGATATTTTTGTGAATCAGATTTCCAATCCTCTACCCGCCATCCCTTCCAATACCGATTTATTTAAATGTCTGTACATAGCAGATTATAATATGTACAAACCATACCAGGGGAGAAAACAAAGGCTGGATGGCTGTAATGTCGAATAGGCAAACTAAAAAGTAAAGGCATCTCTATTCCCAAAAGTGTTTTTTAAAAAAAGAAATTACATGTCGGTGTTCAGTACTTACTATTGTATTAAAATAATGAGCCTTTCTGATATTTGAAACTTATGTTATAGCCTCCAGCTCCCAAAATTAAGAGAATTCTTGGTTTTGTTCTGAAACAAAGCTGTCTTCCTACTGCCCTGAAATACCACTCCGTCCTCCCCACTGCAGTGACAGCAGATGCCTCTGCCAAACAGCCCAGAGGGGCTGAGCTGGGTCGACATTTCCTCAGCGGAGATTAATAGTGTCTCTCTCCCACACTCTGCGCAGCTGATGATTTTCATGGAACGCGCAAGAAATTCATGTGTTTGAACTCTTACTTCTGTGTCAATATTGGTTTGAATCGGCCAACCAGCTCCAGAAGCTATTGCAGATGTGCTGACGGACAACCAGTGTGCCAGTGCAAGTTCTGTTTCCTTAGGAAATCACACTAAAATAAGAACCCCTCCAAGCTCCTACCTGTCAAGAATTGGAAGAAGAGCTGTAAAATATGATGAAGTGGCTATGGGCTTACATACCAGAGAGCAGATTTAGAGAGGTTCATGCTCGAGATAAAAATAAATCCATGATCTAGGCAGACTCATTCATGTGTTGGGGTTTGGCAACAGTATAATTATGAGCTCGGGGTTTTTTTCTGTGAGGCAATTCAGCTCCTACTGATATTTTTCACTTGTGCTTTTTGATTTTTAGCACTTTGCAAGTGAACGCCTGGTGCTGAGGGACGCAGAAGAGACACCTGTCTCCCATCTTTTCTCCAAAGCTTTAGAAAAATTATATTATGGCTGTGAAAAAACTGTTGTCTCTAAAAAAAGCACTGAAATGAACTTCAGCTGCCTGCTCCTCCACCTCCCCTGGGCCTCAGCTTAATTTTAATCACTGTATGGGGATTTCTTGAAAACATCCGAACTCTGTTACACGTAGTTTTTGGTGCCTGCTGTGCGAAACTGCGGCTCTCAAAGGAGCCAAACGCAGAGGTTGCTTTTAAAAATCTTCCTGTGGTACAGGACGCCGAGTCAGCTGGTTAAACAAAGGGAAACCCCACCATTTTCACACCACAGTATCAGAGGATGAAGATGTGGGCTGCGCCTCCCTCAGCAGGGGCAGGAAGCCGAGGCGTAACATCTCCCAACCCGAGGCTTTTCGCCCACAAAATAACGCGAATATTCACCTCACAGCCCACCGAACGCCAGTCTTTCCCATAACCTTTGAAAAGCACAACTTCCTTCCCTCCTCCCCTCCGCTGGAAGCTGCTGCGGCGACCTTTCGCTGGTACTTTTTGGCTGCGGGTGGGGCAGCCCCCTTTGTGCTCTGTTGCTCGCTGCGAGCGCGGAGGGCGGGAGGCGGCGGCTCCCCTCAGCCCCGGAAAAAAGCTTTTCCCGCCCTTTTCCTGAGGCGGCCGTTGAACCGCAACGGCCGCAGAGAGCGCGCGGGGCGCGTCGCCCCGTCCCGCCCCCCCGGCGGCGGATTGGACGAGGGGCGGTGCGTCAGTGGCAGACCCCGCCCCTCCCGGCTTTCCCGCCTTCCACGGCGCATGCGTGGGTTGGGGAGGAGGAGGTGGGTGCCATGGCAACGCGGCGCGGGAGGTAAACGAGGGGAAGTGGCGCCCGGCGGCGGCCGCCGTGAGGGGAGACTGTGGTCGGCACCGGCACCGGCACCGGCACCGGGACCCGCCGCAGGCGAAGCGGGGGCTCCGGTGGGCTGCGCGGAAGTGTTGCGGTTTTGTTTCTGGAGCGTTGCGTCTCTGCGGGCCGGGCGGCTCTCGCCCGGCGGCGGTCAGGGGTGAGGGGGAGGCTGTGGAGAACTCGTTGTCTTTTCAGGCGGGGGGTGTGCGGGAATCACAGCATGGTTTGGGTGGGAAGGGACCTTAAATGCCATCTAGTCCGCCCCCCTGCCCTGGGCAGGGCCACCTCCCACCAGCCCAGGTTGCTCCAAGCCCCGTCCAACCTGGCCTTGAACACCTCCAGGGATGGGGCAGCCACAGCTTCTCTGGGCAACCTGCGCCAGGGGCTCACCGCCCGCACAGGAGAGAATTTCTTCCTAATATCTAACCTAAATCTCCCTTCTTCCAGTTTGAAGCCATTCCCCTTCATCCTATCACTCCACCCCCTGATCCAGAGTCCCTCCCCAGCTCTCCTGGAGCCCCTTTAGGCACTGGAAGGGGCTCTGAGGTCTCCGCGGAGCCTTCTCTTCTCCAGGCTGAACCCCCCCAACTCTCCCAGCCTGTCCTCCCAGCAGAGGGGCTCCAGCCCTCGCAGCATCTCCGGGGCCTCCTCTGGCCCCGCTCCAACAGCTCCGTG
>VUYV01000372.1:367011-385674 GCA_008711295.1 Anarhynchus alexandrinus | reverse complement strand
TGCAGCCCGGGATGCCGGAGGGACTTGCTGGGCTGCCAGTGCATGTTGCCAGCTCATGTTGAGCTTCTCATCACCCAACACCTGCAAGTCCTCCTCAGGGCTGCTCTCCATCCAGTTCCTGCCCAACGTGTGCTTGGGATCACCTCGGCCCACCTGCAGGACCTTGCACTTGGCAAGCTCTCCACATCTCCATTTCTTGAGCCCCTGCTGTGGTGACAGGGAGGTGAGGTCCTGCCTGTGCTACATGGCGTGTCCTGCAAGGAGGGATGGGGCTGGGTGGGTGAGGTGGGCCTGGAGCAGTCCTGCAGTGCTGCCATGAGCCGTCCCTGACACCATGTTGAGGTTCAGGTTTTCCTTTTTTTTTTCGCTGTTTAGCCTTGTGTTGTTAGAAGAAATCTCCAGGGCTTTGCTGAAAAGCTCAGAGTCCTGGAATCTGGCAGAGTTAGTAGATGACTTCACAAGTGATTGTCTGCAAAGAAACGCTTTTAGGTATGGCACACCTCAACCTGTTTTTGCAAGAAAAATTTTCACAATTTTTTTTTCTTTTTTCCCTTGTAACTGTAAAGTTTAGGGGGGAATGATACTAATGCCTTGCACAGTATGTAACCCACTGCGTGACTGTGTGTTGCAGGGTCCATCTTGGGCTTGGCGTGGAGTCCCTCCGCCCAGTAAAAGGACATAGCCATGGTAATACAGGTTTGATTCTTTTGAAGTGTATTGATATCACTTTTTAAGGAAATGGAGTTAATATCTAAGAGGTTCCTTCCCAAGGCTGCAGGACATAAACTGACCTGCCCAAATTCACATTGTGTGCAAGTATGCACCTGATTCTGATTTTTAGCTTTTCTGGCTGTTCTCAGCTACAGGCTGTAAAATTTTGCACACATCTTATAAAGGCTCAAACCGTATTGCTTGTGGGTGGATGAATACTGCACAAACATGGATTTCCCAGTACTGTTCAAGAGTGTTGAGGTGTTTACGCTGGCTTGTAGTTTAAAAACTCAAAAGAGACCATGGTAGGAAGTCTGACCTGTGCGAGTCCTGCCTCTACAAGCCAAAGAAGAACTGCGCTCTGTTCAACATCACACATCCTTTGGTTGCCTGATAAATCCATAAGGAATCCCGGAGTTGCCAGCCGGTGCGCCAACCGTTGGCTCTGGCACTGCCGTATGTGCATGTACGCGGTGTTACTTCTGATGGTGTTTGCCACACTGTGCTGTAGCTCGTTAGCTTTCTGTGCTTCGGGAACTCTTCGCTGCTCTAGGCTGTGCTCGAATGTGTGAGCGGATCGCAGACTTACTGATGCCACATTTCCTGAGAGACGCAAAACAGAAGACAAGACAGTTGCTGACAATGATAGAGACCATGCGAAGCCTGTGGGTCAGAGGTATCTGCTGCAGCGGGACAGCAGGAGCAGTGAGGCTGCTCTAGACAAAAGGCATTCCATGGTTCTCACCACAGACTTACGACAACAGTTTGGCCTTTTTTATTTTGGAGCTACAGGCCAAATTCTGACCAGGAGCCTTGTTGCGCTCAGAAAATCCACCGGTGACCCTGCTGGGAGTTTGTAAACAGGGAGTGTGATTCAGGTGACTGGCTGAAAAATTTGACAGCATCTACTCTGTGAAGTGTGTTCATTCCAGCACATAAAGTATTCAACAAATTCTGTCCAATTAAGGTCTGCCAAAAAGGCTTGTCCTCTTCTCTAATATACGTCTGAGTTCAAGTGGTTTGCAGTCTGCATGACCAAAGGTTTAGGAAACAATCTGCCCTCAGCTGCAGCCTCCACTCTGTATTTTCTGTCTTTTTTCCTTCTGTGGATAGTGGTTCTGTGTGTTTTATATAGAACTATTGACTTTTCTTTTTTTTTCCCTTTACCCATACATATTCCTTCACACTGTAGTCTCGGCTGATTCTGAAGATTGTTCCCCTGACTCTGTTCTCATACCTCAGAGCACAAATGTTTGTCTTTTTTGCACTTCAGAGTACTGAGCTGTAAAGGGACTCTTTAGAATTGATACCATGAAAAATACGCTACGTGTGCTGCCTTCCCCTAGTTTATGCCAAACTGATAGTTACATGTGGCCTTTCTGGCTGTATCTGTGCTAATTCTTCCTATTGAAGTGTTTGGATCCAATTAATTAGTGTGCAAAACCAGGCAAATCACAGAAATAGATGGGCAGATGCATAAAGTGACTCGGTGTGTACTGAAAGCGCACTTGGCATCGGACCAGAGATCAAATACTTTCAGTCACTCACGATGTGTAAATACTCCCGTTCAGCCTTTTCTCTGGCACTAGCTGTCACTCCGTCCTCGGCGTTCCTGGGACACTGCCCACCTTCTGGTTCCACATTGCCATCACTATTTTCCTGCCTACACAGAAGCAATGAGAGATCCCTCTTGGGTCCCTGACCCCGTTTCTGTTGCTCAATACCTGGAGGCAGCATCTTCCACGCAGACACGCTCGGGGCTTGTTGCGAGGAGTGGCCAGGATGGGTGAGAAAACAATCCAGGGAGTGAATCAGACTCTGGCAAATCCCTCTTGCAGGCAAGAGCCTGGGCGTTCAGGCACCAGCGCTAATCAGCTGGAGTTAACAGGAGTATTTTTTTGGCCTGCTGTAAGGCTTGGGTGAGCCTCGGCAACACCTCCTTCCTCCATACAGAATGACAGAGCTGCTTTTTAGATTTGCGTTACCGCTAATGGTAGAAGAGCAACTATATCGCTTGAAAAGGCCACAGCTGTAGAAGGGAGACCTGCTTTTCTGGTTTATGATCCGGAGTCACAAGCAGACACACAGCAGTGGATGAACACACAACATAGGCTTGGTTTAGGATCATATCATAATGCATTAATTAAAAAATCAATTGAAAAGAATGTATGATTTCCATTGCGCACAAACATTTTTTTAGCCAGAGAGAAGCACAGGGGAACACTAATTAGCTGTGTCTGATAACTTTAAAGATTCTTACAGCCTATAGAGCAAATATGGATTTGGTGAAAGTGTATTAATGCTTGTGAGTCCATACATAAAATCACCACAAAGTACAGGAGTCTGTGGTGAGGGGCCCTGAGCTAATACTGCGAGCCAGGACTAAGATGCAATGAAACAGCTGTTCCGGGATGTCTTGGGATCCTCTACCCAGAAGCAAGACCATAAAGACACAGGACTAACTGAGTGTTTTTGTGGTCGTTTCCTCTCTGCAGGCGGTTAAAAGTAGCAAACCCAAGCGTGGCAAAGGCAAAAGCTCCAAAAAGAAAGGAAAGAAGGTGGTGAAGGAAGTGGATATCCTCAGCCCAGCTGCCATGCTCAACGCCTACTACATCTGCCACAATGCCCCTGCCTGCCTGGAGTTTCGGGGCTTTGCCTGGCCTGGCTCCCCCAAAAAGAAGGGGAAGAAAGGAAAGAACCGGGTGGCTGGAAAGCCAAAGACTTAGTGAAAACCAGGCTCTCCAGTGCAGAAGAGACTCTTTTGCAGATTAAACTCATACTGACCCCTCCACTGGTTAGCTCAAATATTTTGCCATAATCACTGTTGTGTCCGTACAAAGAGACTCTTATTATAGTTCAAGCATAGAGTGACAAATGGTAAGTGACACTGTGCCATTGTAATTTCAGCTGTGGCCCTTCGCCCTCCAGTTCTGTGTAGAATAAAGCATTGCGCCTCAGCAGTCTGAAGAGTTTGTAGTGGGGTTTGCTTTCCCCACACCACTACCGTTCTTTTACGGATGGGGCATGCTCCCCAATAACACTGGTGTACCTCCAGCTGGTTTAACCAGCACTGGTAGAAACTTGAGCTCAGAAGGTGGATACCATGGTAAGACTGACAGCATTAAGTATGGTTTCTATAACATCAGCTTATCTGTCTGAGAGTCACCCAGCGCTCCCCCTCTGGGTCAACAGAGCCATGCGCTGCCATCTGTGTACGTGCGTGATTCACCTTGTTCTAAAGGAAATGGCTACATTTGGTCAGATAAGCAGTACGAAGCTCCAGCGAATTACCATCAGCTCTCCTTTAGCTGTAGTCAAAATCTGGAGATCTAGCTTAGATGTTATCAATGATGCTGTTACACACAGTTAGAGGTGATGATGAACATCCCCCCACCAGGTCTCCCCTTACAGCAATTGGTCTTAGCCCNGATGAACATCCCCCCACCAGGTCTCCCCTTTGGTCTTAGCCTAAACATCCTGGCTAGAGACCACAAGCTTTGTGTTATGGTTCAGTTTTTTTGCTCCGTTTCTTCCACATGTGTTTAACGCAGCCCTTGGTAAACTGTGAAGCAGCACATCAAGTGAAGCTGTATGTCTCTCCCACATTCGTACAGTGACTGGAAGGATGCAGTGGAGTGACTGGGAGGGGCGAGGATGTGTCCTGAACTGATGCAGGCTGTGGAGAGATGGGAAGGAATACAAAAGGACTGGAATCTTGGAGAAAGAGTTGGGAAAACAGAATGCGCAATGGGCTCGAGCTGCTATAAGGGGAGATGTCCCAGTTCTCTGGGATACCCGAGGGACTGTGAGCAAGCAAGACTGCGCTCCGCACCGAGCAGCACTGCGATGTGCACAGGAAGTATCACATCAGAATCGCACTTGGTTTCTCAGGGCTGAACATCTGCGGTGCTGATCTGGCAGAGCTGTGAGCCAGCTCTCAAGGCCATTTCTGATTGCCTTAACTGCAGGAGGAGGTGCAACACCTTTCTGACTTCCAGTAACTTTATGTTATGGGTAACGGAACAGTCAGTTATAATGTGATTGACCCAAACCGATAAAGGCCTGTAAAGTCTTACGCTGTTTTTCCATCTTAAAATGTTCCCTCTATAAAGAGGTCTTGACCAGGTAAAATCATAGTTTCGTGGCATTGTTTGTAGGCCAACTACTGTCATTATGTAGGCCACTGCACTATTCCACTGAATTTGTTTCATCTACACATCAAGAAAATCATGGTGGGTATCCCATTTCCTTGCTAATTAGTCTGCAGTTGGCATGTTCTGCTGAATCAGAGACGTGGTTCGCAGTACCAGTTTGTTTTATGTTGTGCATTGATGTGTCTTCCTCAGCATTTACTCATGTTCTTGCTTCCCCATCACCCACCAGGAAGTCTCTGGTCACGGCACAGGCTTGCAACTATTTCCTCCAACTATCAGAACAACTATGTGTTCTAAAGCAAGAGACCTCTGTGACCTCTGTATTTAGCATCTCAAGCTAAACATTAAAAATTTTTAAAAAATCATTCCCTTTTTGTGTGACAGATTTGCTACGCAGAGCTTTAAGGGACAGATATTTCTGAGCACTGACGTAGGAACTGGTTACCATGATGGGGCAGCCCCCCACCGTCACTGTCCGTTTGGGTCCCAGGGTCGGTTTGCAGAAGAAGCTGAAGAGCGGTACAATCTCCTGCCAAGACGATGAACCCAGATTAACAGCAATTGCACACAGAGCAGGTGTTTGGGGAAAGAACTTCCTTCTGGGCAACTTTTTCTCCAGCTACCTATCACAGCATCACACGCAGTTTCCTCTGAAGCAGTTGTTATCTGACCAGCGTGGGAGGCAGCGTGCCACGCAAGACTGGCAAGTGGTCTGATCTGATATGACGGTTACAAGTAAGCAAAGCCATTTTTACATCTGTGATGGGCCAGAGCTACAATGATTTAAAGACTCCAAAGCAAAGTTTTAGTATGCAAAAATTACTGGAACAAATAGTCAAATACCATTATGTTTTCTCTTTAAAAAATAAAAATGAATCCGATTTCTGCATGATGCAATTGAGCACACCAGATGGTGACCAGTGAAGTGCAAAGGACAAAGACTCTGCTTTCTAGTGTATCTGAAAAGTTGCCATTCATTTCTTTGACAATAGATGAGAAAACCCTTCCAACCATCCCAAACTGAAAAACGGAACACTTTTTTTTTTCCTTTTTCCCTTTTACCTCTCGCACGCCTTGATCCATCGCAATTTTGCATGCAATTCAGGCTCCCTGGTGGTTAAAAAGACCAACAGGCATCTCTAAAGAAAAGTTTGGACTTCAAATGGCTCAATTCTCTATTTGAATGTGTCGCTTAAGAGTGCCGCAGGCTGTGCTGCTGACTTCTAAGGGAAAGTTTGGCTCAAGTGGATGTGACTTTACAGGGAGTCTCCGCTGCTGCGGGATGACACTGGCAGATACTCCTGTTTTATCACAACCTGCAAGAGTTTGATTCTGTGACGGGCTTCTCTGCCTGCTGGGGTGCAGAACTTATAAGCCGAGTTTATGATGAATGAAGCCTGTTCTGCTCAAATCCACAAAGAATCTTTTGAGGGCAAACTGCAAACTGGAGAGGCCCTTTGCTTTATGGGCACAGTGCAAGGGAACTTTGCCGTGCTATGTGCGTCATCTCTTGCAGGGAGCTACAATTTTCTACTATTAGGGCTTCCTTCGTTTTGCTGTTACCGAGCAGTCGTGCGCAGCGCGCTGCTTTGAGTACGCGAGGCTAACGTTTCCTGTAGGAAGCTGTATACCAAAGCCCCGCTGTTAAAAATACACTGGATGTTGATGTGCATGTTTGTGGGTGGGGCACAGTGGCGGGGAGAGTCACAGGACTCTTATGTGATGTGAGTGATGGCTATATATATATAAAAAGTTTAAAAAAAGAGATTATTCATCACATTTGGTAATAGAATATTTCAAGCTGTATGTGAGCAGCTTCCCTTCTTTACGCTGTCCTTCAGTCAGCGTTTCTGTATTGCCTGGTATCTCCTAGCACGTTATTTTCACATTAACAAAAGCATTGTGGACCTTTATGATACTTAAGAAAAACTTGAGAAGTGGCATTGTATCCTTTTGCCCCATTTCTCACTTTAAGAAATGGCGTGGCTGTTATTCTCCAACTTCAGGGGAGGACAGCTGAGGACTCTTGCTCATGAATGGTATCTCCATAATGAAGAGATCACTATGGTGAATTTTTAAAGAAAAACTTTAATCCAAAAGGCATATTAGTTGTTGGCATAAATACTGTCAGCAGAAGTAAATAAAATAAAAGTTTTCAGTAGGTTAACTCCTGTCTCATTTGCTCTTTTTTCACCGTCTTGGTTCCACACTGCCATTTCAGGTGTCCTCCAGGAACAAAGAGTCCAATTTTACTGTCTTTTTTATAAATCTCTCTCTTTCAAGCTTTCTGTTTATGTTAAAAGGGACAAGTAATTTTTTTTTTCTCTCTTTTGCTAGTAATTGTCGTACAAAAGAACAGGAAGAATACAAGATTAGAACTTACAGAAATGGTTGCTCTCTGAGACATGCTGTCCAGGTACCACGACACCTGCAAATATTGAGGTCTTCCATTTCAGACACTGGCATGGTCTTGTCACATTAAATATTAAATAGTATATACTTACATNGACACTGGCATGGTCTTGTCACATTAAATAGTATATGCTTACATTCCTGAAGATGTTCAAGGCCAGGCTGGACGGGGCTTTGAGTAACCTGGTCTAGTGGACGGTGTCCCTGCCCCATGGCAGGGGGGTTGGAACTAGATGGTTTTAAGGTCCCTTCCAACTCTAACCATTCTATGAGTCTATGATATAATTATCCAGTTACTGGTAGTTTTCTGGAGGTATTCAGTGAATTCAGGCATTGTGCTTCTTGCAGATACTTTTGATGTCCCCGTAGAGGAATCTCACAGGACCTTCCCATCCTGACAGCCTCAGACCATAAGTTAGTCGTAAGAGAATCCTGGGGAGAAAATGCCTTTTTCCTTGACTTTTTTTTTGTTTTTGTTTAGGCTGCACATAATTTTGTTAAAGGTAAGAAATATTTCATAATTTTAAAATAAACTATAGTCTGTTAAGTCTGCAGTGTTCCTTGGAAGCATCTTTCTTATGAGGAAAGGCTTAAGGACTTGGGGCTTTTTAGTCTAGAAAAAGAAGACTGAGGGGGGATCTTATCAATACTTATAAATACTTAAAGGGAGGGTGCCAGGGGGATAGGAACAGTCTTTTTCCAGTGGTGCCCAGTGACAGGACAAGAGGGAACGGGCACAAACTTGACCATAGGAAGTTCCATCTAAACATGAGGAGGAACTTCTTTCCTGTGAGAGTGGCAGAACACAGGCACAGGCTGCCCAGAGAGGTGGGGGAGTCTCCCACTCTGGAGCCATTCCAAACCCACCTGGACGCCGTCCTGTGCCACTGCGGGAGGTGCCCCTGCTCTGGCAGGGGGTGGCGCTGGGTGAGCTCCAGAGGTCCCTTCCAATCCTGACCACTCTGGGATTCTGTGATTCTAGGTTATTGCTGTATTTCAGGGGAAACATAACCAAAAGGGATTTTTTTTTAATTTACTGTTAAGCTCTGATCTATTCACAACTAAGCTAAAGTAAACTGAGTGTGAAAACTTTTTTATGCGAAGGACTGGCTTAGAATCAGCATTTCTCCCAATTGTCTTCTAGCTGTAATTGGCACTAACAGAGAGAAATGTTTAAGAAAAATGAGGAAAATATTTAATGAAACACATGGTTACAACAGCTTCCTCGGAATGGCTGTGATTGTATGTCATGAAGGGAGCAGTTTGCTTTTTGGTGGAAATTCTTGAACCAAATGCTTTAAAATGTCACCTGCAATTACTGCTGAATGTTAGAATATTTTTAATAGCTGAAATTGCAAGCAATACGTCAAGTGCTCCTACAGTCTAAAAGGAAGCCCTTTTTCAATGTTAGCAGGTAGATCGGAGTACACAGATTATATGAAGAAAGCAAAAATACTTAATGCTGTTTAGTGCAAGTTGAAAATTACATCTAACTTCAGAAAATCTTTTTCTCTCTCAGGGTGATTCAAATAGATCACACATCTCTTGGGGGCGTTTTTCCCACATCTCTTGGGGGCATTTTTCCCACATCATATAATAGGAAGTGCCTGTTCTGTGAAGTATGAAGACAACCAGCCTTGGAGAAGAGTTCTCCATGCATACTGAGATGTCAAACCAGAAGCCACAAAAGTGATGTTTAAATTAAAGTTGTATTGGTTAAGCAACTAGTTACAGTAATTATTGCAGCTGGGGTTTTCTTGAGTTTTGATAGTGGTGATATTAGTNAAACCAGAAGCTACAAATCTGATGTTTAAATTAAAGTTGTATTGGTTAAGCAACTAGTTACAGTAATTATTGCAGCTGGGGTTTTCTTGAGTTTTGTTACTGGTGATATGGTCAACACACTTGAAAGAGACTTCAAACATGGGACATCTCACCTTGCTTTGCGTATCTACAGCATGGCGCTCTCTGCCCCAGCTAGTTGTGCTGGGCTCTCCGTATAGATAAAAGGAGATGGGAAACAGGCATGTGAGCCATGACCACTTCTGGACCAAAAGGTCTGATGTTTCTTTGTCACCTTTATGGCAAACCGCTCATTCCTTAAAGTATTTTGTTCCTGGAAAAAATTTACTATCTAAGACTCTTTTGACCTCTCTTGGTCTGAAAAAAATGTCTGTAGAATAAATCTGCCCCCAAATCCTCATCCAATCTGATGGATGTACTACCACAGTACCTGATGTAGCACTTTGCATGTTGAATACACAGTTACAACTCCTTGGATTGCTCATTGCATAGCAGGAATGATCTGGCTCCCTTCTTGTTGACACAAAATGTTGTTTGTGATAGCTTCCATGGGTTTCTTTTCATGGCATTTTCATACAAATGTTATGTAGGTTTACCGACATTCTTGAAACCGTAATATGTTTATGTGTGGAGAGAATTTCTGTTCTGTGACATTTGCTTTTGATGATTCTGAGAGCTCTCCATCCTTGATTTAATGTATCCTTCACTAGAGATGGTTGCGGAGGACCAAATGGGAATGCCCTGCATGTCCAAGATGGATTTTTTTTCATCAGAGAAGGGGAGGGGCCTGTTAAGGATAACTATTTCATGTCTGTAGAGCTTGATTGGGTTGCAAGCAGATTTTATCACGCCCTTAAGACAGCAGAAGTGAAGGCTGGATCACAAGTGATGTAGGTGAATGATGTCATGTTCTTAGTTTTCTTAATTTGACCTTTGGGGAAGTGAATTACCTTGCAACATCAGTTGCTTCATAAGAGAGCTTCACAAGAAGACTTATGGTTGGTTTAAAGCTTCTGACATGACTTGCAATCTGCTTATTGGCAACAAACCTACGCTTGAAGAACTGAAAGGAAGAAAATGCCAACCCTTATGAAATCACTGCTTTTTCTGATGCTATTGATAGTATTGCCTCCTATATAGAGTATTGCCTCCTCTAGTGATCTCAATTTTGTGATCTCAATTTTGTAATTTCACCTTGTGCCTCAGTTCTCCAATGTAAGTAATTCTTTATTTATTATTTAAAGCTGAAGCTCCCAGACCTAGAGAAACAGCCATCTTCTGTTGGGGTACACTGGAGCTTTCTAAGCATGAGGCTCTTTGTCTTATTCCAGTAATAAGCGTTGATTTTGCCATGGTATCCGACTCATCTTAAATGATATGGCCTGAAATGGTGTCCCTGAAAGCAAGAGTCCTTCTTCTGTCACCTGTTGTTTTGGCTTCTGAGATACTTTATGCAGGAAGCCTGGCACCTTCTGAAAATAGACATAATATTTCAGGAGTACCTGATAATTATAGCTTGCCCTTTGGGGATGGTCCAAGGAGTAGCTCTGTTTTCTTAGAAGTATACATGCTTTTATTGATTCCTCATCCTTTTCCATTATCTTATGCTTGTGGCTTGCATCATTTCTGTTGCCATCACCAGAAAGCAGATAGCAGAGTAAGAAACATTTTGAGCTCTTACACTGGCAGTTGATACTTTGCTTTTCTTGCCTAGAACCACAGTTAGGGTCTGTCGCAATGCTTTGGCAGGTCTTAAAAGTTCTTCGCAACCTGGCTTTGCAAGCTTACTTGGAAGAGGATATCAAAGTAGTTTTAATAGTTTGTGAGATTTCAGATTGGCGACCTCCTGGGGATGTCTCTGGCAAGCTTCTTGGTGTCTCTTGAAATGTCCCAGGGTCATTCAACTCTCAGGCAGCTCCAGGACTGTTCCCATGCCTAGATGGGGAAAAGCTGTGCTAGTCCTGACCTTAGCAGTACTCATAACCCACAGTTCATCACTGTCTTTACAATGATCTTTCATGAAGTGAGCACTGTTATGTCTCCTTTCTCTTAAAATTCCTTCTTTAGGATAAGAAAGTACACTACCTTCAGCCTTTCATTCCTATGTTACAATTCTTAAACCTGCTATTCTTGTTGCTTTCCTCCGTGCTTCACAATGCTACTGCTTCATCAGCACAAGGTGACAATTAACACCTCCGACGTGCAGTTTTTCTTCTCACATGTTGCTACACGGGAGTCATAAAACTGAGACTCATGGGATTAATCTCCCCTAAATCTAAATGTCTGCATCAATGCCTGGATTAGCCGTCTAGATTCACATACTAAGGGCAGTTTAGGATGCGATTCCTCTGATTAAATCTATGCAGAGGCTTAAAGCAGCCCTGGGTGCCTTGTTTAGGTACAAGAATATCTAGCGAGATCTATCCTGCTCTCTGTGATATATAAGATTTTACTGAAAAAGCGAATTCAAATTTAGTGTGGATACAGAAATCTAAGTTCTTCACAAAGTGATGAGTCCAGGGAAACCAATATGGCCATGGCTCAGGGGTCCTAAGGAATTTGGGCTAAAGGCCATAAAAAGGGGTATCAGAAACTTGAAAACTTCTGTGACTAATGTCTTGGATGACGAGGGTAAAATTGTGTGGGATATTCTCTCTGCCTAATCTTCTGTTAAAAGGAAACCACCCGGCCTGCGCCATTTGGGCATCCCTGTTCAGAGAACAAAAATACCTCCTGACTTCAGCACGGCGGTGTCTCAAATGCAGAGGAGTGGAGCAGAGCTAGACAGTTCCTTGGAGAGGAAGCGCAGTCGTCTTGAGCTTATCACTCCTGCACAGTTGTAAACTCAGCCCTGCTCACTCTCGCTAATAATAGCCAAGTGTAATTGTGTTCAGATGGCTGGCCCAGCCAGAGGAAAACCGCCTTGCCTGTTACGCAGTTTAAGCAAAATTGCCTTGAGTAATGAAGAAAAGCAAATTATAAATATCCAACTCGGTGTAATCAGTCTTCAGTGACTGCTTGGGGAATTTATTTCCCTAAGAAAAGCAGACTGGACCTGAAGAAGTATCTCACAATGAGCAGATTCGCAGCCCTGTACAAAAGGCATTGCAGCAGCATGTTATTTGGAAGCACTGTACGCTACAGTCCACGTAAGAAAGACGGCAGCTGGTCTAAGGAGGTGTCACCCTGGGGCTGGGCTCCCAAGCTCGCCGGAGCAGTGCTGGCCGCAGCCACCCCTGCCAGCGCTGTCCCACAATCGAGGACTGGGATTACCAGGTGCTCCAGCAGCAGCGCAGTGCAGGACAAGTCTCAGCACGGAAATTAGATACTTGAGTCACAAGCAGGCTACCCCTGTCCTAAGAAGTGATTAAAAAAAAAAAATCTTCACCAGTGTGGTTGAAAGTAAGCTTCAGGCAAAACATGGGGATGGGAGAGAAAACCTTCCTGCCAACAAGTTCCCAGCTCATTTCTTCTTTTTTTCACAGTCTCCCGTTAACTGTTTTTGCCGTAAAATCTACTGTAGTTGGTGCTTAGCTGCAAGGAACATTGCAATGGGCACTGAAAAGCTATACATAATAGCCTAAGTGGGCTCTTACGTGCCATTCTCTCTCAGTAGTTGTTACAGTTACTGCTGCTTTGCAGAGATGAGAGAATGGCACTCATCCAGCACTGCCTTTATTTCTAAATACTCTGGGTACGGGCAGAATAGAAACAATTAATCACTAGTTATAAGAAGCAGTGAAGTAGCTGGCTGCTGTGGGACAAGCCCAAAATCCAGACTGCTTTGGGTTACTGGTTGCTGCCGAAGAGAGACCACAAGTAAAGCTGCTGTCCCCAAGACACGTCATGTATCGCTTGTGTTGCTGCACATTCAGACCCCGTTTTGTTGTATAATCATACGCCAAAACAAAGGTCTCGGCTCTACTCTTGGGTACCTTCTAGATCTTCACACCATGCAACCTCTCTCCCCGCTGATGAGAGAATCAAGGTCTCCAGAGTCCATAACACAGATCCCCTTTCTGCTATAACCCTCCCTGCTCCTAAGGGAAATGTCTGGAGGCTCAAGGCTGCCCCGGAGCACTGCTGGTCTGGGTGAATATCCAAAACAGAACTTCAAAAATAGGCAGCAAAGCCCTAAAATAATTTATTACTGTCCAAGAAAAACAAATTTTGAAATTAACTGTTGACTACCTGATTGCTTTCCATACTAGGGTTTTTCACTGGTGCAATTATGAGTGTGAGCTGGCTCTGGGTGGTGATGCCAAAGAGCTATAAAAAAGGGTAAGCTCGGCATCATAGCCCAGCGAGGCCATACTGGAAACTCTGGTCTTGAGATGGCTCTTGTGACACTGAACATGAAATAGAGAAAAAAGCTCTGGACATGTCTTTTTCACAGTTACTGGCAATCTGGGAAAGAGACTGAGTATGTTAAATAAGAGTGGAGAACTGGAATTCTATGGGAAAATGCTTCTTTCTCTCTCTAATACCTGACAAACCTAATCACATATTATCTTCAGCCTCTTCACTCTGTCCCATGTTGCACTGTAACACTGGACAACTTTAGATGCTTCTCATACTGTGCGCAGAAAAACAGCAAGATCAGTGTATGCAGAACTTGACCAAACTATATTTGAGCAGAAGGAGTGAAAATAAGCTGAAAATATCTGAGGAGTGTCCACAAAGGTGGAGAACTACGTGTAAGGATCTAAACTGAAGAGAGGGGATACTCAGATGGAAGAGCTGAAATCTCTGTTTGCAGAGCCCTGACAGGTTGTGGGGGATGCTGCAGGAATCCACTATCCTACCAGTAGCAGCCCTCCAGAATGACTGCACCTGTGTAGATTGTGGTGACTACACAAACTAGCACAGAGCTTTTCATCACAGGAATCCTCCCAAAACTCAGATTCAGCTGTGGTCTAATCTGGCTCCAGATTAGCTGTGGCAGCCAGAGCCAAATCAAGGCTACTTATAACAAACTCATTGCACTATCAACATTCTCCCTAGAGTAATGAAAACCAGCCCGGCTCTTTATGAGCCGTGCAAATCTGGTTTATTGCACATTACTGAACAATCACTGTTGCAAACACTCACACTAAAGGAAAGCAATGGATGCAATTTTTTTAATCTGACAAAGAGGGAGAGACGGAAAATGCCAAGCAGCAGTGTCTGTAGTCTTCCCCGCTTCAGTCTGCACTGTCAATGTTTAAAAACTGCTTAGTTAGTTCTGCTAAATCATCAGGGTGTTTTGTTTACAGCATAGCGGGGGAATCAGTTACTTTTCTCTTCTCTGGGCTTAAGATGAGAATAAAAACTCCATATGAAAGAAAAAAGACCCATCCACTTTTTCTCCCCTGATGATACAAGATGCCAAGCGGCTGGGATTCCACCTCTTCCATCGCCTGCAAGCACAGGCAGCCAAGAAGTGCCAACAGACAGCAGATGTTTTAACTTTGAGGCAGCTAGGACATTTTGTGGCAAACAGACCCTGAAGAGAATTGCTGCCAGGAACGTGTCTCCTGCTGCACAACCACGTGCAGCTCCTTCATCTCCAGCACGCCAGAGATCAGCCTTCCCATATAAAACCAGGAAGGTAACAGATTCTTGTTTGTTGTAATGTCTGTTGTCATAAAATAAGCAAGGGTTGGTGTGTTCAGGAAGTCCTAAAGCTACACCTGTGTCTCTGAAACACTTTTTGGAGAAATCTCCCTCCTGCCCACATCAGCTTAGCTGATAGGAACAACAAGTTGGCTTGACCTGGTCTATAAGATGTGCTAAATATGCTACCAAGGGCACATGTCTCATCCCCTTACAAAAACATAATCATTTTGTGGTCCCTAAAAGTCAATAGTACTTTTTCACACTTGCAAATGTGATTGTAACGTAGCCACACTTCGACAGAAGAGAAGTCTTCACTGGAGACTGACCTAGGGCTCTTACTTGTGCACATACCATGGCACCTGAAAACACACAAAATTTGTCACCCAAGGCTGGTGGCACTTTCAGGCCAGACCTGTCCGAGGCTGTTGGCCAAAGCCCAAAAGCCACTTACGCTGCTGGTAATAACCCACTCATGTTACAAAGCAGCGCCAGGTAATTGACCAAGGCACTCCCAGTCTCCTTATGCTTTCCTGGGCATCTCTTCCTAGGCAATCCTTCCTTGTTACTCATCTGTTTTCTTGTTCTGTCCCAGAAGTCACCAACCAAAGACAAGGCGATCTGCTAAAACAGCTTGTACATAGTCTTCTGGCCTCTCTCCCGACCTCAGAGCACCTGAGCCCACACATCCAGCTGGTAACTTGGTAACATTGTCCTCACATTACCCCTTCCACATTTTCTCTCCCCAGACCCAGGCTGTGGACAGACAAACCTTTCCCCGCCGTGCATCATTGTTCCTCCCCTGTCTTTCCCTGAATGCTGGATACAGCGTGTCCTAACCAGTTCCTGGTATTCCCATGGGCGTGCAAGCCAGGCTCCCTACCCTTCTGCTGGCCAAATGTACATTTATACTCGCAATTAGTCTTTTCCCAACCCTTTCACACAGGATTATGGGTCTACGACACAGTGCAGCCTGAATCTCCATGAGAACCCGGGGAGACACATGCTGATGCTCAGTTTTTCAAAGAGAGTTTGTTCATACTGGGAAATGTTGCCTCTCTGGAGGACCTTTCTGGTACATCCTAAATGAACATCCATGCTGTTCCCTGTTGAGAGGCTTTGGTCCTATGTGCACTCTTCTCTTCATGTAACTAAAAGCACTTTGAGAGGGGTGGAGAAAGAATAAACATGTGTGCTAGCCACAGTCCCAGCACACTCAACAGCCACTGACTCATAAATGTGCACTTTCACAAGCCCACGGGTTGCTCTGCCCATTCCAAACTGATTAGCAACATATGGCCTTGAAAATATGCACCTGGATGGGACCCCGAGACATCATGTCATCCATCCCTCTCCCTGAGGCAGGAGCAACTCTACCTACAGCATTCCTGAGCGGTATTTTGTCTAACCTGTTCTTAAAACCTCCAATGGGGGAGACTCCAGAGCGTCCCAAAGCTCTTCCAGTATTATCACAACCTACCATTATGAAATTTTCTTGGTGGATCATCTAAATCTACCTTCTTGTGATGTACCAGGAAGTGACCTTCCTCCTGCAGAGATCCTGGGTCACTGTGGGTTACACCAGGCCTCTCGAGTGGCACAGCCCCAGGTCTCAGTGCTTGTGGCCCTGCTCCAAAACTGCTGATTAGCACAAGGGAATTCCACTGCTGTTACGGTCCACATCAGCTGCCTCCACATGTCCGCCTGCGTTGGCAAGGCACTCCCCCCGTCTTCCCGGAGCAGCAAGCCCCAGCCAAAACACCTTCATGGCTCTGCAGCAAAAGTTACATTCATCTCAGCAACTGGCGTAAGTCATCATTTTGGCCCAGATCCACATTTCATACCTACGGGAGGCCGATCACAGAAATCCAGAGCATCCAAAACTCAGAGTGATTGAGTCTACGGGCCAAGATGACATTGACACAAAAAGCAGAGGTGTTATTTTCCCCACAAAACGCTGTGAGACTCTGTACGTGGTAGCAAAGATCCCCAAAAAATGCAGGGGCACTGCGGAAGTGACAACTGGAGTGTGACTCTGCAGAGCGGACAGACGATCCTGAGCTGACTTGACGCGCATGCCAATTGCCTCGGATGGCCCTGCAGACAAGGCACGCTAGTAAGCGTTTGTTTTCTGTACCGTGCTTTCCAGATTTCTTGCATCTTCAGGCAGGTATACTGTGGTCATCACTTCCCGCTCTAAGAAGTCATCTACTATTGCTTTATTCTATTAAAATAGAATAAAATAGAAATAAAATAGAAAAAAATGATGGCCATGTTTCATTCCACCTATCAGATGAAGTTATTTCTATATTTTCTGTACTTGCCTGACTACCAGTAAATTTGCAGAGTGCTGTGAGCTGGCAGGCACATAGAACACATCCCCTTTTACAGGGACTGGTATTGCATGCTTCAAGGGAACTTGTAAAATCCCAACAGTGGATATTCGTATAATGACAAAAATTTTATCATTTTTAGTACAGCGACATACCCGTGGAAGAGGTTTATACTATGCACAGATGGTAGGCTGATGTCCTGAAACGAAACAAATTTCATACATTTTACACCAACAAAAATAAAATTATGATTACTCTAATATAAAAGTCTACTGAATTTTTGATCCGCCAGATCTTTAGCAGAGTGCAAAATAAATACATAAGATCCTTAATGAAGGAATATTACAGAAAATATTTTGCTTTCCAGGCTGCTCTTAACCAGCTTCTGTTAACTCTTCTCCTAGTACCTGTTCTCATTGTATTTTCCATGTCATTCTTTAGGTGTGGGGAAAACATGTTAAATTTGACAGCTTCAGTGCATCAGAAGCCAGGTCCTATTTTAAGACTCCCTCATACAAATCACAGATTTACACCCATTTTTATTATTTCCCTCATCTCCTTTTCCCTCTGTGTTTTAAATCCTCCTCCTTTATATTTCAGGTTCCTACTGAAACCCCAGGCTGCCTGGGGACAGCGACAGCCTTCAAACATGAACACCTTCTCCCAGAACAAGGCTGCGATCCTAATAGATGTCTCCGAGCCCTAATACAATAATACAAGAAATCATTAGCTTCCATATACCAGGAAAGGTAATTAGTGGGGCTAAAGCTGAGTTCAGTTCATCGATACCCACAGCGGAAATGAGAGGCTTTGCGGAACTATAGGTGCGTTCAGGGCAAAAAGCAGGCTGCCAGTCTGCTAACTGTCTTATCGCCGTTTTTCTTAGGTGCAGAAGGGACACCCGTCCTCTTGGCGCGAGACCAAGCCGCCTTTCGGAGGAGGTCCAGCGCAGAGCCACAGCTGCCTCGAGCCGGCGGCCCTCGCCGGGAGCGGGCAAAGATTTACAGCTACAAACAGATGGCCTCTCGCACACCCCGCCGGCCTCCCAACGTGTTATTTTGATCTTTTTTTTTTTTTTAAAAACCCCAGATTAGCTCAGCAATATGGTTTCTCCTACCCCAAAACCACCCAGGCGGTTGTTTGTCCTACCACCAAAACGGGGTGGTGTGCAGGCGGGAAAGCTGTGACCCAGCGGAAGGCTGGGATAGTTTTTAAACTGCGTTTTTCCGCAGAAAAACGCAATTGGGACCTCAGCCCACTTGGCTAAGGCAGCAGGTCCGGTGCAGCCCAGGCTGGGGTGGTTTTAAATGGACTTTTTCCACAGAAAAAACATGATTGCTACTGCAGCCCGCTTGGCTGAGGCGCCAGGTCCAGCACAGCCCAGGCTGGAATGGTTTTAAAAAGACTTTTTCCACAGAAAAATGCGATCGGGACCGCAGCCCGCTTGGCTGAGGCGCCAGGTCCCTCTGCCCGTCCCGCCGTCCCCTCAGGTCTCTCCCGCCCGCCGCCCGAAGCCCCTTCGCACCTCCTGAGGGGAGAAGAACAGCCGCGACCTCCCCAAGATGGCGCCGACACCCCCTCGCCCCCTCCGCGCCCCCAACTCCTCCGCGGAGGAGAGGCGCCGCGACCTCCCCAACATGGCGCCGATGTCCCCC
>VUYV01000372.1:331396-366290 GCA_008711295.1 Anarhynchus alexandrinus | reverse complement strand
TGGGTTTTTCCTCCTTTTATTTTTTCTCCTTCCTTTTATCCCCCACTCCCCCCTTTATTCTCCCCCCCTTTTATATTTTTTTTACTAATTTCTGATTATTTTTTCCTGGGCTGGCGCTGCCCTTTTGTATATGAGTTGGGGAGCGGGGCTGCCGCTGGGAAGGCAGGGAGTTTAAATGCTGTTAATCACGCAAGTAGAGTTCCCCCCCACCTTTCTAATATGCCCAAAAGGGGGTATAAGTTGTGTCTCTTTGTTCTTGGGTTATACAACATCTGGCTCAGGAGGGACCTGGTTCATGACTGAGGTGCTCAGGACCTTGTTAGTGTAAATAATAATTACAGGGCAGGAATATTCGTCTTGAAAGTCTTCGTACGTGTGGGGTTACTAAGTCTTAGCTTTCTTGCAGCTACAGATAATTTCCATAGCGTGGGGAGATGTTTTCTGTGCACCTCTTCAAGATTCGGATCTCTGCTTTATGTTTTTTTTCCCCTCCACTGGAGCTGTCTTCGTTATTTTCAGAATTCAGGATTTTTATCTTGGGAAAGACATTGCTGTTCTGGTTTTTATCTCTAATGCGTTAGCCTTGCTGCTGTCCAGGCATGGTTTTAGACCTTCTTCCCATGTCCCGGACACCGTGAGAGTATTTTTGATGTTGTGGTGGCTGTGTGTAGTCGTTATTTTTGAGAGTTTCGTTCGTGACATCATGGCAACTTGTGTTCATCCTTACTTTAGCAGCAGCATTACCTCGTCTTCTGATTCATCTGCATCACAGTTGCTCATTTTTAAAACCTGTTATATTGAACTTTTAATGGCCAAATTTTGGGGAAACAGATGAGAGAGAAATTGTTCATCTTTTTAATTTAGATTTTCATGCCTGTGGTAAAACTGGGAGCAACAATTTTTTTTTCGTTGAGGGGGAAGGAGGAAGTATATGGCAGTGGTAACTGTGGAAAGGTCAGGGTTATATTAACTTTTTTTCAGGGTTTTAATCTTGTCCATCGTGTATAAGTGTTACAGTGTAGTGTTTAATTAAATAATTTCATATCCTGATGTTTTTCTACGTTTACTATTTTATAGAGTATCACAGTTGATTTTTATTGTATTTTATTGTATCACAGTTGTTTTTCAGAAGTCTCATGTCATTTATGTAGAGGCTTTATGATGGCATGGGCTCTTCCACATGTGCCATAAATACAGCGAGCTGGGAAACCCTCTGCCTCGTCCAGTACGTGTTTTATGCAGTTCTTACAATTTCACGTACCGCAATAGCATCTGCGCTTTACAAAGTGTGTGGCCTGATGTACATTCATGTTACACAGGTGGAATGAAGCATAGGTCTTGTAAAGCGGTGTTTGTTGGCAGCCTGGATAGAGCCAGTGTTCGCACGTGTGTAGGCAATATGATTTTTGGTGGGGAGCCGTGAAAGCGCTGCCTTTCTGTTGAACCAAAACCTTTCTGTGGACCCCATTAACTCGCGGTGTTTCACTTCGTACCTGGCTGTGCTGCACGGATGCTCCTTTGCAGGTAACTTGGCCTGACTGTGCTCTCCGTAACGAGCATGTTAGTTATCCTGACACAAGTTTATGTTGTGGATGTGGACCGTGCCGTCCCAACTGTGCTGCCCGGTGTGCTAGAACAAGAAATACCCTCATCATAAGTAAATGAGCCGTCCTGGCAAAAACCAGCTGTACCAGCGAGAGTCCTTAGTGTACGCCGTGTCAGTCAGAGGTTGCCCTTCTCTATAGCTCCCTTGGGAAAACGTGTGGCATAAATTTGTTCATAGAGGATTAAGCTACGGTGAGCAAAGGCCACTTTGCTTCTGAGCAAGGTTGGCCACGCAGGGGTTTTACGCACTGTAATATTGCACTTCAGTTAATTGTCTCAACTTTCCTGGAGAAAATCCCCATGGCTGGTCGGCTGCACAGATGTCAGCTTTCAGACTGCAGGTATTTTGGCATGAGGACTACTTCAAGTGTTGGAATTTCATAATTTTTCTGTCACTCAGGAGCCTGAATCATCTTTTCTTAGACTTAAACCAGCCAGTTTCACTTCTGGCAAGCTCTAAGCCTGGAAGATTTCAGCCGCGTAAGTGAAAATAAAGAACCACAAATGACTGCAGGAGCCCAGGTTGGGAGCACTGGGGCCGCCTTTATTGTAAATCTCGCTTTTAGGCTACATCATGTCAAACTTCTGCTGCCATGTCCATGTCCATGCTCTGGGAATATTTCCATTACTGCTTCCACCTGCTCTTCATTTACCAACTGAGGGAGATTTCCATGCAGCTTCTCAGTTTCTTGAAGGCTTTGGGAATTACTGTTTTTTTGCCTTAGCCTCCTATGAGCTGGACAAGTATCCTCTAGGAAGGAGGCAGAGCGCAGTGACTCTGCCGTGCTCCTGTATCCCTTTTCTCAAGAAAATTTTAATACAGGCTTTTATACATAAGAATGTTGCATGCTGTCAGGAAGGATCGGCTTGTGTTGATGATTTTCGATGCAAGAAGTACTGTAAAATTTAGCCTCAGACTTTATCTTCCTTACTGTTCTTTCTGAAGTAGATCCATAGGGAAAAAATATAGTTAATATTTTTGTATTCCTGATTACCCAGTGCTCGAGTTATTTAATAAAATAATTTAAAATACACCCCTTGGTCTTTTTAAATAACTTATACTGCATGGTCGGGATCTTACTTTTACTATATAGTAGTTACAGTAGTAGAAAGATGGAAAATGGTGCTGAGGTGGCACTTGAAGCAGATTCTTGTTGTGACTCACGCGGCTCGCTAATGAACTTCATTAGAGCTTTGATACATAGCCATTTGTTAAGCATGCTTGTCTAAAATTAGGACTGGCTACAGCCAATTGTAAATCAAAATTAAGGATAAAAGTTTCCACTTATTCCAGTTTAGTTTTCACACCAGATTCAGAGCTGTGTTGCTGGTTATTGTGCTCTTCTGGATCTTCGGTAAGGCTCGTGCTGCTGAAAGTCTCACGAACCACAGAAGACCCTCCGTACGAAGGAGTCAAGTGACATGTAGTCTCTGGCAGGATCTCTGGGCGCTGGGGCGATGTTTGTCTGTGTTTAAAGGTAATCCATCCTCTTACGGTTTCGAGTGCAGTTGTTTGTGAGAGGGTCAGTTTAATGGTTTCTCACATGTCCACTGGTGAATGCGGATACGCGCCCCTGCCCCGGTCTGTTTATCACTTGCTCTAATGAGTGAATTTGTGTGTCAGCTTTTGCAAATCCTTCATCATCTTATGTTGCGTGTGAATCTAGACCAGGTGAACATATCTTAGCAAGCCCCCTGTTTTTCAAGCATTGCAAACCATAAAATGCCGAGCATTACTAGCATCTTCTCTTTTTTTCCCACCTGAAACTTCAGCTTCTACCAGAAACTCTCAGCCGATTTCTAAGGTAAAGGCTGTTCCGTTAGCAGTGGAGTGTGGAGAAAGGTTTGGAGGTCCAGAATTGTGCAGGTTGCCAGGGCTTTGCACCGTGGGTGGCAGGAACCTCTCACCCGTCCCGGCTAAACCTGCACCATCCAGGCACCATCCTGCTTTGGGGAGAATTCAGATCTATTCTGTATCCACTGCAGCAATTGTGACAGGGTTCAATATTTGTGATGTCTTGCTAATTCTGGCCCCGTTGCCTTCACTTTTTCCCAAAAACTAGTGGGGCTGAACCAGTTGCCAGTTGGGCAGTTCCATTGGAAGGGTTGGCTGGAGTCATTCATCCCCATGCAATGCCACCACTCGCCAGGAAACTTCAGAGCCCGTTATCCTTTTGGGAATAGCACGGTTTATAACTAGGAGCAGACCTTGTGTTCTCACCAGGAGTGTGAGTAAGGGGGGAGCTGGGAGAGGACGGCCAAGTAATCAAGGCTGCACGCCCACTTTGTTTTGGAGATCGCCTGATGCGTTTAGCTTTATGGCAAGGACTTCTGTCTGAGGCTGGTCTGGTTTTGTTGTGGATGAGTCGCCTGCCAAACTCCAAGAAGGACTCCCTTCTATTGACAGATAGGAAATGGGGAGGTGGAGGCTATATTTGGTGGAGCACGTAGGAGAGTGATAGGCGTCCTGATGCGCATTGACGTTTTGATGTCAATGAAATACTGTGGGGTGTTTTTTCCTTCCTGTAAGAAGGATGTAGCTGTACAGAGACTCTTGGAACACTTTGGATGGAAGGTGTATTCCATCTGACCATTGGGTCTATGGGATTGGGAAGTCCAGCGTCTCCTTTTCTTGCTGTTTTTCATCCTTTTTTAGAGACCATACTGCTTTCAGTGGGTAACGGAGCCTATTTTTGTGCTGGAGGATGAAAGCAGGTGTCTCCTCAGTACGGAGCGCGGTGAGGTGCATTCTGCTCTTGGTGCTGGGCTCTGAGCCTCTGCTTCCTCGCTCGCGTTATTTTCATTGGGCGTTGATTGCTTTCTGCCTCTGTGAGGCTGTGTGTAAGGCAGATGTGTGAATTATTTTATCTGTTTGCTCTGTGTGCTGTCTGTATTGCCTATAAATAATAAATGGATTGCTCAGATGCTGCAGACTGATAGCGACTTGGAGGGTAACTCAACTTTTTCAGTACTGTCGCAAACTTCATCTGACTTCAGATACATAAGCAGAAAAGCATGAAAGTGCCTTTTCATGTATCGAGCGTGCTGCTTGCCTATAATCGGTGGGATCAAGAAATGCAATCCAGAAGCAACTGAGTCCCTCCCACTGTTTATTACATAACCATCTAATTAAAGTAATCAAATGGGGGATGACTTCGAGGCTTGGAAAACTTCCCCATAGTCTGGGTCAAAAATACTTGCAAGACCGCACCCCCCGAGTCTCCACGCTTTATTTACCTTGCAACATCCTCTGTAGAGGAATGGTGTCTAAATTAGTTCTCTTCCCCATAAGTTTATTTTTGGCGTCGGCCATTACAGTCTCCTGCTGCTGCTTCTGCAGCCGCTTTCTTGGGCACAAAGCAAATCCTTTAACTCCTGATTTCCCGTTTGAAAGAGAAGTGACTTCAAATAGTGCTGTTCCCTTTCCTTCCTAGAAGGAGCTAGCCGATTCGAAGCTCTTCTTGTAGTTGCTTTGGGTTGCAAGTTGGTTTTTTTCAGGTTTATTATTTTATATCATGAGTATTCATGGCAATTGGCAGGTAAATCAGTAAATTGGGTCTCTTGCTAGAGAAGGAAATGGTGTGATAGCTGTAATACTTAAACCCTGATAATGAGAAGCATATGTAGATGAAGGTGGTGGTGAAGAAATGTGAAAGACGTCTAAAGTACAAAATGTAGCAGCAAATAAAAATTCATGGTCCATTTTCAGTGTACAATCATGTATTTTCAAATACATGGTTATGCGTTGCAGGAACTCTGAAGACTCTGAATTCCCATGGGATTTGCATAGCGTGCTGTGCGTTCAAAGCAGGAAAAGCCCCGCTTGAGCGCTGACTTAAGGTGGGTCAGGACTGGAAAACCGCGATGGCTCCGTCTCGGATGTTCTCCACGTGCGTGGGAAGTTTGAGATTCTGGTGGAGTAGTACTCCTGTAAGCCATACTGACCTATGCCCCTTCTCAAACTAAGACAGAAGGAAATAACTGTGCTTAGTGAGAAGAGTATTAACGGATGTACTCGTGTGTGTGTGAGATTGTTATAACCCTGCTTCATCTTTTAACAAGTGCTTCGGGTCTTGAGTGTTGCGTTTTGCCTGTGTGGAAGACAGCTGAGTACTAAGCGGGACGCTTGGAGAGCGTGGTGGCCTGCTTAACAGGCTCTTTGTCAATACTAGAGAGAAAAATGTTTGAACCGGCATTTAAATCCAGCGTGCAGGTACTTAAGACTTAAATAACTCGCAGACAAATCTCTTTGATCTAGTTGAGCTGTAGATGCACTTTTTTCCAGAAAACGCAAATCTTAATCCTGCACAATACGCAGCTGCAAGTGTAACGCGCACTGGATTTTCTCGCATAACCTAGTGCTTCGTTTACAGAGGTGACACTTTCCCTTTTTGGGGGCTTTGCTCATCAGTTTCCAGTGGGTTTGCTGGGGGGATTTTCCTCCTCATCTGCACTCTTGCGGGGCAGGCAAGCAGATGTGGTCTTGAACCTCAGGAAACCGTTTTGCGAGGGAACCTATCCTTTCCTTTTTCCCAGTTCCAGGAGCTAAGGGGAGGAGGTATCACATTTTTTACTGGCACTGAACCAAGTCTCGCTGTACTCTGTCACCTCAGACACCCTAAAGGACACCGCAGGGTAACCCGAGATGCCTGTTTTTGTGAGCCTGGAGGAGAACCCTCAGATTCTTCCTCGTGTGAATGCAAATATGGTATTTGACATCAGAAGCTGTCTGCAGACCTGTGAATGCACAACCCCTCCTCTTAAGCAGCTGTAGGAAGAAAAACCCCACAAACTTATGTGAATAAGATCTTGAAAACAAATGCTATCGTAGTGTGTATTTTCCCTACAGGATTTAATTTATTTATTTTTTTTTAAGATGGAATGGCCTGGGTTCCTAATCTTTTTTTTGCTCAGTATGTATTGCAGGATTGGAGGGCAAATTAATTGAAAGGGTATAAATATTCAACTGCAAGAGGGGAGAGAGATTTTTTTTTTTGTGTGGTCTGGGACAACTCACCACTGCTTAGTCCATTCCCTGGGACCTTCTGCACGCACAGGTGGAATACCTGTACCCTTCCCCATCCAGCTAAGGTGGCACCACCCCTCCTAAAACCAGCTACAGTCATGCTGGTGTAACTCATTCTGGGTTTAGGATCAGCCAGACCCTATTGAGCATCTCCCTGCAGACCATTAACAGGACCATCAACGAGGGGTGGGCCAGGCTTGCCATTCTAGGGTGGAAGTTACATAATTAAACGTGGTTAGGGCTGTCATCTGCCTTTACCGTATACTAATCCGGTTGAATTAATGTGATGTAAGGACCAAGTCCTTAAGGTGATCCATCTAGCCAAGGTTGAAGACAGCGGACCTCGTCCATGCTGGACGTTACGGTTAATGGGATACTTCACACCTCCAAGTCTCAGTCTGGACGAGGCCATGGTGTGTCACATCGCCACCCTCTCCCTTGAATCCCTCGGTAAAACATGCTTCCATTATGTTTTTCTGTGGTAGCCCAGCATAACCACTAATCCTCTCGATAAAAGAGGATTAAAACTGGGAACATTTGCACCTTAATGCAGCCAGCTAGGGCCGCGCTCTGTCTTTTAGGCAGTAATCTTGTTGGGGCGAGGGCTGTGCCGTTGTGCAGTGCCAGGAATGCTGTTGGCGATCGGCGAATAGCAGCTCTCTCGGCGGTTGCGCTTATTGGGTCAGTAATTCTTAAAAGACCACTTTGTGTGTTAATTAAAAAAGCTGCATCGACTAGAGATGACTAACTCGCTTCACACTGGTAAAATGACTTCTGGGCTGTACCCAGAAAGTAAAATAATTTGAAATTGGGATTTCTGTGTGGTTCTTTAAATAAAATGAAAGAATGTGTAAGTTGACAAAGTGTTACCTTTGAGAATGCCATTTATCGTACGTTATGTTTCCTAGACTCATGTCAGAACTACACATCCTGCAAAAAACTTTAGGGAAGAGGGTTCTGCCCTGGGTGTTACTGGTAAGGGAGAGTCACCTCTGCATATTGCACCCCAGATGCTTCATGTGAAACCTGCAGAGCCTGGGGGGAAGCACGGGAATGCTAAATGAGAATTCCACCCCGTGGCTTACGATTTTACGGTATAGTTTGACTTCCAGTTTTGGATTACACTCGCTGGCTGACACGGGCTGGGATGCAGTGGTGTGACCTTCCTATGGGTTTCCGAAGGCTGAACGTGTGCTAACCTTTTTCTTGGTGTCTTTATGGGGAAGGCTGATTCTACTGTAGTACTTTTTATTTTTTTAACTTCAGTGAATTGCTTAAAATTTGGAAAAAAAAAAAAAGTGGCATCTAAAAGCGTGGAGTCCTTGTGCATGTACGTGCTGTGCTTTCCCTGTGAACTGCCATGGCTCTGGTTGAGGCAAGCGACTGAAGAGAAACTGCTTTGGCAGCCAGTTCAGCCCGGTTCAGCTGGTGGGGTAATTTAAAAGTGGTTTTTGTTTTCCTGGAGAGCTTCACGTTCTCTCCGATGTGCTGCTTCTGCTCCCTGCTGGCCCGGGCAGGAGGGAGACCAGGCGGCTGTTCCAGCTCGCCTTGATGGAGCGCTGCGGTGAAGTCCTCCCACGCTCGCCATCGCCTTTGTGCCGAAGCCCGAGAAGAGTCTTCAAGTAGAAACCACCTCATCCTTACGTTCAGCCCATAGCTTCCTGCTGGCGTTTGGTGCTAAATACGTGAAGTTAAGCTGCAAAAAAGACCCGTTGCAAATTGCATCGTATGTCGTGAAATGAATGTCCTACCACATTGCCAAATGGTGGCTTTCAGCAGAAACTTCAGCAGCAAATAGGAGTTTGTATGCCTAATAAACAGGATTTTAGACAAATTTATTTCTTTTCTAGACTTTCTGTGTGTGAAGTTTTTTCCTGCCGTGTGAGGTGTTTACTCTTTTATGTGAGATGCTGATAAGAAGAGTGCGTTAATAGAAGGGGTTTTGGTTTTGTTTTCTAGAATCAATTTTATTTTAGCTCTTTTCATGCCGAGACTGGTAGCGTAGGGAATTTTTCTTCCATCCTAATTAATAGGATCATTATACTAATATTATGCCACAGGAGGACGCTGTGGAACGAGAGCTGGTTTCTGTAGTTCCTCTTAGTGCTTGAGTTACCGCGTCTCTGCTGACATGCGGCAAACGTGTCGCTGTGAGCCAGTGTGAAATAAGAAGTTCACTTCAATCTTGATAGGAGAGGTGTAAACTAGCGTGTCTTATCTTGCCTTTGTGCAGGGTATCAGTTGTTGCTGCTGACATGAGGCAATGTCTCAAGTCCCGGAAAGTCAGTCGCATCTGAAACCTTGCACAGCTTCCCGAGTGACGCAAGGTTCACCAGAAGAAAGCCATTTTTTTATTGGATTGAGGTGTAGGCCAGCGAATTCTCTCCGTGAGCAAGGGAAGACTTTTTCCACAGCCATGGAAAACCAGGATTTTTGGATTTAAATGTGCATTTTAAATGAACTGTGGTAATAATTAAGATATTAATTGATCTTGTCCATGAGGAAATGGCATTATTTCCTTATCAAACCCGTAGTGGTAATTCCCTCTAGGCATAACTTTATACAAGAATGGTATCAAATTTATCCCGAAGGCGAATTAATGAATGATATTTAACCAGTGAGAGATGCCAATGCAACGTGACAGAAAAGCATTTCTGCATTGCAGAAAGAGCTAAATCTCTGCTATCGGGAGTCTGAAACCTCCCGCTGGGCAGGACGTGAACATCCTCTTTCTTTTCTCCCCATGGAGGAAAGACCAGGAGAAGGTCTGGGTCTTTCTTGTTGGTACGTAGTGCAGCCGAGTGATGGGAGATGGGGGCTTTCCCCTGTTCTTTTGGTTGCAAGCCGCACTTGCAGAAGCCAGTGTGGTTGTAATCGACTGGCGTAGACCTCCTGCCATCTCCAGTTTCACCTGGAAGTGGTTTCTTAACCAGCATCGTCAGGAAACACTGCAAGGGAGCTCTGTGCCCGTGCGAGTCAGGCCTGGCTGGGGGGTAGACATCTCTGCAGGAGACGTAGCTTCCCAGTACCAGCCAGCGTTGGTCCCACACAGAGGAGGAACACAGCTAGGACAGCCCCAAGCCAAGACTGGCCATCTCTCCTCTGTTCGAGGTTGCCCTCTGTCCTTTCCCCTCAACTGGAGGTTGGCAGCTCCTCTAATTCAGCCGTATCTCAGAAGCTATCAAAACCAGAGCGGTTCTGGCTATGGTAATCAAAGGGTAGGCGCAAATCTCACAAGACTAATGAGGTTTGATGAACACCGGTGACTTCAGTTGCGGCTCCTCGTGAAAATCACGGTGTACGATCTCTTGGTTTGTGTTGCCGTTGTTTCTGAATGAGGTTAGTTCTTCATGGTTAGTACAACCATTGAAATCTGCCGGTTAGAAACCAGCTGTATCAGGCTGTATGTACTTGCTTTAAAAAAAAATGCACAGGGGGCTTTGTGCCAGAATAGCAAAAAGCAGTACCGGACAATTTCAAAGGTATAATTACATCCAAACAGGATTTGATTTTATTAGTAAATGGCAAATGATTTATTTCTCGCTGGATCAGTTTTCACTTACGAATTATTCCAGGCTGTCTTTGCAGGGAATTTGGAGTTTATCTAGACACACAGCCGGAAGTTTGAAATAGCTTTTTAAATAAAACATTCTTATGTACTAAGTGCATAGGAAGTGCTTTTTAATCTGATTGAATACATGAAGTATGAAACCTATTCAACTGAAAAAACTCCTCCACGTCACGTTGGCCCGGATCATCAAAGGTATTTTAGATTCCTCCATCTCGCGAGATGACACCGGTGCCGATGGTCGCTGTGGCAGGCGGGCGGATGAGCTGTTGCAGCTGCAAACAGTTGGTAGTTCTTAAAATAAATGGGGGTGGTGTGGTCCACCTTACCCACTACAGCAGAAACTCTTGGGAGCGGGGAAGGCGGTTCGGCAGGGCGCATGGGTGAAGCCCTGAGTGCCACCGCCAGCATCTTTGCGACCTGCGCTGCCAAATTCTGCCCCTGCCTCGCTGCGATGGCCAAAGGATGGGGACAAGCACGAGGGTAATGCTGAGCATCATCACTACCTCCTCACAGCATCGTTGAAGAAGCAGCATTTAGCGAGTAAGGACCGTGGCTCCCCTCCAANAGCATCGTTGAAGAAGCAGCATTTAGCGAGGTTCCCCTCCAGGCTAGGGGAAGGGGAAGAGCAAACTGAGCAGCAAATGGCTAAAACCTGATTTAGAGGCCCATTTTCTAGCAGAGGTGCAGCTCTACGCGGCTGAACACCACTGGAGAGCTGCAAGAAGGGGCTTAGCAGGCGGCGACTGATGGCTGCAGCAGCCACCCCGCAGCCCACGGAGCTGCTGCACGAGAATTAACACACCCGGATCACAGGAGCCCCGTTGATTAACTCTCCGCAATCGCCTCCGAGAACAAAAGTGCCAGTGTGATGTCGGTTGTTTAATGCAAAGCAAACGACTTATTTACAGCGGAGGCTTGAATCCATTAAGGGCATATTAAACTCCAGATGCTTGTCAACTTTACAAAAAGAGTGGAAGAAAGGGAGGAGGTGTTGCACATTTTCTTGAAAAAACTCAGCTTGCCAAGCACGGAGCAGCGTTTCATTGAAGTTAAAACCATGTGGAGGGTGACCAGCTTGAATGATGAGACAGAATTTATTTTTTTTTCCTCTTATATCTCTTTTTACACTGGTCTCGAGACTGCTGTGTAGTACCAGACAAAGTACTACGTGCTGAGTTTCCGTGTGGTGTAGGGCTATTGATAAGGAATAGGTACTGACGACAGTGCGGGGATCAAACAGAAAATGGGCTGCTGAAGAAAAAGAGGAGTGTTTCCGTTCCTTTGAAACACATTAGAAAATGAGGCAGAGGGATTATTCTTGAGAGTGGGTATGTAGAATTGGCCCTCTCAAATAAGTCCTCTAAATTACTTAATTAAAAAAAAAAAAAAACCCAAGCAAATTTTAAAAAACAAAGCAAATTTTAAAAAAAATTAAAATAAACCCCCAGGAACAACTGATGTCCCCTGCGCCAACTGAGCAACCACAGCCTTGGCTGGTCTCTTCCTTTCTCCTTTCTGTTTATGCTATGCTGAATACAAGGCATGGCTTTGGGGAAGACACCGTTATTAACCCTACTCTATGAGAAGAGTGATTGGAGGCCATGAGGCTTCTTTGTGTTTCGGTGGGTCCACCACTAGCTAACAGGCTGGTTTGTACCTTTTTGTAAGTTTTTAAACAAGCTGTCCGTGCTGTGGAGAGCCGTGCCTCTGTGGACACCAGCCTAGACCTCTGCGCCACCTTTGTAGGTTTAGGTGTTGACTCCCCTGATGTTTAGGTGGAAGGAGGATGAGGAGAAGCTTGGTGCTGGCTGCCTTTTTTCAGAGACATGAGCTGATGTAAGCTTGTTGCCCCTTTTTTCATTGTGGCTTTCCATCGCATCTGGTTTGTTCCTATATCATTTAAATTTAAGATCTTTTCAGCAATTCAAGGCCAATTCTTTAGAGGACAGGAGGTGGGTCATGTAATGCAGCCATTCTCCTGAGTCTCATCGCTGGGAAGAGAAGAGGGTCAATGACCTGACCAGCCAGAAACAAGGACAAGGATGATACCCGGAGCTGGAAAGGTTAACGTGTCTATTGAACTAATTGCTGACATTGATCACTTATAAAGTGGGTTCGGAAAGAGTATATGTGTCTGTTAGTCCTCTCTCTTTCCTCCTGTGTAATTTCTAAATCCTTGCTTGTATCGCCATAGAAGGCAGAGCTGCTGCTTGAGCTCAGGACATCCACCTAATAAGGTTAGTTCCCCTGCACAGTAGTGCCGTGCAGCTGGCTGGGATGGGATTTCATTCTTCCCAAAACCTGTGGCTAGGAAAGGTTGGACTATAGCGCACTGAGCAGGCTGCGTAGCAGTTGGCTTCTGTTTGCTATGGGTGATTTGCCAATTCTTGCAGTTTAGTTATAAAATGTCATACTTGGTTTTATGTGGACATTATTACAGGATACAGGTGAACTCTTCCGTTATGGTGTTCTACCCATAGTGACTCGCCCTTGATATGACAATATGAAGCTTGAATTCTGACAACCAGGATTATTTGGAAAGAAAACACAGAACTCTCTATTTGATGAAGAAGCAAGTTTTGTAAGAAAGACAACTTGCCCTTTTTCACAGTGATTTCTTGGGTTGTATGGCGTTGCCTTACGGAAGAGAGGTGTGCTCATCGAGTGAGCACTGAAACGCCCAAGTAGAAGGAAGGATCTGGTTGCAAAACTTGAACACGAGAACTTTATATTTGATGTTTTGGATGTTGACGAGGCTGTTAGTTCTTCCCACCCCATTTCAGAATGGTAGAATCACAGGATGGTTTGGGTTGGAAGGGACCTTTGAAGATCATCCAGTTCCAACCCCCCTGCCATGGGCAGGGACACCTCCCACCAGCCCAGGTTGCTCAGAGCCCCATCCAACCTGGCCTTGAACACCTCCAGGGATGGGGCAGCCACAGCTTCTCTGGGCAACCTGCGCCAGGGGCTCACCACCCTCAGAGTAAAGAATTTCTTCCTTATGTCTGATCTAAATCTACCCTCTTTTCATTTAAAACCTTTGTCCCTACGTTCCCCACGCTCCCTTTCCAGTAGCTGCTTGTTTAGGAGAGGTCTAAGCACACATGGCAGGAGCGAGCTGTGCATGCGTGGATGAGCACAGAGCAGGTCTCCATCAAAATATTCTGGGTCTCAGCCCTTGTCTTTCAGTCTTCATTCAGATAATCCATATTTTGCATCCTTTTAGAGTTATTTAAACTGCCAAAGAAGTGAGACCCAGCAATTCTTTTATTTATTGTTCATCTGAATGGGGTTTCAGATGAATTAGGCATTGTGTTGGATGAGTTAGTAAAAACGGCTGCATGATTTAACGTGCCAGCAGATAAATGCCCATCTCTACGTTAAGACTGTCTCAGAGGTCAGTGTCTTGCGCTTCTACAGCATCTGAGGTAAAACCACTTCAGCGGTCTAAAGGATAAAAATAAGTCGGGGCCCTGTCTGTGGAAAAGAGTTTTTCCAGTCATGCTGCTGTACCTCATCATTTTTTCTGGTGTAGACATTTTATTTTTGGCTCAGTTTAAAGCACCCGTGAAGCAACATTAAAGTGGATGGCAGTGGTAGAGGACAACTTCTACAGTAGGATAACCCATGTGGTTTTGTATTGGTTGAGTTATAGCTCTTTGCGTTCACACCACAGATTACACTGAGCAGACGAGACCTTTGTTCTAATCCATGTGGTTTTAAATTTAATGTAGAATTTATGGCTTTTATGTGCAGTTTCTGTTGTTTTCTGCTGGTTTGAATGGTATGGCTTCTGCTATTTTAGCTTGCTTTGCTCCTCCTGCGTCTGGTGTTCTTCCAGCGATGGTGTCAACAGCCATTGATCATAGTTGACAGTACATCAAAGGAACCTCTGACACAGTCATGAAGCAACTGCACCGTGTGATGAGAGGGACTTTATCCTCATATTTTTTAAAGCACTTTAAATGACTTTAAAAATACTTCTGGCTGTCATCCAAGGCTTCTGGGCTAAGCTACAACTACCAGGAAATGTCTTTGCAGGCATCATCATATCATTAGGGGTTTCCTTACACCTGAAACTGTTCTGGTTTCTGAAGGAAAACAGGAATGAACTTTCCTTTTCTGGAATGATGTACCTAAAATTATTCACGAACAACTTTCCTTTCATCCTCTGTGCCTGAACTCCTGTCCAAATCCAAGTGCGGACCCTTCGGATGCAGAACAGAGATGCTTTGCTGCTGGGGCAGCAACGCTATCAACAGGTTGGTAATCACCAGCAGAAGCTGCCAGTCAAGCTGTTTGCCCACGAAGCCTGACTTGTGTCAGGAATCCTTTGGGAATAATTTGAATATATGAATAACTACCCAAGGTTTCAACGCTCAAAGATAAGGCTCCGTGCCTTTCAGCGTATGATTCTGGAGACGTTTGGAAATTTCATGGGAGGAAAATGTGAAGGTACGGAAATAGCGCGGAAGCTGGAAAAGTAGAAAACCTGCATTGAATGAAGGCAGCTCTCAGGTTAAACTAGAATTAATCCAAGTTACCACTTGGAAATGGACTACTAGAGCTTTTGGTGGTGGTGTGTGCGCAGCTGGGCAGCTTACTGAAAAGCTGTAGTAGTTTATTGCCTTTTTTCCAGCTTATACCTACTTTTATACAGGCAGGAAAGCTTAAAAGTGAGGAAATCTAATAGTGTCACCGAGGAAGCAAGTGTCCTTCAGACGCTGCAGTGTGTACCTCGGACTCCTTTGGAAGGGAGGCCATGGAGAGAAGAAAGAGTTTGTAGTAGATTGGTGGTTATTAGACCTGGTTTGAATCAAGCGGACTTTAAATGAACACATTGATGATCCCAGTCATTGCTCGTTGCTGTTTCCAAAAATGCCAAAATTCAAGCAGGCACCGTGCACTGAAGCAGAACATGTGTGTATAAAAAAAAAAAAAATAATGAAATGTGCATCTGTTTAAATTTGCATAGGTGCCCATGAGGAGTACTGATGTTGCTTACCCAGCTGTCCACTTGCTGACTCAGAAACGCATAGTTTCAGCCTACCACCAATTTTATTTATTAAAAAAGCATTTTTTTTAGTGGCATGAGTTGTAGACTGCTTCGTGATCCAAGCGGGTTTCCTTCCAAAGGAAACAATATTGGAAGCGTCCATTGCTTGACAGTCTTGTCTCCTGATGAGCTAAAAGGTTACTACGCTTTGTCATTTATGTTCTGGTCATATTTTTCTGTGGATAAATATTTTTTTTTATTTTAATGGAAAATACTTAAAGTTGTATTGCTTGATGGACAAAACCAGCAATATACCCTTTCAGAAAAGGCACGGTGGCTTGCGAAAGCCTGGCCTGCTGACCTATTTCATTAAGATTTTGCTTGAAAACTTTTTTCTTTCTTTTTTTTTTCCCCTCCCTCCCCATTCTCCTATGGTGGTGGCAAAATAAGTTCCCTGGAAGAAAAATTTTCAATTTGCTTCAATGTACCTCAGCATCTTAGCCCCTTCTTTACTGGCAGTATTTGAGTTGCTGCTATTTTTGGATGGTTCTAATATTGCAATCTAAGTTGTAAACAGGGTTGGACAACAGCAACGTCTAACTCTAGCAGCCTTTTAGGGAGGATTGAGAGTTTGAAGGTGATTTGTAACCTCAGTAGGTTCCTAACAGTCTCGCGACAACACTTCTGCTGTCCCGCAGGCTTGAGTTCCTCCAGCACGTGCCTGGAGAGAAAATAGAAGTTTGAAAACATCTGTTTGTGGTCCAGATTAAATTTAGTTTCCCATTCATACCATTTAGGATCTTTTAGGGGATGTCTTAGTGTTTTGTGGACAAGAAACTCACTTTTTTGGGGCAGTAATATTAGTGGGAGTGTAAATATAGGAGATGTGGCTCTTCCTCAGCCTTCCCAGTACAGAGGGTGATTCTAATGCCACGGTCATCTTAGTGTCTGGGCAGCTTCCAGTACTGGACCTGTACCCTGACACCCGTTTCTTTCTTTTACCTACTAGACCATGCTTCCTTCGTCACACACCAGCCGGCTGCATAATTATGTGACTGAGTCCTTCCTCCCATCTCGGTGGAGAGCACAGGTCCCTGGTTTTAACCAGACAGACTCTTCCAGACTGGGACGCCCAAACCAGTATCAAACCAGTATCACCCTAACGCTTAGAATCCAGCTGTGCATTAGAGCACTGTTGGCATCTCACGGATGAAAATCCACTGCCTAAATATATATGGTTCCCTTCTGCTTTTATCCCCCGTGAAGACGTCAAAATGAACGGAGTTAGCTTTGGTGCTCCACAGTGAAGTTGGTGTTATGTGTGGAAATTGTCTCTTAGCGGCAGCTGTTCACTTTATGTGATTCTTCTTGTTAGAAGTGTGTAGAGCGTTGGAGAGAAACCAGACATGGAAAATAAAGGGATTCTGTAATCTGGTCCCCTTTTTTTTGTGTGTTTTAGCTACAAACACACGATCTCTAGGTTAGAAGGCAGGTTGCTGTGGCCTCCCTCTCTGGTCAGCATAGAACAGCTGGAACATCCTGAGGAGCTTGGCCTCTACGGTCTGCTTGTCGGTTAACAAGGCGGAGTTGAGCAGGGCGAAACGCTTTGGAGATTGGTTTTGGCTGTTTGGGAAGTTCAGTAACGCTTTGGAAAGATGCACCTGGATTTCTTTGTATTAGTAAATGAGAAACTGTGCCAAAGCGGCTACGTCAGATTTGGCTTCTTGGGAGGACCAAGGCTGCTACGGTGGCTGCGGAAGGAATGAAGTTGTTTTGTAAATGGATACATGGAGCTAACTCATCCTAAACCCTAGGATGTGGTGGTTGGGAAACTTGATCTGTTGAGCAAGAGGGTGGCTGTCTGACTGCCCATGGCCATTTCAGGGATAACACAATATTTGCAGAAGTCTCAGCTAGCTGGGCAAGTCCAGGTGAGGTGATGGATTGCAACCATCCTCTGTGTGGCTGAAGTAGGGTAAGACCAGCATGGTTTGGTTGTTGTAGTGTATGCAGCATTGTTCTTATGGTAATGGGTGTTTTGACTGAGGTACTGGAACAAATTGCCCAGGGAAGTTGTGGAGGCACCATCCCTGGAGGTGTTCAAGGCCAGGTTGGATGGGGCTTGGAGCAACCTGGGCTGGTGGGAGGTGTCCCTGCCCATGGCAGGGGAGTTGGAACTAGATGATCTTTAAGGTCCCTTCCAACCTAAACCATTCTATAATTCTATGACTTCGTACACAACAGACTTCCTTGGCTTGTTCCAAGTCTCCTTTCAATATCTTGGTCCTGCTGCTACGTCAGAAACTTCATCTTAACCCCTGCTCAACAGCGCACGTGCCCCTGGCATTTGAACGAGAAGCTTTCTCTTAATGCTGTCCAGGGAATATTTTCCCTGAATTTGAGATGCAGCTCTGAGATGTTCCCTATAAAAACAGATGTGCTTAAGTCAAACATGGAAAGTGGTTTTTGAAAGGATCCTGTTTTGAGGAAAGGACTCTAAAATAATCGCATCCCTATTTTTGGTATCTTCAAGTTGGAATTGCCTTTGGAAGAGCTGTTTCATAAATGTCCATAACATTCAGTTCACTGAGTTGCAGAAGACATTGAGGCATGTGGAAACAAGCTTTTAGAAACCAGGTGGTGATGGGGAAAAAAAAATTAAAAATCTGTCATATTTCAGCTCTTTGGTCAGTGAATGTGAGGTAGAAATAAATACATCTGACTCCCCGTCGCTCCCCACCCTTCCTTTTCGTCTGTTTGTTGTCTGGACTATGGCAACTGCCTCCTTGCTTCTGAACTGCTGCTGCTTAAAATGCTGCTGCAAAAGATACTTCTTGCTCCACAGCTTTGGTCATGTCCCTTTGTACTCTCTCCTGAGTTCAGAGCAAGACTCTGGTCCTCTCCTTTACCCTCCTTCTGCCTCCCATCTGATCTTCTATTCCTGTTTGCCCAGGTATTTGCAGTTTCATCTGAGGTGTCCTCCGTTCTCCGTTTCTTCCCTGGAGCATCCCGTCTTTGTAATAGTCTCTCTTGCCATATCTCAATTATTTGCTCCTTCTTCATGTATGACTATCGGTTAGTTTGGGCAAAATAACCCTCTTGACAAAATGCTTTCTGCTGGTCTGGGTCCCAGTGTCTCACTGATCCCACTATTGATTCCATGGTTTGATCATCAGGACGTGGGTTTTGTGTTCAGTAGAAGCCTGGTGGTTATTTTCCCAGGCTGAGGGTTTTGTTCATGTTGATTATTTGCAAAGTGTCACGTATTTATGGCAAGATATGGATAATAAAAGCCACCGAAAGTGTTTGAAGGGCAAAGCTGCGTGTGATGGCATGGCTTGTCTGAGTTCATAGAGCAGTTACCCACCCGTGTATCTGAGACCACTCTGTGGTCGGTGTCTGTGCTCCTAGCTCTCTCCTCCTGACAAGCTGAACAGGTTTCCACGAAGAGGGCGTCAATCAAGAGCTTTACATTCAATGGCTATACTTGCGGGGTCAGAATTTGCTGGGTATATTTTATTGTTGCCTACAGCTGATCATCTCTTTCCTTCTGCTGTTTGCCTTGAGGGTTTGGGGGAATCTGTTTTTGAGGGTTGATGTGCTAATTCTTCTAATGTAGTTTGAAAATATCTTAAGGATGTGCCATTCCTTTTCCACAAATGTATGGTGGACGTACGCTGAAAATATCTGCGTACCTCTTCTCTTGTTCCTTCTGCACAGATTTATGTTCATGGCATGTGGTCCAGTGCCCTGCTGACTATGTAAGCTGCTACTTTGCTCAGTGGTTTACCACTAGATGCATTAAATAAATAAGCTTTATGTAATATTTGTGCTTGGGTTGCAATGATTTTGCCTGCTTCCGGACTCTAAACAAGCAATGCAACAAAAGTGGTCTCCAGAACACAACTTGCTGCCAGTAAACTTCTCTACTGGCGTCCTCCTTTGTGTCCTGAGCTATTGAGGTTGGAGGAGAGAGATTGTGTATCGCCCTTGAGCATCTTCCCTGAAAGCTAGATGTTGAAGTGGCAAAAATAAGTTCCAGCTTTCATCAGACTTCTTCATATGTGGTGGGTGAGGGGCATATAATCTCGGGGCTACAAGGTCCTTAAAGGCCTTTCCTCCAGCAAAGATGACTGACCCTGGGTGTGCCATGCCATGTTGTTTGGAAGTATGGATTTTTCAAAACTCTTAAACTTCAAGTTCCTCTTCTGGCTCCTGGTGTAGTCGTTATTTCCCTCTTGTAGAAGACCACTGCCACCAGGAGAGGTAATCTCTGTTCCCTCTTGGTCACAGCCTGCTCACCTAGCTGGCTCAGAAACCTTTGACTGTCCTCCCTTACGGTGCATCAGTGTCACACCTTCCTGTGGTTTTTTTTTTCCTCTTCTGACAGTAGCTATTGATGGAAGAACACGGGGTGACCCAAACAGAGCACATGGCCACCATCGAGGCCCATGCAGTGGCCCAGCAGGTGCAGCAGGTCCATGTGGCCACCTACACAGAGCACAGCATGCTGAGCGCGGATGAAGACTCACCATCTTCGCCGGAGGACACCTCCTACGATGACTCTGACATCCTCAACTCCACGGCCGCCGATGAGGTCACTGCCCACCTGGCTGCTGCAGGTAAAGTCAGCGGGATGCTCGGTGTCGTTTGCCTCACGTAGCATTCGTGCGGAGGTTGCGAACAGCACTTGAGGGTGGTGGATGATCTTCTCACCCCATGAAGTGCTCTGAATGCTTCCTCATGGCCCTGGCTTTAATAGCGCTTCTTCGCAAGGTCTGCTGGCTGCTCGAATCTTGCATCGCTTTATCTGTGTGTAATATAGAGGTGCTGGGAATAAGAGACTGGTTTGTACAATAAAAAAGGACCCTGGTAAATGCTGCCTCAAATAACAAAACTAAAATCCTGAATATGTCAAAGAGCAAGTTTATTTAAGGCCCATATAAACAACAGCAAAAATAACCCGTGAGTGCAACACAACCCTGCTTAGCCAGGGAGCTCATGGGCTAGGCCTCTCCCAAGGAGATGTCACCAAGGGTTCTGGCATATCTGCGCTGGGAAAGTATTTCAGAATCACAAACTCCTTCCAGTGAAGCCCCTACCAAATGTCCTCCAGATTTGCCTCTGTCGTGGTTTAACCCCAGCTGGCAACTAGGACCACACAGCCGTTCACTCACGCCCCCCACCAGGTAGGGTAGGGACAAGAAGGAGAAAATGGAAAAAAAACCAACTCATGGGTTGACATAAAGACGGTTTAATAGAACAGTAATGCAAAAGAAAAGAATATTAATAACAGTGGTAAAAGAATATACAAAATAAGTGATGCAATACAATCGCTCCCCACCCAATGATCGATTGCCCAGTCCATCCTGAGCAGCAATCACAGGTTTCTGCCCCCCGCAGCCAACCCCCATTTATATACTGAAGTGTGGTTTCTATGGGAGGGAATATTCCTTTGGTCAGCTTGTCCTGTCTACGCTCCCTCTCAGCTTCTATGGGAAGCTGGAAAAGTCCTTGACTTAATATAAGCATTACTTAGTAACAACTAAAACAATATGTGTTATCAACATTATTCTCATACTAAATCCAAAACACAACAGCTACTAGGAAGAAAATTAACTCCGTCCCAGCTGAAACCGGGACAGACTTGTGGTGGATCTACCTCACTAGTAGAAAAATGCAGTGCTAAATAAGCATTCACAGACTTGTCTGACTCCTTGTCAGACTTTATCTGAGGAATAAACCTCTTGATGTGCTTGACCGAACCTGTGATGTTCCACCATCCCACTGAGCATCCCATGCCCTTTGCCTATTGATTTTCTGACCTCAGCTCCTGCAGCATTTTTTCTTTCCCCTTTCCTTTCTGGCACACAAGCTTTTCAGTCCCAGGTGGTGGTTGCAGGAGGGTCATCTGGTGGTTCTCGCCTGCCTGCGAGCCCTCCCAGTGCAGGGGCTGCCCGGTGCCCTCCATCCCCTGGCCAGGTGAGCACCCCGAGCCAGGAGCAGCCCCGCAGCTTATGGCTGTAGTTGGTGGCATGGGCTGGCACATTCAACCCAAAGCTTGCCCAAGAGCCCAACGTGGCCCTTCCTCGCTTCTCCAGAGCAAATGTTTTTTTCCAGGCCCCCAAAAGGCAATGTTTTTATTCTTTTTTCATGAGCACAGGATCATTGGAGCAGTATGCAGCGGTGCTTGCTGCACCCACCGTGGGTAGTGCTCAGGTCGTTTGTTACTGATTAACAAAAACTGGCTCTGTAGTGTCACCCAGAGCTCTGTCCGTTACCATGTCCCATCTCCCGGAGCAGCTGCCTGGAGAGAACCTATCATCAGATGCTACTTTTGTTATCATCTACCAGCTTCCACTGATCCAGTAGCTGCGATTTTGTTAAACACAACAATATAGTGGGTTTTATGATCTTTCACCTCTGACATATGAAGAAACTACACACAGAGCAACTGAGGTCACCTCAGGAGTCACAGGCAAGTCTTGTGCCCGCATTAGACCCCAGTGCTTTTTGACTCTGGCCCTGCACTCATTTCTGGAGTTCACTGATAGAAACACTGCATGTTACTTGGTTTACTTCCAATTAACTCAATTAAACTTCCTCTTACGTAGACTGTGTGTCTAGAGTTTGATCACGAAAGTGGTAGCGCTGCCCTGCCATGGTCCCCCCTGTCCCTCATGGGGGCTGTTCCAGGATGCTGCCGCTGACTCTGGATTTACAATTTCTTTCCCACCAGAGCTGGTCATTAATCCCTGGGGAGAGCCTTGAACTCCTGATGCTGTAGTTGAGGTGTCCGAGCAGGATTCGTGGCGTTGCACCCAGTCTCTTCTCCCCTACCACCGGGATCTCCTTGAGTGCAGTCAGTTATTTAAAGTCTTGGCTTACTTGAGAGATTGTGATTGTAAGGAAGACTCTGGACTGAAATATGTGACTTTCACCTGGGACTGAGCTGGGACTTGCCAGACTGGAGAACGGAGCCTTTTCATACACCTCTCCGATGCCGGAGAGGAGGGAGCCCAGCTGCCGGGGAGCTCAGCGGGGAATTCGGGTCACCCTGGTCCCGTGAGGAGACCTTTGAGCTGAGCCCTTGGGACCCATCCCTGGGGCGGACACAACGTCAATGTCCTTTTTGGCCAATTCTTGAACTGCGTGTGCTGATTCACCCTTTGTGGTTTGATTTCCAGGCCCTGTGGGGATGGCAGCAGCTGCTGCCGTGGCAACGGGGAAAAAACGAAAGCGACCACACGTTTTTGAATCCAACCCGTCAATCCGCAAGAGGCAGCAGACGCGTTTGCTACGGTAAGGACTCCCGCCTGCACTCTCACACCTCGGTCTGCATCCTCAGTCTGTCTCCAGCGCCGTGCGTGGTGAGACCGTGTGCTGTCCAGAAGTTGCCCAGCTTGGGGATTTTTTTGGGGCGTCTTTTCTGGAACCCAAGAGCTGTGTTTTAGTTTGCAGAAATGGGTTAAATTGCAGCTCTGCTCATCTTTAATGTGATATTATGATCACCAGGACTGACATGACCATTCCGGTGGGATCCACCGTTCTATTTTAACCTCAGCTGGTCACAAGTTAAATCTGTCACGGTAACATTGCCTTGCAAGATATTCCTCGTGGCTTTAACAGCAGCTGGCCTGAGAATCTGGAGCTACAGCCATATCCCAGCTCTGCAGTGGCAGGAAGGACTTATCTACCTCACGAAAGAAGTTTTTTCTGTGTTATGAAATAATCCTGTAAATAAATCTAGAGTGTTTGTACCTGGATTTCCTTTGCCAGCAGAGCCCGTTGTGTGAGCTCCGTGCTGAAGACTGACCCAGCCTGTAGTGCGCAGTGCTGGGGGAGAATAAGCGAGGGGAGATGCCTGCCAGGGCTGAAACGCTTCCTTTGGCTTTAGAAATTTGCCCTGTAGACACCAAACTTCCGTAGCCCTTCAGGTGTTGCGTTACAGGTGCTCTGAGGCTGTGTGCCCGCCTGATGGCCACCGAGGAGCACTGGTGCTGAAGCACAGGCGTTCCGCAAGCCTGCGGGGATCACCTGCAGTTCTGTCTTCAGGAAACGTTTGTAAATATTGGCTGGAACTATTTAATAGGTTTTGGAACAAGGCAATTTTTGCTTTTTAAACCGTTTTGGATTTGACTGGGTTATCTCACAAGAGTTGGAGTATTTGTCACCCCGTTACTTGCTGGCTTCCTCCTGCGTGCACATTAACGCGCTGAAATAGTGATGGTCAGAGTTTTGTCTTTTCTCCTTCTCTCCTATTCTAACTCTTGTGAAGTTGGTGAGAAATTAAGTTGATTTTCTTATGTTCTGCTGACTCACCTGCTGAGTTCCACAACACTCTTTGCACATAGTCAAACTGGAGCAGGGTTAGTGTTAAATAATATTCCTTTGGGGTGAACTCCCTTTCTTTTATAGCTTCATTCTGTTTTGCCCTCCTCTCTCAACTCTGCTGACCCAGCCATGTTTATTGCAACATTTCTGGAGAGCAAATTCTTTTCTCTCTTGAAATATGAACAATATATTTTTAAGGAAACTCCCATCTAAAGGAATTATTTCTTCTCCCTTCATGCAACTACTACATTTTACTACATGCATTGTTACTAACAAAATGCATCATTTTTTTGCACTCTGGTCAGTTTGACATGTTTGTGCTTCATATTTACACCACTGTGAATCGAATGGGACGTTACAGTTTCTGATTCTGGGATCACTGCATTGCTGGTGGTGGTGGTGCTTTTTGGCAACGTGTCTGCTGCTGACAGCAGGTTCTGAAATGACCAGGGCAGGTACTAAACTGTCACCTTATGGAGTGCTCAGGTTATCTGGTGATAACCGCTACTTCTCTCTTGCTTTATGAGTTTCTGCCAACGTTTCTGACACATTCTCTTGCATTGCTTAAAAGTGAATAAGAGGCGGAAAGTATATGAGGGAACATTTTCTTCCTGCAGAGAGACCGTTCCAAAGGGACCCGCTGATGTGGCAGGTGTCTGAAGGCATGGGTTTCCTGTGCTGAGCTGTTGCAATATTTGTGGTTCTTGCCTGTCGCGTAGCTGTCGGTTGAATGCGTACCGTTCTGGTTTGAGCAGGCCTTTGGTACTAGAGAATTGCAATGCACTATTAGGAGGCCGGGTGTAAGATACCCCGTTTGCAGTCCTCTTTTGTTGAATCATTCAAGTTCTCTACCTTACAGGTTGTGTATTGCTAATACCCTTAGACGGTGGCAGAGGGGATACGCAGACTCCTGCTGTCCTAGCTTTGCTGCTCTGGTGATTTCTCTACTTTTTACATCAATGGAAAAAGGAGAGAAGGGAGAATAATTGATATTTGAGCTGCCGGGTGACTGCAGGGAACGCAGCAGGCCGGCGGGAGCGGAGGAAGGAGCGGCGTGTGTGGCTAATCTGACCAGCTGGGGCTCCGTTTCTCACCTGGTTTGTGAATGGGTAGCACCAAGAAAGGGAGTTTACAATGCGAAGGGTTGTGTTTCTACCGGGCTTTCAGCCAATACCTATTCGCTGGTTTATACCTCTGTTTCAGGAAGCTCCGAGCCACGCTGGATGAGTACACCACCAGAGTGGGGCAGCAGGCCATCGTTCTGTGCATCTCGCCCTCCAAACCCAATCCCGTCTTTAAAGTATTCGGTGCTGCGCCCTTGGAGAACGTGGTAGGTGTCTCTAGGAAAAACTATGTCATAAATTGCTCACCTTCTCTGCAGGTTCCGTTCTGCTCAAGGCAGCCTTGCAAGCCTGAGAGGGATCTGAAGGTCATTTTTAAAGCTCTGGAAACCGAAGTGAAGAGTGTACGGACATGAGGGTAGTGTGGGGGTCCTGTTTTCTCTGTGTGAATGGTTGCCCAGCACATCTCACCAGGGTTGAATATCCTGGATTAAAAACCAGAGGGAGCAGGTAGCAATGATGTGTTTGAACGCAGCTCGGCTGTCAGCACTTGCACCTTGTTGCAGACCTGACAGTAAACGGAGCAGATCCTGACCGTGATAAGTCTTCCTTCAGAACTTTTCTTTTTATCCTGTAAATACTTCCACTTGCCAGTGTTACTTGATGTTTCATCATCAGCTCTTCGATGCGGCCAAGTCTTTGGGGCCAGTGGGTATTTTTTCTTGCCAGCTGTGGCATTGTTTGCTCCTTCTGTTCTGCAGCACCTTGGGGAAGGTGCCTGGCCCTGCGTCCTTGCCCTCGCCTCTCCTGGTGCTCCTTACCTTGTTTACCTGAGCTTAACGATTCCCCACAGGTACGCAAGTACAAGAGCATGATTCTGGAAGACCTGGAGTCCGCACTAGCGGAGCATGCTCCTGCGCCTCAGGAGGTTAACTCAGAGTTGCCGCCCCTCACCATCGATGGCATTCCCGTCTCGGTGGACAAGATGACCCAGGTAAGCAGCCAGGCATGGCAGAACCAGAGAGAGAGAGAGAGATTTGGCATCTTGTAGTCACATCCTGTTATTTTGCAGCGGAGCTTATGCCTACATCTCCAGGGGATGCATTTGATGTTTTCTCTCCCATGGGACTGTAACAGCTCAGATAGTAGTTAGATGTGACACTTTGTTATTGGTGCTTATTTTCTAGATGATGCTGGTACGATCTAGAGCTCAGGCTGCCGGGAGCATTCCCCTTTGAGCTGTTTTTGTCACCTCCCATAAACTATGACCTGGGTAGCTATTTGTTCTGCACTTCGCAGTGATTTTTAGGTCAGGAAGGTTGCTTGTGGAGTACCATTTTGGCTTATCATCCTTGGACATTTCTTGTGTGCTCTAGTTCCTTCCCTCCTCTTTTTTTTTGCTGTGGATTGGAGCAGAGGGGAGCTTGCCGATGGTTTAACTCCACGTTAGACCCTGAGGGAGACATTTCCGATGGACACAGAGTCATCTGCCCTAGGAGTGTGGGGGACTCCCTTTCTCTCCCAGTCCAGCCCTTTGCTGACCTCCTTATGGCTAGGTGAAAGCGAAGGGGACCCCCCCAGGGAAGCTTCCTGATGTTGGAGGGATCATCTGTAGGGAGATGTCCTTCCCCTGGGGTGCAGGACCTGAATGCAGGCAGGTGTGTTTTGCAGGAGGCTCTGCGTACGCTCAGTCTGATGCACCACAACAAATTTTAAATGCTGAAAGCCAGTTTCTTCAGAGGGAGTAGCGAGATGGAAAGGTCTGAGATTTGCCCATGAGCCAGCAATGTGCGCTGGTGGCCAAGAATGCCAATGGCATCCTGGGGTGCATCAAGAAGAGTGTGGCCAGCAGGGCGAGGGAGGTCATCCTCCCCCTCTGCTCTGCCCTGGGGAGGCCACATCTGGAGTATTGTGTCCATTTCTGGGCTCCCCGGTTCAAGAAAGACAGGGATCTGCTAGAGGGGGTCCAGCAAAGGGCTACAGAGATGATGAGGGGACTGGAGCATCTTTCTGATGAGGAAAGACTGAGGGGCTTGGGGCTTTTTAGTCTGGAGAAAAGAAGATTGAGGGGGTGTCGTGGTTTAGGCCAAATCGGCTACTGGGGACCTGGGGGACCCCAGATGGGACCGACAGATGCTCCCCTCTACCTCTCTCCAAAGAGAGAGGCAGAGGAGGAAAAAGAGACTTATGAGTTTAGAAGGAAGTAAACTACTTTAATGAAATATTAATAATAAAATAAAGAGAAATAATGAAAAATATATACAAAGCCATATCAAGCTCCCGAGATGACAATCACGACACCGGCTGGCACTGGGGCAGTCCCAGGCTGGACTCAGTGACAGACAGGAACTGGATTCTGATCTGGATTCAGGATTGGGATCACAGGCAGATGAACGGAGTCCTCCTCAGACGTCAGCCATTGAAGGAAGAGAGCTGACCCTTTGATCCCTCAGCTTTTATACTGAGCATGATGCAGATGGGATGGAATACCCTGTTGGTCAGTTTTGGGTCACCTGTCCTGTCCGCTCCTCCCTGCAGGTGGGACCCCACTATGCTTTTCCGCTTTTGACCTTCCAACGGGGCAAATAACAAAGTTGGTTGGCCTTGGGGGTTACAGCAATAAGTATAAGCAAGAGCCTCCCTGCACACCATGCCTGGGCATCACCTATAAACATAGGTCTTATCACTCTGAGAGAGGGAACGTTGTCTGCACAATATGCAGTTAATTTCAGTAGTTAGAAGAGGCCCAGCTAAGAAGTGAAGTTACTGAACAAAATTGGTTCTGTTTTACTTCAAACCAGGACAGGGGGGATCTTATTAACGCTTACAAATACTGAAAGGGAGAGAGCAAAGATGTGCAGATTTCCTCTGTGCTCTGCAGAAAGATCCCATTCTGGTCAAAACACCATTTCCATTACTTAGGTGGAATCAGACAAGCTCCCGCTTCTAATAGAATTTTACAAAGAAATCTACCGTGCCTTGGCTGATAACAGGCTGTATTCCTAATCCATGACAACATAAGGCAAAACTTAGTCACTAGATTTTTAAGCCACTGTGGTGGTGGTATCTGCAAGAGCTGTTTAGAGGCAGCCTTTGGTTTGTATCATTAACAGCTTCCCATGGAAATGGGAAAGTAAAAAATGGAAACGTTTTACTTTTAAGGTAAAATGAGACCACAAAAAGATCACAGGTGTGTAGCTCTGAGTTCATTTGTGTTGGCAAAAAAAACCCCGTTTGTGTTTATCTGACTTCTTTATGGCCTTGTTGTTGTAGTAATTAAGCTGAGTAACAGCAAGAGAAGTGCCTAGGACCGAAAATGGGGTAGGAGACATCTATGTGGATCTGCTCGGGCAGAGGGAGGACGTCCTAGTGCGGTACAAGTGGTGAAGCTGGAGGTGCTCGTACCCACAGCACGCGGGCTCTGCGGAAGGAACAAAGCAAATGAGCTGTTGCTGGTGGAGGTGTGGAAAGAAATGAGAGAGAGAGAGAGAGAGGGAAATGAGTGTGGGTGAATGAGATCAGGATGTGAGGTGGTTGCAATCCAGTAACACATCTGAGAACCTTTTCTGGTGCGCCGTGCGCAGAATATGTGCACGTAAAAAAAGGCCAATAAAAAAGATCTGTCAACTGTTTGGCTGTTAACGTTGCACGTGCCATCAAAGCAGCAATAAAAGGGACAAGCTCTCACTTCAGAGAGGCCTTCAGCTGGATTCGTAATGCACATTGTTTATTGTTTGTGCTAGGGTTGGAAATGGAATATTTTAACATCAAAGGTTGCTGAAGTGTTTTCTGGTTCTATTTTATGGATAAAACACTAATATCCATAGAATTCTATGGATAAAATACTAATACTTTTCATGTTAAGCTAAAAATAAGTTTGGAGATGTTGGTTGTTTTTTTTTTCCCAAACATGACGTGCCTTGGTTTTCAGGAAACCTTGCACAAAGATTTGGCCGAGCCCCGTTGCCCCTGGGGTTTGATCGCTCTGCATTTCCACGTGGGAAGCAGCTCTCCAGCCCGAGGCACAAGCTGCTGGAAGGGATCTTCTACCCCCCACCCCCACCCCCAGCATCACTCCTGTGTTCCCAGGCTTCTCGTGGCTCTGTGAGATGAGAAACGGTTTTTCTTCTCCATGTTCTGCAGGGCCTTTGGTCAGCAAGCGTGCAAACTGCTGATGCAAGAGCGTAGCAACGTAGAGCCTCTTATTTCAAGTCCTCACGTGCTGCGTTATGGCAAACCAAATATCTTGTTAGGAGTAGCCCTTGTCTTTTTAGTACAATGTGATAACTCGAAACAGCTTTGTGAAGGTTCCTCCTGAGCTGTGGGCAGAGTCCATGCTCTTTGTGCCCCGTTTGGCCAACCATCTCTGTCCCCAGTTAGCCCAGCCGCTGTGGTGTGCGCCCGTGTTGTGGGCACCCAGCGCTGCGCTGCCTCGGTTTCCCCACGTATCATCTAGGGATGATGTCTTATGAATGCCTGTAAAAATTTTTCGATATCTTTGAATGTCTGCAGGCTACTTGAGGACAGTGCACTAGGTTTGATGGACAAGACTGCAACGCCTGGGTGGATTTTCACAACCCAGCAGGTCTGTCTTGGAAAATTTTCAAGGAGTGGGATGCTGCACGTGGTGCTTAGGAGGTGATTTTGTTGCTGAAAGCATCCAGCTGCTATATAGTTTTTTTGCCAGACTTGGGGGCAAACTTTAAATAGAAACAAAACACAGATATGCTGAACGTGATGAGGACTCCATGCTGTCTTGGGTTTTGCCACAATTGCAATTTGAAATACATTCGTTTGAGAGAGCGGATGATAACTCTGACTCCTACGTCGCTGCGACCTGTTGCGCTGCTGGAGGTGCCATCGTTTTTTTGTAGGACCCTCCATTCCCAGAGCCGCCAACACGGCTCTTTGTATTTGCTAACAAGAAATGAGCTTTTTCAACTAAGTTGCACAAAGCCCTGCGGAAAAGCGAAATATTTATAAATATAAATTGGGCAGCACAATTAAGAGGTGTGTCACGGGGAGTGGAAAAAGGAGGCCTGTGCTTTCGGCAGCTGCAGGTGTCAGCAGGCAGGTGGTAGAGGCAAGAGCTCCTCAACGAGGAGATGAAAATAACTCTCCTCTTAATTGCTCTGCTTCCCTGGTGGTCTTGAGGGAAATAAAGGCTTTACTAGCCCGAGCAAAGATGCTTCTGTAAACTTGAGAATGGAGAGCATCACCCACCGTGGCTGTGCAGAAAAAAACCCGTATTGCAGTGGGGCTTTTACTCTGCGGCCATTACACAGAAATCTCGTTGCTTTATGGACTTTGGCTACGTTGACCCTATACGTCAGAGCCCAGTTTGCCCCTAAACTTGTTCTCAGTTGCTCGCTGATATGATTAAGGAGTAAGATTGGGTAATGTTGAGGTCGATGCTTCAGTCGGCTCTCACTGCGGTCACTATAATTTGTTTATGCTTTTTTGAACGGGTGATTTGTCCTTTAATCTGATGGTTTTTTTAAACTTAATGATTTGCAGTCTGCTTATACAAGCCAACACAGTTTATTGGGACCTCTCAAAAATCATCTTGACGTCTGTTTGCATACTGCCCTGCAAAAAGCTTTAGGTCAAACAGCAGATCTCTTTATGCGCGTGACAGTTTGTGTGCAGGAGAAGCCAAGCACTGAAAGACGATAACTCAACTCAGTTTGTGGCTGTCGGATCCCCTCCGTGCAGGGGCAGGGATGATCCTGCAGTGCTGGACCCCATCGCCCGGGTGCGTGGTTTGCTGGTGCTCCCTTCTGGTCCACGTCAGAGGTGTGGTGTGGGGACAGCCTGCGTTTCTGCTCTCTCAGCGGGTCGTTGGGCTGTGGCAGAGGGAACATCCTTGTATTGCCATGGAGGGACCCCAGAGTTAGGACTCGGGTCCCCCGTGCAGCTGAGCTCTAGCACTGGATGGTTGTTACAGCAGTGGGAAGGGCAGTGAGTCCTACAAAGTACTGGAATCATAGAATCATAGAATGGTTTAGGTTGAAAAGGACCTTGAAGATCATCCAGTTCCAACCCCCCTGCCATAGGCAGGGACACCTCCCACCTCACCAGGCTGCCCAAGGCCACGTCCAGCCTGGCCTTGAACACCTCCAGGGATGGGGCCTCAACAACCTCTCTGGGCAACCTGTTCCAGTGCCTCACCACCCTCAAAGTGAAAAACTTCTTCCTAATGTTCAATCTAAGCCTGCCCTCTTCCAGTTTAAAGCCATTCCCCCTCGTCCTATCACTCCATGCCCCAGTAAAAAGTCCTTCCCCAGCTCTCCTGTAGCCCCTTTAGGGACTGGAAGGCTGCAATGAGGTCTCCCCGGAGCCTTCTCTTCTCCAGGCTGAACAGCCCCAACTCTTTCAGCCTCTCCTCATAGGAGAGGTGCTCCAGCCCTCAGATCATCCTCATGGCTCTCCTCTGGACACGCTCCAGCAGGTCCATGTCCTTCTTCTGTTGGGGCCTCCAGAGCTGAATGCAGTACTCCAGGTGGGGTCTCACGAGAGTGGAGTAGAGGGGCAGAATCCCCTCCCTCGCCCTGCTGGCCACACTTCTTTTGATGCAGCCCAGGATGCGGTTGGCCTTCTGGGCTGCGATCGCACATTGCTGGCTCATGTTGAGCTTCTCGTCCATCAGCACCCCCAGGTCCTTCTCCTCAGTGCTGCTCTCCAGCCATTCCCCGCCCAGCCTGGATTTGTGCTTGGGATTGCCCCAACCCAGATGTAAGACCTTGCACTTGGCCTTGTTGAACTGCATGAGGTTGGCTTGGGCCCACCTCTCCAGTCTGTCCAGGTCCCTGTGGATGACATCCGTCCCCTCCAGCGTGTCTACCTCGCCAAACAGCTTGGTATCATCGGCAAACTTGCTGAGGGTGCACTCAACCCCACTGTCCATGTCGCCGACAAAGATGTTGAACAGTACAGGTCCCAGTACCGACTCCTGAGAAACGCCACACTGGATGGAGAGATGAGCGTATACGTCTAACGGCCATGCAGGCAGCTGCCTGCTGTTACAGCAGTTAAGTTCAGAGACTGCTTTGTGCAAGAAAAGCCGTTGTGTCCAGCGCTCAGTTCTCCAAACTCTGCTAGGAGGTGGTGGTGCCGCCGAGAGGGACAGCCTGGTCCCCTGGTGTGCCCCTCCGAAACGTTAGAACTACTCACTCATTCTTATGACTTGGGTATGGTTTCAGGGTGGAAGAGAAGAAGGATTTGCATCAAGAGTAAATCCATGAGCAGATATTCCGTGGGGAGACCCACGGCACCTCCTGCTTTTTTGCACTGATGACCAGGTGGGTAATTTTGGGTTGGATTCTTGTGACCAGGCATAAATTACTGCATCTGCAGAGTGCTGTCACTTATTTTTGAGGACAGCCAGGCTGTACCTGCACCTCATCTTTGCCATGATGAATTTGTGACAGCGACAAGCCCGATCTCATCCTGCTTGCCAGAAAGCACCCGGCAGTGAGACCTCACAGGGTTCCGTCAGGGCCATGTGGGTTTTCGTATCAGGAAATTCATGATGACGGCTTGGTTGCTGCCTTGACAGATGCCTGGCTTTTTAATTCTGAATGTTGAAACATTAATTGGAACTTTTAAACATAGTTGAAATTTAGTCTAAAATTGGCTGGTGCAAAAAGAAGGGCCGGTGAACAAAACACCTGAGTGCTTTGCTGCCGTTGCTGCTTTGCCCTCTTCCACTTCGAGGTGCAGCCGAGGTCCTGCGTGGACTCGACTTCACTTTTCCCACGTGCTGCTTTTTGGAGGTCCTGTGACTGAGCTGTGGGGACAGGTAGAAAATTCCCAGCCCGGGTTTTGCTTCCTTCTGGAAACCACATTCCTTAGCAGGGCATAAACCTTAAGACCGGAGCGTTGCTGGGTGCTCCGCACGCTGGACAACTTGTTGTTCCCAGCACTGGCGTGCGGTTGTCCGTGCTGTGGGCCATTGCAAATGGTAGAATCACAATTAGCTCACTACCACTAGCGCTTGATTTTAATGTTAAAACTTAGAAGACACTCGGTCTGCGTACCAAAGGGTGTAAAAGAAACATTTCTTACAGTTTCTTTCAAACCCTTCATGATTATATGAGCCTTTTCCAGAGCTGACAACCATGCAAACCGGAGCGAGCTGCTGTTTTGGGTTTTTAGCAGAGGTTTGATTTTTTTTGGGTGGTTCGTGGATGGAGATCCCTGGAGGTATTTAAGGGTCGTGTTGATATAGTGCTCAGGGACATGGTTTAGTGGTGGGCTTGTCAGTGTCAGGTTAATGATAGAACTAGGTGATCTTACAGATCTTTTCCAGTCTAGGAGATTCTGTGATTCTGTGAACGTGTGGCGCCCACAGGTGAAGTGGTCGCACCAGTTCCTCCCGGTGGCGCCCTGAGAGACGCGGGGTCTTTGTCTCGGTGCCGCAGCCTGTGTCAGAGCCCTGTGCGCCGCCTGGGTGAGGTCTCGTTATGGCACTAATTAGAGAAGTCCTCGTGCTGGAGCAGGTTGTAACGCCGCTGCTGATTGTCTCCCTGGCGGATTAAAGGCAAACCCTCCTTAACAAGTGCCTTGAGTAGCTTGAGCCGCTGAACTCCCTAGGACCGGTAATTAATCCATCTGGTAACAAGGAGCATGGCTCGCAGATAGCAATTCTGGGAAGGAGCTTTTAACTGTTTTTGCACCGGCAACTCGATGCCCTTAGCAGGTTTATTTGAATAAATGGGGCCTCGACCGGGGAACCTGAAGCATGTCAGGGTGACTGTTGGCCCTGCAGTGGAAGGTGCGTCATGGACAGGCTTAGCCTGGGCTGGGAAAAAGGGCACCAAAGTGGTTTTTTTTGTGCCACCCTTTATAATTCAGTGTTTGGTACAGTTTCTCTGAGCTGGCCCAGGATGTGCATGGAGTGGAGGAACTGAAATGCAGCTGCTTCTCTGAGCAGGGCTGGTTCTTCTGGGGCGTGCAGCAGATACGCTATATATGGACACACAAGTATACTGGATTTTTATTGCCTTTAAAGTCCCTAGCCACCGCTGCAAACTGTACGCAATGTAGTAAATCATGCATACAAAGAAATTGTTTTCTTTTTGCCAAAAAACACTTCAATTTTTCTATTTAACTGCATAAGCTAGAGCCCGTGTTACATCTTCCAGTTGGGCTCTGGCTTTGAAGAGCAGTCCTGTGTCCTGAAGAGCCGCTGCAGATCCCAGTGCGTTAGTGGTGTGCTTCAGGGCTTCAGGCTTTTTGCAGAGACCACAGAGATAATCTGGAGTCTCCTGTTCCTCTGAAGCCTTCCTCTATTCCTCTGCCAGGCAGATGTTACGGAGACTTTAGTACGTACTCCCTATGCTAACGTGGAAAAAGCAGCTTGTAAATGAGTTGATTTACAGCTTGGAGCCAAAGGATACAATATCCAGACTGGACCCAGGATGACATTCAAGCAGGATCGTGGCTGGGAGGAAGGGACACTTATGGCAGAAGAACAGGGATGGGTGAGAAGCACTCCATGAGCTGACCCGTGTCTCTGCTAGCTGGGACCACGTCGTGGCTGTGGCGGCAACCGATGCTCTGCCCCAGAGCCCCGAACGTGCAGGCATCTTCAGGATTGTAAGGTGCCCCGAGGACTCCCAGTGGCACTGTCACAAGCTCAAATAACTTGCTCTTAAAGCTATGAAAGGATGCAGGGAGATGTTCTTAAATGCAGCTGTTTAGCTTTGAGTTAACATGGTTTTCTTGGACGTATGTGGTCGTCAGCTCTGCTTCTCTTCCTGCTCTGTTCCTGCAGCTGAACCAGCGCCTTTTCCTGAGGCTCCGGGCAGTGCCTGGTACAAAAACCAAATGTGTCATAAAACCCTGTGTGAGTGTTGTATTCTCTTTGATAACGCTAAGGATATTATTTGCTCTTGGTGACATGTCTGCGCGATTTGCTTTGTAAGTCTGTTTTTAAGGTATTGTCTCCTGATGGTAAAGGCGGCCACTGGTTGACCAGTGGGTGCTTAGGAGAAGTAAAATCAGGTTGAAAGGTGTGAACACTCTGGCAAAAGTTAAAAATAGATTCAGAAAATTAGTCCAGTGTGTGTTACGTTCTGCAGGGGTGGAGAAGTGTATGTGTGATCGAATGCACCCTCAGCAAGTTCGCAGACGACACTAAACTGGGAGGGCGTGTTGATCTGCTTGAGGGTAGATTGGCTCTGCAGAGGGATCTGGACAGGCTGGGCAGATGGGCTGAGGCCAATGGTATGAGGTTCAACAAGGCCAAGTGTCGGGTCCTGCACTTGGGTCACAACAACCCCATGCAGCGCTACAGA
>VUYV01000372.1:290374-330896 GCA_008711295.1 Anarhynchus alexandrinus | reverse complement strand
TTTTTTTTTTTTTTTCTCCTCTCTTCAGGGTAGGTTAATGGTTGGACTTGATGATCTTAAAGGTCCCTTCCAACCTCACTAATTCTATGATTCTATGATTCTATGATTATGGTTTTTACATTCGAGCGGCCTCACCGAAGCTCCATCCTCTTTGCAGCGTCTGCGTAAAACGTACGTCAGCTCACGTCTGAGTTCCTGTCGCTGTGGGGACATTGAGTGTGGGGGATTTTCTGCGTTGCTCTGATTTAATTTTTTTTTCTCCCTTTCAGGTTGGCTAGCTCTCTTCATGGTAGTGTTTGAACCGTGAAGTGTGTTAATACAGCGTGTGTTGGTGCCTTATTGTTGTAATTGGCTGACTTAATTTTATTTCTGCTCTTCCACATGCTACTGAGCTGTTCTCAGCTGAGTCTTGGGAGAAGATGGTAAAGTATTTGCCCATCTTCCTTAGGCATTTAGGACTCTTCCAGTTGATGGTTCCAACAAGATAGAAGTTAAATGTAATAACTCTGTAGTATGCACCTCAAAACTACCGGAGATACGAGTTCCTAAAAAACTTTTGACCCTCCTATGTGGTTTGTTCCAGGCGCAGCTGCGAGCTTTCATCCCTGAGATGCTGAAGTATTCCACAGGTCGGGGGAAACCAGGCTGGGGCAAGGAAAGCTGCAAGCCCATCTGGTGGCCTGAGGACATTCCGTGGGCCAACGTTCGCAGCGATGTCCGCACAGAGGAACAGAAGCAGCGGGTGTGTATCTCCCATGTCTGTCTGCCTTCAAATTGAGCGCAGGGGCTCGCGACCAGGGAATAGTTTTCCCCTCGAGTGACAGAAGAAACGACGACGTCGGCCCTTCCTTGACTTTGTGTCAGACATTCAGCCTGGGAGAGCAGTGAGATGAGAGAGGCGTAACCTTCAAGCTGCCCTGTCCCTGCTGGGGTTGTGTGACGAGACGGTGTTTGAGCCACATCTCTTTCTGCAGCGGCTGCCCTTTTCGCTAGCTGCAGGACCTGCTCACCTCTGTGGCCTTGCGAAGCAGCTTACCCAGCCTAGGACGAGTCTGCTCTCCAAGTATGCAGGTCACTTACTGTAGAGTCTGTATCATGGCATCTTGAAGCCTCTGAAGGGATACTGTCCCACCCTCAGCAGCAGGAACCTTTGTACTTAAAGGGGAGCAGTCAAGGATGTGCAGCGAAGCCAGGAAAAAATGAGAGAACTTGGTGAAAAGGTCTTGGGTATCAGTTCTGGCCATGGATCCTGTATGCAGGTGATGTTTTATCAACCCATCACAAAGATAATCAAAGAAAGCCACCAGGGTGTGCAAGCGGCAGGACTTGCGCAGGCTGATGTAGGTCTGGTTGGATGCTTAGTGAGGCTGGAAACGGTGCTGTGGCAGTTGGTGCTTTCCTAGGTAGGGATGGTTTTCTACTTGTCGGCCCAAATCCCTTCATCGGAATTCCTTGAAAGCTGGCGAAACAGATTTCCTTGGGCAGCTTCCCTTTCCCTTGGCCAGTCGTGCTCATACTGCGTCAGTACACAGCAATGCAATACCCCTCCAGAGCAGTTTTCTTCATCTTGGAGAAAGGGAGGAGGTGAGCAGAGAGGGATTAGGTATTGGGGCCTTTGGTTTGTTTGAGAATTTGTTGAAAACCACCCCATAAAACGCAGTCAAGATAAGCATGCAGAAGACAGCAGTAGCAGCACTGCAGTGGTTCAGAAAACTTTTATGCTGACTCTTCACTCTGTTTATTTATTTTTATCCTACTGGTAGGTGTCATGGACCCAAGCGTTGCGGACTATCGTGAAGAACTGCTACAAGCAGCATGGGCGTGAAGACCTGCTCTACGCGTTTGAGGATCAGCAGACACAGCAGCAGACTACGACCACACACAGTATAGCGCACCTGGTGCCGTCACAGACGGTGGTACAAACCTTCAGTAACCCTGATGGCACCGTGTCCCTCATCCAGGTGAGTGAAACCCTCCGGCTTTGCTTTTCCAGCACGGCTGGCTCGGGATCGAGTTGCCTGCGTCAGGGAGGTAGTTTACAGCGAACTCCTTTTGGTAGCTTAACTTGTCCTTCAAGAATCTTGTCTTTATCTGTATGTCTTAGCCTGCAGGCTTGTTAACCCAGTGCTCCCGCCCAAAGAAGCACTCTCATCCTCTCTCTTCCCCACTCTCATCCCTCGGTCTCCTGCTATGCCAGCACAAGCATTTCTGCAGCTATTTGGTCAAGCGATTCAGGGATCTTACCCGAATTTAAAAAAACCCGTTTACAAACAAATACAGTTCATCGTGTGGCTGCACAACGCCTGTGGTGGCAATGGGATGGAGTGATGGGAAGAGAGGTGTTGGGACTGCCTGTCTTTTATGGCATGAGACATAGCTTAATCTACAGCATTAGGTATTTCTGCGCCCCTGTTCTTCATCTTACACCTAAAGTGTAATAAATCTATTACACCCACCAAATATATGTTTATCCTCATGGTGCCCGCTGCGCTAAGGATGCCCCTTAGACCATTTTACAGAGGAGGATTCAGGGCAGAAGGGGCTGAGTTCAGGCAGTGGCTCTGGTGCTGCTGTTTATTCTGTGTTCCCCATGCGGGGAGGCAGGTTCTGGCAGCTCAGGATGTCAAAAACTTAAGTGCTCTCTTGAAACTTCCCAAGAGCTCCTCGTGGCTTTGGGATTTGAACTTCAGTTTCCCCTGTGCCCCTCTCTCCAAAGCACCACTGCCCCCTCCTACCGTTTAGTGAAGTCTCAAACATCGTTTTCTGTTGGCTGTTCTCATCTTGCAACCACGAAGATAAAAACATGGTGTGAGAGTTTGTTTTCGGTTTTTTGTGTTGTTTTTTTTCCCAAATGAAAGCTTTTCAGTGACTCTTAGAGCTTTCTGTTGCCCCACCACAGCCCACCCGGCAGACTTGCCAAGCTGGTTCTGTTTGCTCACCTGCTAAAGTACATTTTTCCTTTGACTGGTGTTCTTTTAGGTGCTGGGCACCTGAGATCCCATTGACTATCTAGCCTTTATAGGTTTAATTCTTAGAAAAAAAGCTGCACATCTCCCCGCCTTTGTCTTTTCCCAGCTGCTAAATGGGGTAATTTCCAAAGGCAATGGGGTATTGAGGATGAACTAATGTTTGCCAAGTGCCTGGAGATGAGAGACCCAGTGAATGGTGAGCAGGGAGCGTTATAAATGCGGGCTGGTGTGCAGGATGTTCTGACCCAGGACTACTCGGTGGCTTTTTAAGTGACTTACACCCCATGGGAGAAGCGCGTTGGCTCCACCTGCGCACCGCACTCACACCGGGGAACGGCAGTGGTGTCCCACAGCTGCTTTTTGTGAGGTTGGGAGAATAGCGAAGACTCTCTCCTGCGTGAACATAGGGGACAGCACAAGGGCTGGGCAAAACTTTCTTCTGGGCCATATCCACTCTGGAAGCTGCCATAGATTAACGTGGCTGTCGTGTGCGATTTCCTCTCCCGGCCCTTCGACATTACTCCGTATTTTCTGTGAGCTCTGCAATTACTGTTATTCTCTGTGGGTGCGATGCTTTTTAATGTGAGACCGTTTGAGTGTCCCTTTGCCTGAATCATGTGGACTTTTCCCAGCAATAACAAGTGTGTTCAACTGCATTTTGTTGACTTCCGCAGGTTGGCACTGGTGCTACAGTTGCCACGCTGGCCGATGCCTCAGAGTTGCCTACCACAGTTACCGTCGCACAAGTCAATTATTCCGCAGTGACTGATGGAGAGGTAAGGACCGGGGTCGTGTTCATGGTGCACAAACCAGAATTGCCCTATCTGAGCTTCGATAAATATTTTCTAGAATTAAGTGGTCACAGAAAACACCAAGCCTTGCTTCCCTCCACTGTTTTGTTAGGGGTTAAAATACATGTGAACACAAGACTATAAAATTTCATGTCCTGAACTATTGTTATTTTGACTCAGGGCTGTAAGAATCCAATTATGGTGGAAGCCTCAGTTCTGAATCTCATACATTTTTTTGATATCTCCTATAGATTATTTATTTTGTGAGGTCTGCTGTAGCAGATAAAGACTTGACCTACGCAAATACGCTTTAGCGTACTCATTGAGCAACTGTTCCATGTGTGCTGTAGGTCCTGGGTGCTGGTTTGTCAGTTCAGGGTTTGGAGTGATGCCTGGGATATTTGGAGCCTGTGGTTCGCAAAGAATATTGCATGGCTCCGGGCAAATCCTGCGATTCTTTGGCCACTGATCTCTCGATGAAATGGGACTGTTCCTTTGCTGCAGCTTTTAGGGGGGTTTGCAGGTAAATCCCAGGGAGAGCTGTGTAAATACACAGTAGTGCAGAGACAACAGGAGATACTGCGGAGTTACCATTCCGTTTACTGTCAAAGTTTCTTCCACTGCTTTACAACTTGCAAAGTTGTTTCTGTCGAGGACTTGATTAGACAATTTGAGTCCCAAAATCTGAACACTCAAGTTTACATGCATTTATTTTTCTACTTTTTTTTTTAAATTGAGTAATAAAACGTTTTTTTTGTGTGTGTGTGTGTTAAAGGAACATTCCTTTAAGATTATGACGATTTTTTGGTTTAAAGCCTTTTCACCCCCAAACCCACCTGGAAATCAGGCTGCGGGTCACATTCTGCCCCTCCGCATGCCGGAATTCCTGGCCGGAGTGGCGAGGTCTGGTCCTCTCTGCCTGGATGGGGCTCTCGCAGCGACAGGTGGCAGCACAGAACAGCTTTGCTCTGTGCCAGACCCCGTTTCCATCTCAGACCCACAGGGACACAGCCGGGCTCTGGGACCGTGACCTTGAAGTACTTTGGAGCTGCTTTTGAGGGTTTTCAAGAACCGGCTGGATCTCTTGAGATCTGGAAGGAGTTTTTCGATGGCATAAATAGAAAGCCAGGGAACACAGGCATCTAATTCCTAACGTGAACGGAACGTCTAAGCAATATTTTGGACAAAATAAAGACGCAAAAGTAAACTTGCTGTGAGGATGGGCGCTATTTCTCTGCACGCAGAGATCCACAGCCTGCTGGCAGCCTCTCTAGGGAGGTTTTTGTCCTGGTATCTCCTGCTGGGTGAAAATCTCAGTTAGCTCTGAGTAAATCGATGTGTTTATAGGATGCCAAGCAGCGTGGAGCAGGGATGCTCTCTAGTATCTCAGCAGCACAACCTTCGTATTAGCGGGGAGAAGGGCCTGGGCAGTCCCCCCTTCTTTTCCAGGCCTTGCTCCATCCCTGTTCTGAAAAAGCTTAGGCATCTTTGCGGGGCACTGAATGTCACAGTGAGAGGCAGAGACCTGCCTTATCACTCTGATGTGTGTTGCCATGTATTTGAAAAAACCAAAATGTATGCCTGCTCCTCTTCTGCATGGTGGTGGGAAGGGTGTCCTTCCCAGCTCAGCCTTGCTTCGGTTCTGTTCTGGCATGGCTAACGAGTACCACAAACTTGATGCGACTCTCTCGAGATCTCTGCCATCTGCAACTTCTTCCTCTCTGGGCGCACAGACTTGGTTGCATCTTTTCTAAAAAGACGTTGCCTTCTCTCAAATCAACTTCCTTTCTCCTTCTCGCAATGCACTATCTCACTGCTTCCTCCCTGCTTTGGATCCTTCCGCCCAGGGTCAGCTCTGGGCACAGGAGAACGAAGCAGTTGCCTTGAACGTCAGACGGCTGGGGATGGCTAAAGAGCTACGACGAGCGCCAGCTTTGCCTGTGCCCAAGTACTGGAAAACCAGATTGGCAGCTGCTGAGGAGTGTGTGATAGCAGATGTGAGTGAGAGCGCGACAGCTTCTCTCTCCCTCTCCATCCTTTGATGGGACTAACCCTTTTCTTGCCCAAAGGCAGCAAAATTTACTTGTCCTTTTTGTGGGGAGCCTTGAGCCAGCTCTGCTTCTATGGACTTTTTAGCTTTCTCCATGTTAACAAATTGAGGGCTTTTTTTTTTTCATCGCCTTCTACGACGTTCTTATTTGTGAGTCTCAGCAAGACGGTGAGTGGCCTGAAATGTTTATGGGGATGAGAACAGAGATGGGGAGGGTGAGGGAAGATCTTCATCTTGCAAAGCAGCCAGTAGGATTTGTCAGCTGATGGACCTCCATCCTCCACTTCTTTAGTTTTTTTGGTCCAATGCTTATTTCTAGTTCACGTCCTGACGGATTTTGTGGCCGTATACTCATTGTCTCATGAGCTGTGAAGTCCCAAATGGGGAAATGTGGGCAAGGTGGAAAATGAGCAGCTGAGACAGTGAATTTTAAGGAATATGAAACCTACCTATGTAAAGGTCTGAAGTAAGGGAGTTCTACTCTGCCCTGGTGAGGCCACATCTGGAGCACTGTGTCCAGTTCTGGGCTCCCCGGGTCAAGAAGGACAGGGAACTGCTGGAGAGGGTCCAGCAAAGGGCTACAAAGATGATGAGGGGACTGGAGCATCTTTCTGATGAGGAAAGGCTGAGGGACTTGGGGCTTTTTAGTCTGGAGAAGAGAAGACTGAGGGGGGATCTTATCAATGCCTATAAATACGTAAAGTGGGGGCGCCAGGGGGATGGGAAGAGTCTTTTTTTCAGTGGTGCCCAGTGACAGGACAAGAGGGAACGGGCACAAACTTGACCATAGGAAGTTCCATCTAAACCTGAGGAGGAACTTCTCTCCTGTGCGGGTGGCAGAGCACTGGCCCAGGCTGCCCAGAGAGGTGGGGGAGTCTCCCACTCTGGAGCCATTCCAAACCCGCCTGGACGCCGTCCTGTGCAACTGCTGTAGGTGCCCCTGCTCTGGCAGGGGGTGGGACTGGATGATCTCCAGAGGTCCCTTCCAACCCTGACCAGTCTGGGATTCTGTGATATGAACACAGTACTTTCCATCTGCCGTCTTCTTTTATTCAGTATATTGCTGCAGCACAAAGAATTTCCGGTTGGCTCAAACCCACCTGAGTTCACAAGTGCTGTACAAATAAATCCTGAATGGGAACATGGACTGTTCCCCAAAATCACAGCAGGTGGGTGCAGACAGATAGAAATGGTGAGGCAAACGCAGCCCATTTCCCTGGGGGATGTGATCCACACTGGGGTTCCAGCACCACAGAAATGCTTAATAAACTGCCCAGGCTGGTGGGCGGTGATCCGAGTACAGCAACGATCAACACTGTCCCGTTTTGTTGCGGACGTGGCTGGACGAGAGGGGTTTGTGGGAGGTTGAGGGGCTTTGCAGATGTTTATGGGGTGCGCTTTCTATGTGCGTGAGAAAACTCAAGTTCTTGTTTGGAGATTGAACGTATGGAGAACAGCAACTATAATCACGGGCTGACTAGAGAAACGTGGCTGATAGAGGGTTGTAGGGTCCAGCAATGTTCTCAGCTGGATCCCAGGCTTCCTCCCTTTTTTCCCTGTCTCTCAGAGTCAGAGCATGTGCAGGATTCTGCAAAGACCTCTTGAAACTATCTCACCCTTCCATTTTAGGGAGAAACTGTGCGTTCGTGGGATAACATCCTATCATAGGGCCTTTCTTTTTGTTTTTCCCCGTAGGTGGAGCAGAACTGGGCAACGCTACAGGGGGGCGAGATGACTATCCAGACGACGCAGGCATCCGAGGCCACGCAGGCGGTGGCATCATTAGCAGAAGCAGCAGTGGCAGCATCTCAGGAGATGCAGCAAGGAGCAACTGTTACCATGGCACTCAACAGGTATGGGTGAGAAGGCCTGAAGCATGTGCGCGTGACGTTTCCTTCGAGGTTTTCACTCTAATGGTGCAAAGACCACTGTGTACAGTCCCAGTAGAGGCTTTTCCTTAGGAAATTCCTATGTCAGCCCATGTCCAGGTGTCTGCAGGACAGTTCCTGATTTCCACTGTAACTACAGAAGAGCACTGACACGGAAATTTCTTGAAAGAGGAAGAGATGAGTAGTACCTGTACCCTCTAAACGATCTTTTTTTGTACAACAAATTACTGAATTGAGCTTGTGAAGCAAGCGAGAGTTGATTAGCACATCATGATGTGCTAAGAGCACCTTATAAGTATGCTGGTCTATGTCTCCCTCAATACTATTAGTGGTTTCTTACTAAAAGACTAAGGCTGAATTTCCCTATTGTGTGGAAGTACACTCTCTCCTTAAAAGTCAGAATCTCTTCCAGAGGCCAGTGTTTTTGGGGTTTCTCCCAAATGTGTTTCTGAAGTAGAAGGTGAATGAGCTGCAATAGTAATGCTGCCTCTTCATCTTGGAATGAGCTCTGTTAGATTTTTGGTTGTACTCAGGTTACCAAGATCTGCAGCGTAGTTCTCTACGGGTCCACGCAGCGGGTCTTCGCTCAGCTCTGGTGAGTTGCTTAAGCTTTGCCTGCTGTTCTTAAACACTGGAAATGGCTGTGGCACACCGCAGCGGCACCCTGAAAGAGTAGGAGGGACCATAGGAAACACGGCATCAGCCCCAGCAGCGTGGGAGGTTTCACGCTGCTCAGGTGCAGACAAAATATTGTCCTCATCCAAATTGGGATTCTGGTCTAGAGGCTGCTGACTGAGGACAAGGCACAAGTCCACACTGCTGATGGTCGGAGTAAAGCTCCAAGACCTCGTTATACACACAAATTACTAGAGCAGTCACCTCGATCCTGGGGGCATTCAGCATCTTGCTTCCAAATTCCTGTTGTGACTGATTCACCGACGCACCTAGAACTGTTTCTTCTCTTTGTGGTCCAGATTCAGNACAAAGATGTTGAACAGTACAGGTCCCAGGTTTCTTCTCTTTGTGGTCCAGATTCATGTCCATCAGATATGTTCTTTTCTGCTACCATACAAAGTTGGTTAAGTAGGCTTTTTTGCTAATAGTTTCACTATAAAATTGCCTTTTAAAAAACAAGTGATCTTTTTAGGATGCTGTATGAAGAACAGCTAAAGTAACTAGGCATGGAGGTGCAGGGAAAAGCCCTGTCTCCTGGGGTCCGACTTGGAGAATTTGTGTCCTGCACACTTCCAGGCAATAGATTTTTCTATGTTGGTTTTTTTTTTTTTTAGAAGTTCTTCTGGACTAGAACATCAGTGGGCTTTTGATTTTAATTTCATCCCATCGCTACTAGTTTTAGCTCTTAAGGTCGCAGTGAGCAGTTCCTTTTCCTGCATTAACTTAGGAAATTCAGAATCTTTAATAAAAATAAATGTTGTTAGAATTAAAGACAGTTTTCCGGAAAATATGAATGGAGGAGCCTTCAACAAGTCATTTAGTCTCTACTGTGCCTCAAGACAGGATCAGCTCTGTTTATACCTGGGAAAACCCTGTGATAAGTCTGTTCAAACAGGTTGTCGTTCAGGAGCAATGTGAAGACTGTAGCAGCGTTGTAGTGGGAATGAGGGGCCTCCTCGTGTTTTATTGCCCAGCTTGTGGTCACCCTCTTTGTCTACTGACCATGGTAGGGCTGAAGACCTTTCTTGGTGACTATCCTCCAACACCCTTCCATGTGAAAGAAGCATACTTCTCCCTTTGCCACAAAATGCTCCTTGTAGCTTTCAGCTGTAGGACTGCAGTCTTTCCCCTGCCTGTAGGAAGATCTCAGCAAGGTTCTGGTCCTTGAAAGCTGGTGACTCATCCCAGCTCTGGAAACTTTATGCCTAATTTAGCTGAAAGCTGCCATCTCTGAACCTTGTTCCAATGGCTACTGAGAGAGCACAGAGTCCTTCATAGTCCCGTGTAGAGCAGTACATCTGCCAACAGCATGACCTGATGGATGACTCAACCTCTGTCAGGTTTGAGGATGGGAAGTATTAAGCCTTCTAGTAAAAGAGGACAAAGTGGAGGTGGGTAATTAATTCATTGATTTGAACCAATTAATGTTTGTGGAGCACACTGTAACTGGGAAAAGCTTTTATGCTGCAGATCATTATTATTTTCAGGGATGCAACCGTAACGAATTATTAAAATGCTCAATTGCCCTTGAAAGTGGATTCAAATAAATGCTGCGTGAAGTCTGGGAAACAGGGTTACCTCAGTAAATCCACGCTTACCCCAGGTTTGCTGTCTTGTAGGTGGCTTTCTTGCAGTGCAACTGCCTTCGCATAGCTGCAGGTTCAGAAGAGAGATTAGCCAGAGGGAGTAGGAAAGCAGAAGAAAATACTCTTGTTCAGTAGCAGTGTTTAAGAGCTGCTCTGAGAGACAGAGGAGCTGTTTAGAAATGAAAATACACCCTGAGTGGATACAGTTGGAAAGTGTACAGCATCTAAGCAGGAAATTGGGAAAGAGAATGAACGAGTGGGAGGTACTCGGGAAAATATTTGAGTCAATTGGTCTGCCACAGAATGAGCGGGGCAGTTAAGGAAAAGCATCCTAGGGGAAGCTCCTAGATGGCTCCTTCCATCTCTTTTCCACACGAAGTGCTGAAGAAAATACCTACGTTTTTTAATTCATTAAGGTAAGAAATGGTAGGAGATTCAGCTGCAGGAAGGAGGTGTCTTTGGAATAATTTTGTGACTAGCAGTAGGTCACCAGAAGTAGCTAATAGTTATCTGAAAGGTCTGGAGGAATCTGGACAGCTTCTGGAGGAATCTGGGCAGCTGCTGAAGGAAGCTCACAGCACCCTGTACAACTAATTAGTAAATAAAATATGATGTCAGTAAATGCAAAGTGATACATAAACAAAGAAGTATCTCCTGTGTATACCCAGTGAGGAGTTAACTATATGCTACCAGTCACCTTTCAGAAAGCATTTAGGGGACTGTCCTCCTGGAATGTTTTATCACTGCTGAGCACTTATTGTCAAAAAAGTAAGTTGAATATTAGGAATTGTAGGGAAAGGCATAGAGAACAAGCCAGGATCAGGCCCCACGGTGTGTCTACGTCTGGAACAGTGTGAGAAATGGTCACCCCACTCAAACACGTCTTACATTTAGAAAAAGTCTGGAAAGGACAAGAGTGATCAGAAGGCGCTGTAATTCTGGCTCTTCAGCTTGGCAAAGAGATTACTGGAAGTCTATGAAATCATGAGGAAAACAAAAAGGGAACAGTTATTTTCTGTTTCTCACAATATCAGACTTCAGGGCTGCCCAGCCAGACTGAGGCAGCAGTTTTCGGAGTAGCAGAATGCGATTTTTCTTCACACGGCATCTAATTAAATGTGGAACTCATTGCTACAGGATGTTGTGGAAGCAAAAAGTATAAATGGGTTTGAAAGGGGATTAGACAAATCAAACCTGATGGTCCAGATGCGGTCTCTGATGTAGGAAATCAATACGCTGCCGACTGTCGGAAGCTGAGAGGGTGTAGGAAGGGAAGGAACATACACACTCCTTCCTAAATATCTGATACTGGCTGTTCTCGCAGCAGGGTTGCTGCACGAGAAGGACCTTTGGTCTGACCTCATTTGTATGAAGAAATTTAAGAATACTGTGCTAAGCTACCGATCACTCATTAAAAAGAATTATTAAACCACTTGGCTGGGGAGAAGTACTCCATCTTAGGTAAATGCAGAGCTGCTGATGTGATCCGGGTAATGGTAAACCTCTCGGCGTGTTTCAGTGCAAGGTGAACTGGTTGGAATCGGTAACAAAGGGTAAAGCTCTAAAATCTGTAGAATCCCAGAATGTGACAGTGCCAAAAGAATGCGTTTTGTACCAGAAACCAGAGGCAGGAAGGAGCCACGTGGTGTAACTCCTCGGATTGTCTGAAAGCTTTAGTAAAGTCCCAAGAAAAAGGAGGCGAAGGTAAGAAGGCAGGGATGCTCTAAGAGATCTGCAAGCTGGAAAAACCCAGTGGAAGCAGCTTCTTCCCATGTATTCCTCCTCCACTGTAGATTTTCTGCTCTGATTAACTTCATCTGGGCCCAGTATCAATCCCTCCTCTCTGGATTTGATCTCGTGACATACGATGCCTGGTTAAAATGGATGCTACTGGAGTTTTTTGTTTGTTTGGTCCTTCTAATTCTTATTTCTCCTTCCCTGTGCCCGCAGTGAAGCAGCTGCCCATGCAGTAGCCACGCTTGCTGAAGCCACTCTTCAAGGTGGAGGACAAATTGTCTTATCTGGTGAAACTGCAGCAGCAGTAGGAGCACTTACCGGAGTCCAAGACGCCAATGGTAAGGCTTCCTGAAAGCTTCTACTTTGGCTTTTTTTTTTTTCCCCTTTGCTCTTAGCTAGGAGTTTTTCCTCTCTTTTACTTGAAATGTCAAGTTTGCACTAGTAAAATAGTTCTGCCTCACTGTGGATTGTCACTAACTAGGTTGTCACTTAAAAGCCCAGGACAAAATGGGAGCACTAACCTGTTGTTTACTGCCGTAGTGCTGGTGGCTCTGCTCTTTTCCTCCTCCTGCCAGCTTGCTGTTTAGCCTTAGTTTTGGGAGGGAAGACTGCTCCCCACTCCGTAGCTGTACAGTGCCTAGCACAGGGAGGACCAGACTTGGTCAACTAACACAACTATCAGTGCTGTCATAAACTCATCTCGAAGACGCTTCACTGGGAAGTGGCAGAGTATGACCAACGTTGTATTACCCACTCCCTTCCTTTCTCAAGACTTTTGGGGTTTTTTTTGTATGCTTGGTGGCTGCTCTTGAGCAACTGTCGCTTTTCGGCTTGGGTGGCACCTTCCAGTCATCCCTTGGCAGTCAGCCTCAGGTCGTTTGCCTCCTGCTTTATTTTCCATCTTGCCACCATAGACAACTGCTTAGTTCTAGGGATCCTCCGTAGCGTTTCTCACTTCTTATCTGGATGTCTCTTCTGCCAAGCCTGGTGACTTTTGCAGTTATTCCAACTAAGCTCGTAGAGAATAAAACAGTAAATTCATGGGAACTGGTTCAAGAGATGATACTGGAATGTATGGATGTATCTGGTTGGTGCTCATCCACTGCCTCCGGTTGCGCTGTACTTCTGCCTGATGTCTGTACCGTGCTTTCCAAGTTCAGAGATGGAACTCACCGGTTATTTTGATTAAATGGAAGGAGGTGTGTCAAAATAAGGTCAAAAAGGATGCGAAGTGTGACGCTGTAAAGAAACGCCGCCTTGAGGATGGGGCTGTTTGGACTCTAATTGTCAAAGGGGGAACAAGGATGTGCAGTCGGGTGGCAGAGCGATGACTTCTTGCCTTGTCACTTTGCACATAAAGCAGAAATCTGGCTAGATGAGACCTCCAGTTCGACTGCCATCAGTATCCTCATCTCATAGGGAACGCGTTTTAAAATCTCAACATTTAGTTGGCACCAAAAACGGGGCAGTGGAGGGACGAGTAATTTTACTCGGGGTGTTCGACTTGATGTCTCTTGCTGTGGAGTCAGCCAGCCTGAAGAGGGAGCAGAAATGAAGTGAAAACTCTGTCCTCAGAGCTGGGAACGCATCCGATATCGGAGGGAAGAGTAGGGTTGTGTTGTATTACACTTTGCCGACAGCCCGGCATGAGGGGGATAAGTGATGTGTGTTTATCGAAGGAAGGATCTGAGCCTGGATGCTCAAAACCAGCAACTAATCAGATTTGTAAAAGCACGTTAGCGTCCTTTAGCAGATCTGCACCCCTGGCTCCTTTTGGTCTGCTTCCAAAATGCTTTCATGGTCTGGATTCCTCTGGATGCTTCCCCTAAACAACTCTCCTCCTCCACACCCTTCCTGAGTCACTCTACCTCACTCACCCAGCATTAATATCGTTTTAACGCAGGCTGGGCTTTTTTTTTTGCCTTTTTTTTTTTTCCTTTTTTTTTTTTTTTTTAGCAGCAGAGTTGGGAATCAGATGGGATTTAGAGTGCATTAAGGGGAGAGACTGCAGCATTTTCCTCTGTGCAAAACCTCGCCCGCAGCCCCTCGCCTTGTTTCCACTCTTCTTCGATTTGCTGTAATCTCCGGTGGTATTAAGGGGAAAGGCTTTGTCGGCACGGTAGTCCTTGGAAGCGCCATGCTGTTAGTTTTATTACGTAACCAGCTAATATATCTCCCTTAGGGATGGAGGAGATGTTGGTATCCATTCCTGCTGTCTCTGTCTGGGGATGGAGAGCAGATGGATTTTCAGCGTTGGCACGGTCACGGAGGATTTGTCTGCCTTCTTCGTACCCTGAAGCCCAGGGTGGGAGCGTGAGCATCGTCCCGGACACCGGTGCTCGGTTAATTTGATGCCGTGGGGACAAACCGCTCTGCGTGTCATTCTGTGGGGAGGAGATGAAATGGGGAGTGATTTGGTGCAATTGGTTGCAGGAAAATGACTTCCAGAGCCATAATGGTATTAACCAGCAAATTCCCCCTGCTCGTTATTACTTGCAAAGTCTTAATTTGCTGATATTTCCAATAAATGCCTCTCTCTAGGAATGCTCTTACCCTTGTGTAGGTCCTTTCTGAGGGATTCCAATCCCTTACCTACACCGCTTTCCCTAGAAGGAACATAAATTTATCCCCATCTTATTGATTTTAGCCATTAGATGTAATTATTCTCTTTTTATTTTTAATTTTTTTCCCTATCTTGATACAGTGGTTTTCCCATCTGCTCTCTGGCATCTGAATAATAATTAAGTGATACAAAAGAACCAAGACAGCTAAAAAGAGGCAACTTCTGTGCGTCTGTCTTGGAAGCGAGGGCTAAATTCGGTCTTGCAGGGGGTAGGGAGCCCAGCAGCGTGGCTGAACTGCGAAAGGGCTGTGGATAATCTTGTGATCGGTTACATTTATAGCTAAGGGAAATAAGATCTCCTGCTCCCGTGCAGTGTCAAACTAGCTAAGTGCATTATGGTTTTCTTGCTACTCTGGAGCATCTGCTCGGAGTCGGGATGCTGGAACCGATGACCCCATGGTTTTGAGCCTCAGATGTTTTGTTCTTAAGTGGCTGGCATTAAAGCAAAGTAATATTCAAAGCGGGTGAAGGGGATTGTAGCAGCACCGATTTCTGAAGTTGGCTGGAAACTGGAAATGCTCCGCTAAGAGGAAACTCTACGCTCGGGGGCTGCTTTCGGTGTGCGCTATGGGCAGCTCCGTGTGACGGACCGGTGCTGGAGCCATCCCAGCCCGCCGGGGCCGGAGGAGAGAAACTTGATCAGCGTTGGGAAGGAGAGGGGACGGTGCCAGGCTGCAGCCTGGGCCTCGCTTGCCGGAGCATCCTCACACTGCAGCCTTTTGTTTGACATTGATCTGATCAGGGGCTTGAAAGCTGCTCGGGCTATGGGCTTCCTGGCTTCGTCTTTAAATATTGATGAAGCTTTTGCCGAAGCAGTACCTGCGCAGGGCTGTAGCAGTGCGCAGTGCTGCCCATGAAGGACAGAGCAGACTCCCTGCCCAGGGACGGTCGGTTTAATGGCCTCGGTGTCGTCACAAGCCTGGGGTTATTTGCGGTTTTTGCGCAGTGGGCGGCATTTTCGAGGGCTGATTTGAAGGCGAGAGGGGTGGTGCGCCCAAAGCTCCAGCCTGGGGTTCAAAAACAGAGCATGGAAGGAGAGACGTGGTGGAAAGAGCTGGTGTTGGGAAGAGGAGAAGTGGCAGTGGAAGATGTGAAATCAAGCTGTGACCGGGGAATTGATTTAACAGACCTGAGCTAGGCACAGCCAGAGACCCAATGGATCTTTGCTTTCCACCTTCGTCCTCACATGTGGCAACTGCTGCTCTTTTTTCTGGCCCCAAAGCACGTTTCACTGATATATGTCCTCCCTTTGCTGCTGGAGATGCACTGGTGTGCCTGGTGGTGGCATGGCAGCATACAGGTGGGCGCTAAGAAGAGCCTACAGTGCATCTTGCCCTTCTCCATCCCCTCCAGTCATCCAAAAAATCCAAACCCAGTTCTCCGTACCACCAAAGGGAGCCGTGCTAACGGCGGGGGGTGAGCCAGGATTATCGAGTTGTGATGGAAGCCCGGGGAGAGCATTAGGAATCTGACGTGGGCAAATGGGGATTAGCGAGCTCTCTGCTTTCGCAAACAGAGGAAATAAGGCGTCAGCACAGGAGCGTATCTTGCAAGTTAGCATAGGATAAACAAGCCTATAGCGGCATTTAGGGTGACGGGGAACATTGCACAGAAGAGCTGTTCCACTTGGGGATTTCTATATCAGAAGCGGTTTAAATGCTGAAAAGCCTTCAGCCCTGGGTGAGGTTGCCGAGCTTTCCCGCACGAAATCAATGAGGTGTCAGGTGGAAACCTGTCTCCACCCTCGGCCGCGCAGATGGGAGATGGGGAACCCTCCTCTCGGCAGCAGAGAGACCTCCGGGCCCGGCGGGCGGTTGCCAGTCCCATCGGGCTCTGTGTAGGCTGTTTACAGTTGAAAGCGCACCCAGGAGGGGAAGGCAGGAGTCGAGATCCTGTTCTCTGGGCTGTGCACGTCTCCCAGAGAGCGCGAAAGCGGCGGGAGATACATCGGGCAAACCCGGCGAAGGGAACTGCCTGTTCTTGCTTTCGGGTGCCTCGGGACAGGGAGGTGCAGCACACTGATCCGCTAGCAACTGGTGGCTTTTTTTTTTTTTTTTCATGAGAAAAAAAATAAAAAAGATGGAGGGGAGGCTTGGAGGCCAATGTCAGTCTTTAAAAGAAATCTTTTTTTTCCCGTTGGATCCCCTTTTTAGGGAAGACGGACCCAAACAAGTGGCTGGCGACTTGGCCAAGTGCAGATCAGCTTGCTTGCATCCAAGAGGACAGGAAGGAAAGAGTTGAGCTTTTTGTAGGGTCTTCCCAGTGGGAACAGAGTTGTTTTTTGGTTTTTTGTTTTTTAATGAAGCATTGCCCTGAAACAGGTATGATTTAATCCCCATCTGAAGGAGAAGTGAGGAAAATAATTTTTGCAGATGCGTTTCATACAACAGGGGAGAAGGCGGTGGCAGCCAGAAGGGAGAGCTGAAGTGGAGTGTGAGTTCCTGCACGCCCTGAGCAGGTCCAGGAACAGGGAGAGGTGTTTCCTAGAGGACAAATTACTGTGCGTAAATGAATTGTTGTCAGCAACGGGACCCTGATGCACTCTGAGTAAAATATGTTGGCATAAGCCTCAGTTAAAACGAGCTTATTCTGTGTCAAGTACATGCAGTTCCCTGCGTGTGCCCTGTGGAGATGGGGGTACTCGGCTGCAGCTCGGCTGTCTCCGCATCGACACGCTTTCCGTGTCAACATCTGGGCTGTCCGGGGAGCCCCCAGTGTGGGTGGTGAGGAATATGCAGTGTTGGGATCGTGGGACACCAGCCACAGGTTTGATGGCAGCAGTCAGCGTGGTGCTGCTAGGTCTTTCCCAGCACGACAGGGGGCCAAAGTATTTCCAGGACCCGGGATCGCTGCTCCGTTTGCACTGAACCTTACCAGCACGGATGATTTCTGCTCGCTTGTGATGGCTCTCTTCCTTTTTGCTGCTGTCCTGCGTTACTCCTGGGCGCTAATCTTGGGCAGCGCTGGCGGTGCCGTTGGCTCAGGCCGTCCTTCTGACACCGGGCTGTCATGGGCGCTCTGCGGCTTTGGTTTGACATCTTGGGACTGATGACGAGGCGGCTGCCGCTGACGATTAGGATTTGTCTGCCCACCAACCGGGGCTAAAAATAGTGGCTCGGACAAGTCCCTCTCGTACTGTGGTGGTGGCCAGATTTTCCATTCCATCCAACTAAGCAGGCGCTACCTACGCCAACGTGCAGTTGTGTTGCGTGGAGGCAGCTTTGCGCAACCCGGCACGGACTGTTTGCCTGGGTGGTTTGAGTAGAGCAGGAGGCTGGAGGTGGATGCCACGGCACTTGAGTGCCGCTGGCTTTTAAAGCTTCTCTTGACTTGTTGAGTGACCTTGGTAAGTCCTTCGACAGAGACACAGAATGGTTATTTCTGGGTACAGCTTGGCTCTTGGGATCGGGAAGCTCACGGGCTCTGTCATTCTATTTCCTTGGGGGAAAACAGTTTTATATGATGAGTGATATACTGCAGGTCTCCTCTTTGGAAAGTCAGCGGTATCGGAGGAGCGCAAGGTGAACTTCCTGGGTGGTCTTGTGCCCCTGTTCTGTGTCCAAGTCTCATGTAAAGTCTACGGGCTGCTCTTTAGCTCTGAAATACGCCTTTGAGAACGCAAAGAGAGAAGGCAGCATCCTGGGGAGACACCAGGAGATGCTCGGTTCCTGGCTTTGATCTCTTGCTGTCCTCTGAAAGACGCTTGTCTCTCCTCCTTGGCGTGTTTGTGATGGTGTTAGCAATACCCAGAAAGGGAAGCCAACTTCGTTAGGGGTGGGGAGTCACTGCCAAGTCCTTTGCCGTTTGATCAATTCTAGTGTTTCTGTGAGTCCTGGTGGGTTCAGTGAGTTTCCATCCAGTAAATGAGCCGTGCCCCGCCTGGCCTTATCTCCCAGCTTCTCGATGACCTTACGGCATCTCCAGCACCTCCCTTGCCCTCCCCGTTTCCCCTCCCCTGGTGAGTTTTGACATCCATTCCTGTTATCAGGCAGTTGAGACTTACAGGCTCTCCAGCTGTCACAGCTGATGCTGTCCCGGTTTAAGCATAGGCCATTTACCTTCCACGTGTCCTGAATTAGGGGAAATGGACAGGAGGGCTGGGTCTGTTTAAAAATTAAAGCTGATTACAAGGCATTAACATTACATTTAAAGAAATAGGCAGCAGCCCTCCTCTCTCAGCATAGTTGCAATATGTTCCCTTTTGTTCTGGTCTGGAAGAGGAAGCAGGACTGGTATTGACTCCAGGCTGGGCAGGGTTTCTTCTTTATCCGTAAATTTAAACGAGAAGCTGCCTGCTGCAATACTTCAAAGCAGTTCTGGTCTTACAACCTGAGGCAGTTCCCCTCTTTGCGATCCTAACAGAAAGCTGAAGTTCTTTCTGCTGCTCTTGAATTTCTCTTAGAAAATTGGGATCTCCTGACGCGGTGTTCGTCGATCTGTCTTCTGAATTACCGTGTTGGGAAGCTTCATATTTGAGGGATCCCAATTGTTTTACATATGCATCCACTCGTGGCTCGAAACGAGCCATCTCGGGGGCAACAGTCAGGATGAAAACTTGAAAACTTGAAAACTTTTCTTTTTTTTCCCCCCCATAAAGGCTCAGCTTCGTTGTGGCAGATGGATTTTAAGGAATGTTTGGCCCGAGATCTTCAGGGCTGAGAAGGCAAAGGGAGGTGGTTGCTTTGTGCGTGGAAGGATGGAAACATGAGCATGCAGCGCTGCAGGCTTGGGGCAGAGTGGCTCGAAAGCTGCCCGGTGGAGAAGGCCCTGGGGGTGTTGGTGGACGGCCGGCTGAATATGAGCCGGCAGTGTGCCCAGGTGGCCAAAAAGGCCAACGGCATCCTGGCCTGTATCAGGAATGGTGTGGTGAGCAGGACTGGGGCAGTGATCATCCCCCTGTACTCAGCACTGGTGAGACCCCACCCCGAGTGCTGTGTTCAGTTTTGGGCCTCTCACTACAAGAAGGACGTTGAGGTGTTGGAGCGTGTCCAGAGAAGGGCAGCGGAGCTGTGAGGGGTCTGGAGGACACGTCTGATGAGGAACAACTGAGGGACCTGGGGGTGTTCAGCCTGGAGAAGAGGAGGCTGAGGGGAGACCTTATTGCTCTCTACAGCTCCCTGAAAGGAGGGTGTAGAGAGGTGGGGGTGACCTCTTCTCCCTGGTGACAAGTGATAGGACGAGAGGAAATGGGTTCAAGTGATGCCAGGCGAGGTTTAGATTGGATATTAGGAAACATTTTTTCACTGAAAGGGTTATTAAACTCTGGAATAGGCTGCCCAGGGAGGGGGTGGATTCGCCATCCCTGGAGGTGTTTAAAAAAAGGGTAGAGGTGGTACTTGGGGACATGGTTTAGACGTGGTTTTGTCAGGGTAGGTTAATGGTTGGACTTGATGATCTTAAAGGTCCCTTCCAACCTCAGCGATTCTATGATTCTATGTTGGGTACGGGGCATGCTGTTCCCACCATGCCTGGCCCGTCTGCAGTGTGGGCTGGGGCTGGGGATGAAGGTGGGTTTAAGAAAGCAGACAGGGTTGGTGTCTTCCATCACCTTCCATACAGAGATGTGTTTCAACAAGGGCCTTCATGGCATGGCTTTCCTGCTTCTCTCCTCCTGCAGCAGTGACCCTATTTTCTCATTGCGTGAGGCTGTTGCTTTCCCAAGTTTCCCAAGATTGAGCTTCCTTCCCATGGTGAGCCTTCATCACAAAAGAGTAATATGTCGATCTGGCTGGGAACACTCTGAATGAATGTGCTGCTTGACTAGAAATCCATTGTGTTTCTAGGTTGAATTTCAAGCTCTGTTTGTCTGGTGTATTTGTACGATATTTGTCCGGGCTTCTACATCTTCATCTCCCAGTCCCTCAAAAAGCCACATGGCTTCAGGAGGAGCTGCTCAGCGCAGGATGCTTACTGAAAAGAGGCCAAACCTTTTGCCAGGTGAAGTGATATATATGGCATATATTTGTATTCACTAAATCTTGTTTTATTCCATCTCTTAACGAGACTGGGGGTTGGACTAGATGATCTCCAGAGGTCCCTTCCAACCCTGACCATTCTGTGATTCTGTGATTTGGCTTTACCATCGCCAATGTTCACGATAAATCCCAGGCGTTTGTTCAATTTATGGTGACGAAGCCCTCAACCCCTTGGCTTTGAGAGCCATGTTACTGAGGTCCTGAGCTTTGCTGGTCCCCTCATGCTAACGTCCCTGAATCTGGGTATCTGGGGGTGACGGGACATATGGCTCTTGGCTCGCTGGATGTTTGGACATCACCTTTGCTCGTGGAGAAGATGCGTTTTGCCTGATGTCTGCATAAGGTGTTGGGGATGGGCAGCTCTGCACAACTCCACGCTTGCTCAGCCAAGATGAACCCTGAGAAGAAGGAAGGGGCTCAGTCATCTTTATATGGGGTACAGTCCTCATTTTAACAAATGCGTTATTGAGCAGTGTATAGGATTTTGTTTGAAAGAGGGGGTGGGGTTTTCTATCTCCCTAATGTATATGCACCCGGACTGTAAAACTTAAATAATTGAGAAGGACTTGGGACCTAAACCATTTTGGTTACAGCAGTGGTTTTGGGATGCCTGCAAGAGATGGGTATCCTAATCCTTTGGCAAGCTGTTGTCTAAAAGAGATGAGGTAGAGTACGAGCAGGAAAATAATGGCAGTCAGTATACTTAGCGTGTTTCCCTAAATATGTCTGGAAGCCCAGAACTGGATAGACAAGCATTTCTTTGCTTGCCATTGTTTCCAGTCCAAGAATTGGGATGGAGGTATTTGTGTAGTCTGTCTGCGAGCAGATTGTGTTAGCGCGGCCGTCTGGGGATCGGTGCTTTGGCCCCCAGTTGGGGTAGGGAGGTGCTGTCCTGACAAACTGCACATCTTCAGCGTGCTGCTGTTTTATTCGTAGCTCTTGGCTTAAAGAAAAGGGCACAGGTGGAGTCAGAAAACCACCTCTGTGAAGCTGCCTAGTTCTGCAGCACTCTCCTGACCCCGTTGCAGATGCCGGTGAGTCATTTTTCCAGGCTGCCTCCTCCATGCCTAACCTAACCCAGCCCAGAGGCTTGGTTGGCAGAGCTGTACCGGCAGAGCTTCTTCACGGGGCTTCTGCCACCTTTGCAAATCGGGTGGTGGTACTCGTGCACAGGCAACATCAGGGTGGGGAAAACAGCTTTTTGCCCTGTCTGCTGGACACATCTATGCTGGCAGAGCTCGACTGTGGATCTGAGCGTTCAAACCCGTAAGTGTTGAACTGGGTGGATGGTGGATGAAGCAGAGATCGAAACCAGCCTCTGCTTTGCTGCTCCTTTCTCAGTGCTCCCAGGATGAAGTTCATGTGTGATGAATTCTGCCCGTAATAGCAACTTACTCAAACCTCTGCTGAGCGTGTGGCAGCCCCCCCTCAGCTTTTTGAGCCCTGTGAGACGTTGGGTATTGTAGCCCATCTCTGGGAGACCTTCCAAGTTAACAGCAGACAGGAGACAACCAAGGACAACTTCATCATCCTGCTGGCGTGATCTCTGCTCATTCTCCTGCTCCTCCAGGCAATCCCAAAGGAGAGGTCCCAGCTCACCCTCCTTTCATGCTGGCATGGCGAGCTGATTCCCAAAGTGGGGAGCAAGGCTTGCGTCTTGAGTTGTAGGGCACCGTTTCTTCTGCAGCTGATCCCAACGGACCCCTCGCTGCCTGGGGGTAAGGATGGGCAATGGTCCCTGCTGGGGAGCACCCTTCAGCGCAGATTTTAGCTTGCAAGGTGGCTGGCCTCCTGCTTAGAGAAAGAGCGTCCCCTCGTCCCCGTCTATGTAGTGATGGGCGAGTGCTGCGACCACAGACAAAGCTGAGGATGTCGATGCTGGTTTTCTACCTGTGCCGTGCCCACTTTTACTCCTCACACCATTCAAGGGCTTGGGGAATTGAAAGAGCAGCCTGTGATTACACTGAATCAGGGCAGATGGAGAGGGGCTTTCTAATCCCCCTGCACCCCCGCGTCACAGCAGAACTGGGCTGCAATCTGCTGTTTCATGACAGCAGGGCACGGTTCTTGCCTTCCCTAGCAGGTACCCTTGTGGCTACGAGCTGGACTGGATCAGGCCACCCTTTCCCGCTGTAAACTGGAGAGCTGTGGAAAATGTTGCTGGGCTTTGAACGGATGGAGGCTCGTCTGACCCGAGGGCAGTTTGGGAGCTCCAGGCTCTTAATGGCTGTCAGTGGGCGCAGGGTGCAATCTGATCCAAATGGGAAGCTGGCTGAAATCCCAGCAAGCTGTTGTTACCGTGTGAGGCATCTTATGAAATGAGATGGGGTTTGTGAACTCTTCCTTCCCCCCGCCCCCCGCCAGGCACCCCGCTAGAAGGAGAAGTGCCCTGTAAGCTAAGCTACGAGCTGGGGCTTCCCCAAGTACAGCTCCTCAGTGCGTCGCGGCACGGTTTGCCTGTCTCTCCATTTACGAAGCTCGTAGTCTTGCGTATTAGGCCAAAGTTGCCTTCCTGCGGAGCTATTTGCGCTTTCTGCTCCCGGCGCAGCCTCCCCTACTCCGTGCTCCTCTTCGGACTGTGCGGTCCCACTTCCCGGCCGCGCGATGCGGTATAGACGTTTCCCGACGGCTCGAGGTGCTCTTTGTTTTCTTTGCCTTAAAAAGTGCTCTGCCCCTCTTTGAAAACAGCCTCAGCTGCTTTCTTAGCAGGGTCTGACCTCTTGAGTTCCTCTCTTGCTTTTTTTTTTTCTGAGCATGTCTAGAGGATCATTCTGTGGCTGTATTTATCCTCTTCATTGGATCTCCGTAGCAGGGGCTGGTTTTAAAGCCTAAAAGCACAACCCCATCTGTCTTGTGCCCCTGGGGCATAGTAAAGGGCCCCGTCCTGCAACCACTGAGCCTGTGAGTGATCTCGCTTGCAGAAATGTATGTTTTCGTTGTCAACCAGACCTGTCTGTGGCAGAATGATGAAGATGGCAGGTTTTAATTCATTTTCCCGAGTGGCCGCACTGGACCTTCAGACTTCTGTTTTTCCAAGTGAAGCTCATTCTTCTTCATTGGCGCTGATGTTCAGCGGTTGGGTTTTGGGTTCGAAGAGGACAACGTTTCTTGCTATGGGATTGATTCATTTGTGCTTTGAGGTGTCGGCAGCTTGCACGAGTGCCTGGGGAGAGGCAACACCACCTTGGCATCCCTTGCCTGGTGACACTTGGGTGGCCTTGTCCGAAAGGCGGGTGGGATGCCCTCGTCTGTGCGCACACAAGGAAGAGAAGGTAAATTTGTCACTGTAAGGACCGTTCCAGCCTTCCAACACCTTGATTGCAGCCTGGCAAACGGACAGCATGAGACTAACCCCCGGGATTAGTTAACCCCTCCTCTCCCCTTTCACTGGGCGAGTCCTAAAGATAGCTGGGCAGAGGGCTTGAAGGTAAAACCATTTACCATTGCCCTCTGACCACTCGGGAACGCTTTTCTTGCTGCCTGGTGTCCCTCTGGGAAGTAAATCACAGCCGCAGCAGAGGGCGGTGTGTTTGTCCCTGGAGGCCCCTGTCTCCCAGTGACCTTCTCAGCTCATGAAGACAGCTTGGCTTTGCTGTAAAGCAGCTCATGTGACAGCGGTAATCCGCAGCTAGTAAACAGCTGTGCAGGAAGATTGCAGGGGAATCGCCCTATTTTCCCCGCACTGCAGACCCTGGCAGGCCAGCACACGAGAGCGGGATGGTGGTTTCTGCTTGCTGCGGGAGGTTGCTATCTCCTTGGCTGCACCGGTCCGTCAGCAGGTTGGTAGGTTTGAAGCCCCACCAGCCACCGCTGCAAAGCGTGCTCGCCGGGTCGGGAGCACACACGTGCTTCTGTGAGTCGACGTGAAGCTGCGAAACAGGTTCGAAGAAGAAAACCAAAAAAAAAAAAAAAAAAGCAATTTCTCCTGAAGTGGTTTCCTCTGAATCTTTTTTCAAAATCAGAGGTGGCGTTTCTAAGCCTGAATTTGACTTGTTCCTCCCACCCCCCATATCCTTTGGCTTAATTTATTCCCTGATGTGTACAAATTCCTCTCTGAGTAACGCTTTCCGATGGCTCGCGTGGACCCCCTTCTGCTCCAGGGATACTCGGTCCCTGGTGGACTTTTTTGCCGTCTGCCCACAGAAAGTTAAAGTGTGCCCTGGAGAAGACTCAGACTCTGAGAAGGGAAAGGCTGAGGGAACACTAGCTTGGAATTGGTTTAAAATTAATCACGGTATTATTTGTTATTCCCGTACCCAGCTTTACAGATCGTAGCAAACTTTCCCTCCCCACGGGTTTGCCTCCTCGTTGCCACACACCCCTGAACTTCCTCATCTCCCTTTTCCCCTCCATGATTTTTAATCCTCAAAACCTCAAGCACGTCCGAAGGGAAGTTCAGTGAACGGGGACTGGTGCTGACGAGTCGGAGGAGCCGATGACAGCTAAAGCAGGCAGTCTCCGACCCAGATCCAGGCTGGTGCAGCCAGAGGTTCCTGCACCGCGCGGGCAGCGGCAGCCGTAAGCTGCCAGCGATTTGCCTCAATTCCCTCCAGGATGGAGGTGCCTTTGATCAGGTAGGCAGCAGTTGCGTCGTACCCGTGTAATCCCTTGGTTTCTCTACCGTCTCTGCCAGAAACCACCAGCAGCGTGTTTGTGGCTTCAATAGGTTGTCCACCAGTGGCCTGAGACAATCCCTCATTTCGTGTAAGCTACAGAACAGCCTTCAGAAGTGGCCATCTGTTACCGCTGGCCGATGACAGATTTGAACGCGAGACCTCGCAGTGAAAGGCTCTCTGCTATTCCCCTGAGCCGCCTGATCTCTTCCCTTCCACCCCTTCCCATCAAAAAACACCCCAGCTTTGTACTTCCAAGCATTAGGGGATTCTAATTGGTGTGTGCACGACAGGACCACTGCATTTAAATGGTGAACATATAGCTAATGGAAGCTGAGTTTTATTGCTGGCATAAATATAGTATGTTCGACTCCTTTGAAGTCACAGGGATCGGCATCTGGGGGTGTTTGTGTTCAATTATACACCATCGGTGAATTTGGCCCGTGGTTGTTTCCTGTTGCTCTAATCCGCAGATGCCTTATGATGTCCTCGGCCAAATCTTCTCAGAGATTCCTGGGACATTTTCTTTGCAAAAAAGGGTCTGAGTCGCGCTTCCAAATAGGAGCTAAGCATTGAGAGGTTTGAAGTCCTGCTGCAAATGAACAAGACTTGGACTTGGCTGGGTTTTAGGCTTTCTGCTTGTTTGCTGCTGTCAGAGATGTGCTTTCTCGCTTCTGGTCCGGATGGACCTGCGGTCTGAGCCAGAGCAGCCGTTCCTGCAGCCTGCGAGCGGGACTCCGGTCTGAATCATCTGCAGCAGATGCAAAGCAGAAGGGATTCTCCAGCCACCGCAGCTCCTTTCTCTCTCGGGAAGCGGTTTCCGACCTGTTCTGTCCTGCCCTGGGAAGCGACAGGACAGACTGTTACGCAAGCGGCTGCTTGATTCTTCTTGCGGTTTTTGTCCGCGCGGGTCCGTGTGCCACGAGTCCCCTCTTTACGGGCCTCTGCGTACCCGGGGTGAGACCCACAGGGAGAAAACACCTGGAAGACCCCTGGTTTCTGCAAAGCGAATGATCTTTTCTCTCCCTGCATCCATCGTTGCCTTCTCTTGGCGTGCGGAGAGGCCGCCTACCACCCAGCCTGCCTGGCTCGGGCTCTGCCAGGATGCACAAACGTTCTGTGCCTTCAGTCACCAGGCCAGAGTCCAAGTTGGGTTGTGGATTTGTTTTGTTTTTTTTAATCAACAGATGTGCAGGGTTTAAAAGGGAGGAATCTGCCAGAGGCAGTAGCATACCAAGAATAAGTACTCTTGGGAGAGAGAGGTAGGAACCCATCCCACCTGCCGTGCAGCCTGGGTACTGGAAGACGGTGGTGTGCGAAAAAAGGAGGAATGTGGACTGTAAAAACTTGCTCTTTACACGATACGTTCCACATCTGAGTCGTGTATTCGCCATGATTTATTGCTTACCTTGCTGAGGATGGGCCAGGTCCTGCACAGAGGGAGGGAGAGGAGGGGATCTGTGCCAAATGGGTCCCTTGTCCTATAAAGAAGACGGGCAGCAGACGCCAAAGCGCTGCGACGCTTAACGCCGATGCGACAAGGGGGTGTGCTGGTTTGTAGCAGGGATGCTCTTATAGATTTGAAGGGTACGCTTTGAAGAAGAGGGGGAAAAAAGGACTCTTAAGGTGTGTGTCTAGCCCTTTTTTTTTCCCCCGAGGAAAAAAGAAGAGTGCTTACCTCCTCGTAGCTAGCGCGGGAACTAGCGTAAGGTAAGGCTCCAGCAGAGACACCCGAGTTGCAGCTTTCCATATCTGCAAGGTAAAGCTCTGAATGCCTTCCCGAGGCGTTGGCCTCCTCCAAAAGTTGCGCACCTCGCTTGGCTGTGAGTTCGTGTCACCTCTCTTGGATTAAGAACACGATTTCCCCCGGCGAGGAGGACGCAGGGGCCGGGAGTGGGGCACCGGGGGAGAGAACCCATCGCTTTGGACCCGCTCGTTGGCCATGAATGTGCACTCTGTTGTAGCGGAGAGGCTCCCGCTCAACAAGTCAGCGAAATGCTGGGAAAATGTTTTTTAGATGAAGCCAGAGACTATCTGGTTACGTATTACCTTACCGCCAGAACAATAGCTGCTTTATATCCCCATGTGCTAAATGCTCTGTAGTATATGCTAATGTCCGTGTTCACATGTGATCTATCGCGCAGCGTACGAACTTGTGAAACTCATTGAGATCTGAGTCTGCCGTAGCCTTAAAAAACACATCGAGCTCCTTTCAGAGACCAACGAGGCCGAGCGCCTGGACTTCGTGAACTTTCTAGCCTCGTGCTCTTGGGATACATAGAAACGCCGCTTTGGCAGCCGTTTCTGCTTCTCATTCATTTCTCAGCCCTCGGTACTCGGGGAATAGCGGAGAGCTTTCTTGGAGGTGGCCTTAGCTTCTCCGAGATGGATTTTACTACTCTCACTTCTCTGCAGCCGTTTCTCATCGGGCCTCTCTGGTCCAATTAAGCCATTCATTTAAATATTTGTAAAATACACTACAAATATCTGGAAGTACCTTATACTTGCCTCCCACTTACTCCACCTCCCACTGATGAACATAATGTCCTGTATAGAGGTAGAAATATTTAAGTTATTGTGCCTAATTTTGGAGTGTTACTCATATGTGGACATTGACTTTTCTACTCATATGTGGACTTTGAATTTTTTTTAATTTACCTCGTAAGCAAAAGAATGTATTTCTTATGAATACATTAATTGCCTCACTTAATGCTCCTCCCCTCCCACCCAACTGTAGTATTTGGCCTTTGTTCAGCCTTTTACACTTGCATTTTATTGTCAGGCTTCCTAGCAGCAGACTATTCAGGTTGCAAGTGGAGCCTAGCAGAGAGTTCATCAGGTGAGTGGATTTTTGTGGTGGTAGTTTGGAATAACGGGATTTGGCTGTCGTCAGTATGTTCCACTTGTTCCTTTAGGTTCCTGACTATGTGGTGTTTCTTGGGGTTAAAAGGGCTATATCTATCTGTCTCATTTATTTATTTATTTCCCCCCTCCTCCTTTCACACTTTCAAGGGGAAGATATCAGACATCGGATATATTTTTACATCCAGGCATCCTCTAATGGCTCTCTCAGCTGCTTCTCTGTGCCTGGACGGGGTTCGGGCTGCGGGGTAGGGATGCGCATGCCTCTGGGGTGTGCTAATATCGTACAGCCCAATCCTGTTAGCCTTACGCAAGCCGAGCTCTCTCGTAATTGTTACTTAAGTAAAGAATTAGTGAGGAGCAGGACAGAGCTGGGCTCAGAGCCCGTATTTTAATGACACTCAAGGAGCGGTACTGTGGTGATATGGATGGGGTTGCGGGGAGGTTGTGATTTGGGGATTTGTAAAATTTGGCTTTTTAAAGGTCACGGACGCGATGCAGAGTTAAAGCAGCAATGCAAATGAGAGAAAAGCCCACAAATACGCTTTTAGCACCCATCGGCTTTAAGAAACTACAGACTGAACGTTATAGCAGAAGCCTAAGTAAAGAAGTAGGCTGTCCCGTGTGTCACGCAGCACCAGAGCATAGATACGAGAGCTTGTGTGTGTGACCGCTGACGATTTTGCCAGTTGAAGTCCACCAGATTTTGGACTGTGGGCACATCTGTCTTGATATGCAACTGTATTCCCCTTGCATGCTATTTATGATTTGCAGGGGTGCCCAGTGTTCCTGCAGAAACTCTGCCAAATAATTATCTGCTTCATTAGAATAGGTGATATTTTAGTGCTTAAAAATATATATATGATTCAATTCAAATGAATTTATTATAAAATGGACTTTTGTCATTCAAGTAATATGACATTATACCCATTTTAGATGGTACCCTGCCTTCATTCTCACAGTAGCCTTTAATAAAACCACATAGAAAATACAGGACCCTAAAGGCTGTTTTTAAAGGCAGGATAAGAATCAGTCTCGATACGCAATTCATCCTCTGGAAGAGCCCCTGTGGATGTTAATGGCATAGCAGGCAAGTCAGTAAAGTATTTACGGCAAAATATAATAGGGATCCCTATTAGGTGATTGCCCAGAACCTTTAAGGTGCTGTATTGCCGCCTGTCCATAAGAGGAGCAGGTTCTAATTTATTCTTAGGTGTTTCCTACCTCTCCTTTGAGAAGCTTTGCACCGATAACACCTGTCTGCTCTGCCTTTTTTTTTATTAATGGAAAACAGACCTTAAGAAAAGCGATTCCCAACTTGAGCAGACATTTGGGGTTGCTGGACTTTCTCTATTTTTAACCGTGTTTCCTATAGACATGATTGACCATGATAGACTGCTAATCTTATCAGGTGTGCCCTTCACTCCACAGCAAAGCCAGCCGATCAAGGAAGCTTAGAAGGGTTACTCGCTAAGCTTTCATCTGTGGAGCCCGGTAAAAAAGCTTTCTTTTCACAGGTAGACACATAGACTCCTCGTGTTTTGTCACCTCACCAGATTGGCTTGGGTTGAGAGTGAAACGCCCTGGGGGACCCAGCACTAGCGTGTGAGGTCTAGGTAAGAACTGAGCTGGAACAGACACAGCTTTATTCTGCCCCAGCCGATGTCCAGGTCCTGTTATCAAGCTCTAAATTCACCCTCAACACCCCATGAAGGGGAGAGGGAGGGACAGGTAACCTTATGTAAGACACAAGGGCTGAAGGCGTGAAGCTAATCCACCCTCAGGATACCAGACTGCTGCTTTGCCTTCTTTCCCAAGCGCCCTTTTCACGGGAGTTTTCAGCTACATCAAAATGAGGATGAAACAGAAGACCCGGGATTTCAGATTGATCGTTTCCAGTGTTAAAAATAACTGCAGGTTTTTCCTTATGTTACTGTCCTCGCTGCAGATGATTGCAGATGGAAGACTTCTGGTATGTCAGGAAAGGGCTGCAAAGACAGAGGTGCATGGCAGTGGTGAAGTGTCATCGCAGAAGGAGACGTTTGTCAGCACTACTTGAAGACTGTGGGTCTTTGCTGTGCCAGGGAAGAGTCTGGGGATCAGGTTGGCTCACTGGGGTCTTCCTCTTTCCATGGAAATGTTGGGGCTTCAGAGGAGATAATTCCGTGAGCGTAGCTGAGTCCCTGTCTGTATGTCACTTGGTATGTCGGGCTGTCCCCTCCAGCAAGAGAGACTCCTGTAAATCAGGAATCTCAGCCCCAGTGTTTTGTCTTAAAGTACTGCAACTTAAAAAGAACTGAAAAAAAAAAATAATCAAACCAAAACCCCAAAACTCAACCCCCCATAAACTTTGGAATCCTCTTCAGGGATCTTGTTAGTCATTTGAGAAGGGAGAGTGGTGACCTCTAGGTCCTCTCTCCGGGGTGAAGACTGGGCTTATATCCTCTTGGATCATATATCGAATAAAGCAGGAGGTGCAGACACACCTGCGCTGCTGTGGTCTGCTGAAAGGAGCCACAAGTAACTGAGTGGTCCCTTTGTGAGTGTGCGTTGCCTTCCTCTGCTGTAGAGGCAAAGGTAAAAGACCAAGAAATAAGGGAGATTAAGCCAAAGGTGTTTCAGATCTTGACTGAGCTGTGACTCTTCCCTCCTTGTAGAGAGGAAGAAAATAGCAGTGTATCAAAGATGGTAGTGCAATGAGCTGTCCTCTCGCAGCTAGAGGAGGAAGATTGGTCTCTAACCAAGACTTGGGGATAAATAAAAAAACAAACATCCCAACTTGGGTTTTAAAACAACACCTTGACGCAAAATGCCAAGTGTGTAGCAGTCTTTGCTGAAGCTAAACGAGCAGAAGGAAGAACGAGCCCGATAAGCACGGTGTTGCGTTCTGGCCCATGCCTTTCTGATGGCATAGGGCTGGAGGTCCCAGATCAACCAGGCTTTACTGGTCACTGAGGCAGCCCTGAATGAGCAGAGAAGGAAAATTCATTGAAACAGAACAAGAGGAGCCAAGGCTAAGGAGAGAACAAATCACTGACAATTTAAGCAGGTAGGTGATGCCCAGTCTGAGACTGAGATGTGATCCTGAAGATGGGTTGGATGCAGGGAAGGAAATAGTGGCTCCAGGGCTATCCTTCCTACCTGCCATGCAGTTGTTGATGGAAATGTTACATCTTGTTTTGTCTCCTGTGCTTATCTTCTGTTCTAAGGAAGAGTCAGGGCTATGATGTAACCTACTAGATTGCAACACTCGGTTTAGCGCTCCGTCTGTGAGCTGCCATGACTCAACTTTGCTATCAAAACTTCAGATGCCTTGTTACATTACTCTTTGTTGTGGTTTTGACCAGAATGGATTTTGAAAAGACAGGTGATGGATGCTCTTGAGGTGTGCTTGTGGTCAGCCAGCAGAATAAGGACTGCAACCTTTTTCAAATTATCATTTGGTGGAACACTTTCGTGTTTTGAAATGAACGGCACAGAGGATGTGCAGGGAAGAGCTGTGACTGTTGTGTGCCTAGAAAGTTCTCAGAGCTTAAATCATTGCATGGGCTTTTTCCGATGGTGAAAATTGTTCCGTCTTGTCCTAAGAGACATCTAATTTGAGTTAGTCATTGATGCTCTAGCAGTAGTTGGGGGGGGAGAGAGAGAGAGAGAGAGGGGCATGCTTTCAGAAGACAGTTTGTCTTATCTTAAAGTAGGTGCCTGTGTCAAGAGATGTCTTCTGCTTCCTTTGTCACCATTGAGTGTGGTAGGATTCCTGAAATGCTTGATTTCTGCAGCTGACTTTGGGTGAAATCCCATCCATGGTGTCATGTCAACACCTCGTATCTTAAGGGACGCGTTTAGTTTGCGGATGTTTCTTCTCTATGGTCAGAGGATTTTTCAGCGTAACGTGACTTTGAGAGCACTCGTTTTAGCTGGTGTGATTTAAGCTTGTTACAGAGATCTGGTTTGGTTTTGTGAAGATAGGCGCTCGTGCCCATTGCATGTCCTTCCCCCCTCTTGAAGGCCTCTCGAGTTAGTCCCCAAAAAGGGAGGTGGTCAAGATGATAATTTCTGGAAATCTTGGCAAGCAAGTTTCCCATGCGCAGCAATGTGGATTTAATAAAAATCTGTTGTGGGAGCTTTTAACGTGCGTGCCGAACAGTGCTCTTTTGTGTTAGCAGTAACACACCAGGTAGTCTGCAGCACCGCAGTTACCCGTCTTGGTGAGGATAGGAACGGTCGTAGCTCCAGGATTCAGTTGAAGGACACAGTTGCTCTGCAGTTATTTAAGTACGGGTGGTTGTGCTACCTTTATTGTAGGCAACGATACCTGCCAGGTTGCCAGAACACACGTGTGACTGCAGACAGCTGGACAGAGCTGCTCAATATCCTGTTTGTATGACTGTCCTTTTTAAAACCAGTAGCAGTGACGCGTAACAGAGTCCCTTCTGTTTTGCTGTATTGCAAAAAGAAATTATACGTGGCTGGGAAAATGAGGTCTATCTCGTGGTTGACTACAAACCAAGTTTACTGTCAAGAAGGACCTCTAGTGCCAACTGATTTGCCCTGTACGTCCTCGTGCCGTCTCGTATTTGCTTGGTTGGTGACTCTACCATCAGTGGACCAAAGTTTCTTTACGTAAAATGGAGCCTGCAAAATCTTGTTCACGTACCAGGCTGAAAGGAATCCAAGTGATCGCTTACACCAGCGCCTTGCCTGAGCCAGCATCAGTCTTTGCTGGCTCTAAAAGACCTTTAGTGTTGGAGACTTTGCTCCAGAGCTTTGCTGACCTTATGTTTAGTGGTTGTCTGGGTTCCCCACCCCTGTTCTCTCCCCTCACTCCTAATATCTAGTGCAACTTTCTGTGCTGCACTTCAAGCTCCTATCTTATTCTGTCCCACCGTGGAAGAGACGATCAAATTATTCCCTGCTTATCTGCATCAGTCTTGATGTATTTACAGGTTGTCCGAGGTACATAGATCAAAGTGTGCCCGGTGCCCTTCCATTGTGCTGCCCACCGAGGGCAAACGTTTCGGTGTAGGGAGATCCTCTAGCGATGCATTTCCCTGCTTGTTTTTTGCGCGTGAAAATCTGCACCCTGCTCATTTTGAATTGTCTACAAGAATTCTTCCGCCGTGTCTTCGAGAGTCGCCTTTGGCTCTGAACAAAAGGTAGCCGTGAGATGGTATCTGCTGACCTGTGTGCTAGGGCCCTGTAGTGCATTCCTGAGCGCAGGAATTTTGGTTGGTCTGCTCAGCCCCGTGCCTCTGGAGGAGGGGAAAAAGAAGTTGCAGGAATATTTACTGCAAACTGCTATGGTAGGATCATGCTAAACAAAGTTTGTATTAGTTTCCCCTCAGTGCTAGTGGAGAAGACTGAAGCGAGCAAAGTCTTCTGAATGAGTTGGAGGTCAACGGCCAAGAAAGTCCAATGGAAAATGTTACTCTTTTTCGCCTTCTCCATTGTTGGCATGAGCACTGTAAGGCCTTCGGAGCTCTAGCAGGGGTCTGGGAGACTTGTAAGGCCGCTCACAGTGGTCTCCTGACTCTGCGATGTTTACGGATGTTCAAAGCAAATGATAAACCGGGCAACTTTCAACATTTATCCCCGTTTTGGTGTCCAAGAGAACAGAGCAAGACATATCACCTTTGGCATCCATCGCATTGGATCTGCTTTCTCTCTTTGGTGCTGAGTGTGACCAGTGGATCCCCAAGAGCAGCACTGGTTGCGGCTCACCGTGGCTCATGGCTTCTGATGATTTGAAGCAGGCTGTGGAGTCCTTTTGGAAGGGGACATGCAGCTCTCAGTCGAGGTCCTGCTTTTTGATAAGATTATGTCATCCAGCTAGAAAACCAGATGATAGCCTATGCTCTGTCAAGGGCTCCAAGGTGATCGCTGAAGTCATTGTGCATTTTCTACTTTGCCCCATAAAAGAAATCCCAAAAGCAAATACATTTGTGCTACTTGGTGACTCCAGACCTGTGCCCCTTACTCCTCCACGCTCAGCACTCAGAGCCGTGTTTCTTGTGGCTTCACAGATTTTACAACCATAAACTCAGCTCTCTTAACATCCCTCTTAAATTCTTCCTTCAGCAGCCTCCCCAAAGGTGCGTTGAAAAGGTTTTCACCATCTCCCCTTCCCACTCTTCCTGGGGTTACCCTGGCTCGGTTCCACGGAGCAGGGCTGAGCATTGTTCGAGACTCCTGGCTCCCTGATGCAGTAGCCACATGGTGCTGCTTCTCCAGTTGCCTTTTGCTTGCTCACAACCCTCCCTTTCCAGAGGCTGTTCCCACAGGAGGTAGCTTTGGAAGGACATCAGCTCTCTGTTGTAGTTGATGCTACCAAAGAAGAGGATTTTGTGCTTTTTGAAAGAAGAGGAGGCCGTTTCCTTTCTTGAGTCGATGTTCAGCATGGTGACAATGGCTGCTGTTGTCTTGTCTGGTCAAGAATGGGGCTGGTTCCTGTCTCTTGACCCTGCAGGACTTTGCTCTTGTGTTCCTGTTTGAGCACCAGGCAGAAAACATTACGTACAAGGTCCTGCTGTTCAGCCTTTCCATGGTGTAGAGGGCCATGCCAAGACATGCACTGGAGGAGCCCATCTCAGCTGGGGAGAGGACATCCCTCTCCCACTGAGGGACTGGCAGCTGAGAGGTCCCTCGAGATTACACACTGTTCAGTTTCTCCCATCCGTTCTGTGTGTCTTTGGGCACTTAACCTGAGGATTAAGCTTTCAGAAGCATTACGTTGAATGCCCGTATTGTCCATACAGGTTGTTGAGATGACTTCTGTCTTGGTATCAATGAAGACCTTTTTACTCCGGGGTGCGTTTCAAGGCTTGCAGAACCTGACTGTCCAGCTGTAAACTCACCCTGCTGCCATAATGAGAGCATACCAAACATTCACAGGACGTATGGCAGCAAGGTTCTTCATACCATCTGCTGCCAGATCACAACCTGATGCTTACAGTCCAACTTCAGACAGGGCTTTGGCCGAGGTTGCCTTGGGCTGTTACAGTTTCTTCACTGATGCCACCTTTTGTGGTGATAGGATCTGCATTGGCATTCCGGCCCATCCACGTCTGGTATGATTGCTTCATACCTGGAACGAGATAGCCACTAAATAAGCTTTATCGGATGTGGAACCACATGGGATGCTGACAAATGGGTCCTCAATGACTGTCTCGATGTTTGGTCAAACAACACAGCCATGGGCTGTATCAGCAGCTGGGGTAGGGTAAACCTCACCTCGTCTCTGCTCAGGAAAGAACCAGTTTGTGGAACTGGGGCGTTGAAGAGTGGATCTGCTTGGCTAGTTAGCTCTCTGTGTACTTTGAGCACCTTAGCAGATGGCCTCAGCCGCTTTAAACTCCCAGACACTGAACAGGAGATAAGGAGGCACCTTGGGGAATGGACTCAACCTTAGATACTGGGGGGAAAAAGGCACGTCTTGTGTTGCTGAGTAGGACAGTATTCCAGATCCTGAAGGACTGGGAATGTGCCCAGCAGTTGGAGACTCCGGTACCATCTCTTCTTCATGCTGCACTTGCTTTGATCTCAGGGGTGAAGAGGTGCTAAAGCAAGGCAGAAACTGGCACTGATGACCCTGAGCATTGACTGTCCTGGATGTCCAGGGCACTGCTGAACCTGGACACCGATTCCCAGGGCACTGAGTCACCCCGCCTGCCTGGCCTTCTTCCCCAGGGCCCTTTGTGGTGGTTCAGTGCAGTCACTAGCAAAGTAGGATCAAAATGGATGTTCTTACGCTGCTGCTGATCTGCCTTCCACGCCAGGTGAGATGTCTCTGTCAGCCATCCCATGACTTTTGGCGTCTGAATCCAGTGGCTTTCCGGTTGCAGGTAGAGCCTAACCCCTACCCTTCTTCTGTCAGGTGTAACTTCTTCTCTGCTGAAACAGCAGGAGTTTCACTGTCTCCTGTGGCCTGTCACAGTCCCCCAGCTAAAATGCAGCCGCCAATATAGTCTGACCTGGCATTAGAGTACAGCCGCAGCCGTCTCCGAGTCGGTCGGCTCTAATCCTTTGATTCATGGTGGCCATCTCGAACCCTAAGACCTGCCACGGCTCTCCTTCTCCCTTGGCCGCTCTCGTGTCCTGCCACAGCGCTCGTTCCCCTCCGTGGCTGTCTGTCTCCTTCCTAGCAAAGCCAGCTGATCCTCCACCAAAAAAAGGATCTTTCCCTGGTGTGCTGCAGGTACGTGAGAGGCAGAACCTCGGGGCTGGCTCTGCCGTGACTCCCTGCGTAGATGCTGTCCTTGCGCCCGGCCGGCTGGAGCTGGCTCCTCATCCCTGCCGAGGACAGGAGGTGCTGGCAGGTAGGCGATGTTGGTGGCCAAGAGGAGGTGATTCCCAGGGGGATGGACATGCTTGGGCTTTGTGCCCCACCCACCGCTCCTTCCAGAGGGGTTTTTTGGGTGGCTTCATGAAGGGGGAAGCAAATGCACAAGCCCGACTGCATCTTCCCAGGAGCCCACGGCCGTGGTCTGTGCTGCTCAGCGCGTGATCCATCACCTCTGCTGTCGTCCCTCCCCGGGCAGGAGCCAGTCCCAGCTATGGGCGGGATCCGACGGGATCCTTCTTCCCTCCCTCTGCGGGATCTCTCCTGCCTGCGCACCCCATTCCTCCGGGGCGGCTCCACTTTCTTTGCAGATATGTTTTGGTTTTTTTTTCAAAGACTCAAGAAGTTGAGGTTTTTTTGTCTAATGGATTTCCTGTTTTTAATACAATTGAAAGGGTCTGAAATCCATGCTTTAGATTAACATATGCCAACTAGATTAGGGCTAATCAGGGTGCAGGTCTGAGCAGATGCAGCGCAGGGCCAATCCTAGACCTGATTACGGTATCTCAGTAGTTTAATCGTCTCCCTCCCAAGGGCGATCATCTCTGCTTTAATGCACAGCAGACTTTCCAGCCCTCTCCTCCTTTGGTTTGTTACCACCCCTGGCAGGAAGGCCGCTACGTCAGATGCTGAGGCGATTTAGTTTAATCCCATGCAGAAAGAGATCTGCCTGTTGCCGTCTCTCGCAGAGACTTCCCTGCTCATCCGTGCGCTCCAAGATGTGGCCAAACCTTGGGTGACACAAACTCATCCTCTCCAGTGAATACCCCCGTTGGGTCTTCACATCTCATCATCTTTTGACCTCACCCGTCTTTGGCAGCAGCTCTACCCTGGCCAACGCACGTGTTTGAACAGCACGGAGGGGTCAGGCTTTTAATGTTGCATGCTCTGTGGTCCGTGAGGGGAGTGGGGACTCTGGTCTTTGGGTCGGTCATGGGCAGTGACCCACGTTGGGTCTTCACATCTCACCATCTTTTGATCGCACCCATCTTTGGCAGCAGCCCTACCCTGGCCAAAGCGTGTGTGAACAGCACGGAGGGATCAGCTTTTTAATGTTGGGTGGTCTGTGGTCCATGAGGATAGTGGGGACTCTGGTCTTTGGGTCGGTCATGGGCAGTGACCCACGTTGGGTCTTCACATCTCACCATCTTTTGATCGCACCCATCTTTGGCAGCAGCCCTACCCTGGCCAATGCGCGTGTTTGAACAGCATGGAGGGATCAGGCTTTTAACGTTGCGTGCTCTGTGGTCCATGAGGGGAGTGGGGACTCTGGATTTTGGGTTGGCCATGGGCAGTAAACTGTCATTTGAGAGCTCCAGCAAGCTCTGTTGGGCTAGCAGACCAAGTAACCCAAAGGGCTTAGCTGGGTTGTTGGTCTGGAGTGGGGATTTTAGGTGCATCCCAGGCCAGATATCCAGGTCTGTCCCAGCACCTGCTTAGACTGGGATGTGCTACAGTTCCTTGTAGGGTCTGATAGGAGATTTTCTTTAAGAGGGCTGAGCACGAGCTCTCATGACAGTGTTTTGTTGCCAAAAACTCTCGTCTATTAGAAAGCACCCCGGGAGCTTTGTACCTTCTCTTGACTCCATGCTGTTCCTAGCTCTCGGTGTTGAACCATCTCACCAGGAAAGCAATCCCTCAGTTGGGCTGTGAACTGGACGAACGTGGACATGACCTTTCTGATGTGGGGCAGCCCTTTGGCTGGAGGATCTCGAAACTTTCCTCCCCGTGGAGTGCTTTGAGCTCCTGAGAGGAGGGATGTCGAAGGACTGCACAGCATGCTGCGCTCTGCCGGGGTCACCCACCTGGTCAGCACGATTAACTCGTAAGCTTTCCTGTCTGTACAGTAAGTTATCTGAGGACACCGAGCCGTGCTCTGCCGCCTCGCGTTATTAAACGAGTGCCCTTGGCGGGACGGAGATCTGCTCTCTGCCACAGAAACCTGAATCAAAAGAGATTGTACCGCTTTTTCAGGAAAGTGTGGGTCAGGAACCCGCTGTCTTAAACCGTTTGAACGCTGTTTCGGGGGTTGCCCATCCTGTGCTCATGGCTGGGAGGATTTGTTGACCCCTGAAGGCTTTTTTTTTTCCCCAAAAAAGTTTCAGAAATGTCATGTATAGGGTAGAGTTTACACGCTCGCTTGTCTAAATCGCGCTTTACCAAGCCAAAGGCAGTGGTGGGTACAGGCAGATAATACAAGAGTAGAAAGATGAAGTTTATCTTGCCACCCCGTGGGATTTGCTATTCCCCTTGCCCTGCCCAGCTGTATTGAGCAGTACCACTGCTCCTTGCTATTTTTTCCACCTCTTTTCATCATTCGCATCACAATATCCTCAGGGGCCTCGTTGTTTTGTTGTCGCCCTGCTTGGTGTTACCTAGCTAACCCCGACTTACTGCGTTTGCCGCGGTGGGGCTTTCCTCCATGGCCAAAAATGTGCCTGAAGCTTTGCCGGCTCCAGCTCCGGGGGCGTCTGATCCCTTTCTGTAGCTGGGCCACCCTTGGGAAGAAGACGTTTCCTACTTTGCTGGACCCATCCATAAGTGGGGAAGGGCTGAGAAACTTGGTTTGCTTTCCTTTATCTCTGTTATATGTCATATATATACGTGTGTGAGTGCCTGGAGCCAGTGGGGCTTGGCCAAAGCTCACTGGTCTCACGCTGCCCTTTACCTGCCTTGGTGTGAAGGCAGAAGGACCTGGCTGAGATGGAGATTGAGCTGGAGGAAAGGAATCGTGTTTGAGAGAGGCCGGTGGCTGTACCAGGGGTCACAGGCAGGATGGGTGGTCTGTACAGCGATGGGATCCTTCTCCTGTGCCGTGAAAGTGGGAAGGTGTTTGAGTGGCGTGTAGAGTTACGGGGGATGGAAGTCCTGCAGGGGGGAGAAATCAGGTTTATCCCTTCTTCAGCCCCAGGATTCCCAATTCTGGGCAAATCAAGTGGAAAAATGTGTTTTAAAAGTGCGTTCCTCATCTGTGGGTGACCGCTGCCGGGCTGAGTGGTGGCACACTCAAGGCTGTGTGAGAAACGCGTGGGAGCAATCCCTGCCTCCAGCAAAACACAGCCTGACTGGGTTGGCTGTAGAGGTATCTGGTGTACCATCCCGGCGTCTTCTTTGGGTTCCTCCTCCAAAAAGTTCTTATATCTTTCCACCTTAACCTTATTCTCCCTCCCTGTCACCAGACAGCCCAGCATGGGTTGAGCTCACCATGCTGCCACCCAACCATACCCCATCCCGACCCTGCTCCCATCCCACGTGGCACCGTGGTGGGGGACTTGGCACAGCAAGGCCACCGAGGCACAAATAATGACGCTGGCACGAACACTGCTGGGTGGGAGACAGGTGTCTTTCCCAACTGCTGGCTTTCCATGCATAGAATCATGGAATGATTTGGGTGGGAAGGGACCTTTAAAGGTCACCTAGTCCAACCCACCTGCCATGGGCAGGGTCATCTTCAACTAGACCAGGTTGCTCAGAACCCCGTCCAACCTGGCCTTGAACACCTCCAGGGATGGGGCAGCCACAACTTCTCTGGGCAACCTGCGCCAGGGGCTCACCACCTTCACAGTCAAGAATTTCTTCCTTATATCTTGTCTAAATGTCCCCTCTTTTAGTTGAAAGCCGTTACCCCTTGTCTTTCTTGTACCGAGGACTCCCGAGCTGGATGTATTATTCTAGGTGGGAGTACTCTGACGATCCAAAGGATCAGCTCTGGAGCAGCACTGCCCGTGTCGAACGCAGCCCCCAAACCCCTGGGGACCGCACCGCGGCACACGGCCACACCAGCCTCGTCCCTCGTGCCGGTCTCGCTCCGCTCCTTCCCTCCCAACCCCACTCCTATTTATTTTTTTTTGTCTCCGCAGGTCTCGTCCAGATCCCCGTCAGCATGTACCAGACCGTGGTGACCAGCCTGGCCCAAGGCAACGGCCCCGTTCAGGTGGCGATGGCACCCGTTACCACGAGGATAGCGGACAGTGCCGTCACCATGGACGGGCAGGCAGTGGAAGTGGTGACCTTGGAACAGTGACGATGCCCAGAGCAGGATCATGGTGATTTTCCTCGTCTCTTACGCGAATAATTTTTTTACGCCTCTCCAGAGATGCAATCAGGTGGCATTGAGTCTCCCAGCTTTGGAAGCGAAGGTTTTGTTAACCTTTTTTTTTTTTTTTTAAAAGGAAAAAAAAAGAAAAAGAAAAAAAAATAATACTAGCAGAGGATGTGTGTTAAGTGCATTTTTATAGCGCCACTCTGCTCTCGTACGAGTGAGAAGCCAAATTGTGACGGGACTTTCATTCCGAGGAGATTTAAAAGAAAATAAAACAAAAGAAAGCAACCCCTTAACCCCTCCTTCCCCCCCGGCATGGGATCCGGCGGGGTGAGGCCTGGGGGGGCCGAGGCACGGGGAGGGGGGGGGGGG